>WHVC01000030.1:0-480731 GCA_015178925.1 Russula emetica | reverse complement strand
TTTTCAAAGAATGCAGGAGAGCCTGACAGCCGGTTCCGATAGTCGCAATCCTACGCCATCCGGCAGAAAACGAACCCTCAGCTTCCGATGAGAAAAAAGCAATTTCTCGCGCAGCATCCGAATTGAATGTGCCATATCTTCTCTTCGAGCCAGAACTAATTACTAATGATTTGAATACAAGGGAGAGCCAGTTCCACTCGCCATACACCCCACTTTGACAAAATCTAAGCTCAAACTCGATTCTTCCGATCATGACCACGATCTCCCAAAAGAACTAAACGCTCCTGTTGCGTACCCACCCATGCTGTCGCAATCGGAAGGCCACCAAGAACATCCGCGAATCATCACAGTCGAGGCTTCCGTCGACTCTCGAGGCACCGCTCAAGACGTACTACAGACGATACATGAGGATTTCAGGATCCCCTTTCCCGGACGCGAATTGAGCGAACTGGGCGTCGAAGAGCGTGCTGGGATTAATGCCACGTTTGGAGAGACATGCAAGAGTGAAGAGGACCTCAGCAAAGGACCGCGCAGGATTGACTTGGGCAGTAGGGACAAAATCCAGATTTTACTAAAGTTTGCGCCCGATGGCAGCGAATTAACCCCTACGTCTACACTTCCTATACATGCACTACACTCTGGCCGGATCTTTGTGAGTTTGACAGACTTTCCGTGATCCTTTTTTTCTTTGCTTTCTCCGCTCACCTGTTCCTAATTTTATCCAGAAATGAATCAAAAGTTGCGGGGCCCTCAAGGAGCTCGATACGCTAAAGGAGACAAAAGATTTTCTCGGTGCTGTGGGGGACAGGAATGATGAGCCTAGTGAGTGGATGGCAGCAACGGGGAGTCCAGATCACGATGATCGCGCGTCCACGCTTTGGTCTGCCGGACACGTCGAGACGGTCTTATAACGAACGTGCTAAACGTTCAACTTTGTACTTTTTTTTACCTATGGGATATTTCGCTGTCGATGTGTATTTGCATCTCATGCACAAGAAGCCCTCCGTCATCCTC
This sequence comes from Russula emetica, assembly GCA_015178925.1. NCBI lineage: Eukaryota > Fungi > Basidiomycota > Agaricomycetes > Russulales > Russulaceae > Russula > Russula emetica. Next base: position 479,717 of record WHVC01000030.1, on the reverse strand, counting down.
GCCGTCACGGTGCAGACACATAAGTATATGTTCCTATAGACGCGTCATCTAGTCCCCCCAAGTAGGACACAAAACTTAATTGTCCAGCAAGTAAAAGAAAAGGCGTACAGGGTAGTACGTTCCCCACATATTTGTCGGAGGCCTAGGGCATGATGTTAGAGAATATGTCTATTCGCATTGGTCTCGCGAGGTCTTTCTCTTCTGCTGTATCAACCTATACAGTGCTGCGGGGGTGGCTAGTGGGAGATAGACAGATGATGGTTTGACTGCGGTTAGAAAGCAAGACAAAAAAATGAATGAAGAATTGACAGCCTATCACGTGACTCTTGGAAACGGTGAACAGCTCTCAGCGTGTTTAAACAAAGACATCCATCTCCGTGGCAAGCACAAATGCCAATTTGAGTGCTCTTCAGATCGATTCCTCTATTTTTGCCACGCAGCCTTGCCTACGATGTGCTCCATCCGGTAAGAAGCCTTTGACGCTCACTACTCGCCACCGTGACATACTGTATTCGTATGGGCGGTTACGCCCACAAGTACACTTACGCTTTCCTCTCATCATGCCAGTAGACCAGCCATTCAACATTTACCGAAAGCAACTCTCGTCCCTATATCGCGGTATTCCTTTGTGGGACCCAAACCCTGTTCAGGGTCTCTTCAAAGATCCCGGTCACGTTTCGATTGGCGATGTTGGTTATCTAGATAATGGGACATTCATGCGTATATTCAACGTGAAACTTCCTCGGGACGATCCGTCAAACACACTCATTGAAATACCGGAGGGATACAAGCCCCTTAAACGGGTACATTTCGACAATGTCCGTCGTAGTGAGGTTCGCCAAGAAGAGTACCACTCTCATGTGTCCAAAGTGGATAATCTTTATGCTGACAGACACGACGAGTGAGTAATTGTCCTGTCCTGTACAGCTTTAATCCCACTTATATTTTTGCATTAGTGCGTTGGGTCAAACGTATGAGTGCTGGGCTCAAAGTCATGGAGCACTTTTGTCTCTTCCTCACGGGGCCCGCTCCGAGGATGTTATCCGGACAAAGTTATTCGAGGACTACATCAGAGATAACGTGGACAGCTGGCTCCGCTGGTCAAAGAAGGAGGGGTTGCCCGTTGGAAAAATGGAAGACCTCATTCTTGTAACTGGTTGTACTTTGGCTAAATCGTGGGCTGCTGCTGTGTTCGATGGCACCAGGTCAAGGGACGGGGATGCCGCGACAATAAATTTGGAGGTCCGAAGGTCCAATGACGGTGGGGCACAATTTTTTTGGCGCAACATTCGTGGAAGCGTAGAACATCATCACAGTGACTCGGTTTGTTCTCCTGCCTATTTTTCGTCGCCGTGGACTTAAAATTTCCATCATACTAGTATACCGAGAATCAGTGCGTCTTTATCAGGGGCATCCAAGCAAAGCGCGCCCGCTTTGGGATCAGCCGACTCGGAATTGGAAGCACGCTGCTCCAAAAAATTAGAAGCAGAGTGCTCCGAATTGGAGACGACAGCAACGATGAAAACATCGACTTACATAGTGCATCTGACTCGCTCATCGAGAGTTCAAGTTTGGATACGATCCGGCCTCCTATTAACCATGAAAATCCACCATTCCAGTATCAGGGAAACAACGGCTTACGTAATACACCATCCATTCTCGGTGATGACTCGCACATCCGGGGTTCAAGGTCAATTTTGGACACGATTGGGCCTCCTATCAATGAAGATCAGAGAAACGACGGCTTACGTAATGCACCGTCCTCTCTCGGTGATGACTCGCACATCCGGGGTTCGAGTTCAAGTTTGGACACGACAGAACCAGCTCGTGAGAGGTGACTACTTGACCCCCATCACTGGCACATTTCCCTCCATTAATTGATGATGACCAAAGCAAGTTTGATGAGGAGCTCCCCAGTCTCCTAAACGAGATCGAAGGGGTTCTTGGGGATGCTGACAGCCATAAGATCGACGACGTGCTCGAGCGTCTCACGGTAGGGAATACTTCAGTGAATACATGATTTCATTTCATTCTGCGTCCCAGAATTATAACGGCCTCAACAATATTCAACAAAAAATTGTTCAGAACTTCAAGAATGCCCTCCAGTTACGTCGCTTGCTCCCGCTTAACGAGTATTTAAGGGATGTTAAACGCGAGATCATTCTCGGTGAAGGGGCATTTGGCAACGTTTATAAAGGGGAGTGGAAAGGAGAACAGGTTGCGGTGAAGAAGTTCCGTCCTGTTAGCCCCCCGGTATTCTTGATCCCCAGTGACACTATCCGTTGGCTAACTCTGAATTATCTACAGGATCACATTAAAGGAAGTTTCAAGGTAAATGGACTGCACTTATTTCTGTTACAACATCCATGTCTAAATTCCAATACATCAGGAGAAATTTATGGATCAAGTCAAGGTATACCGAACTTGCTTATTCGTTTGGGTTCGCTCACCTTTCCCAATAATTTAGCCGGTTGTCTCGTTCTACCGAGAGCTGGTTAATTGGAAAGTAGTTTCCGGGTCCAACTCTGTGTGGCCCCTACTCGGTTTTACAATGTGGCTGGACCGGGACGAAATGACCGTCATCTTTGCCCTGGTTTCGCCTCTGGCTGAAGGCCATCTCAAGCTCAGTTACATGGATTGGCAGTCCTTGAAGCCTAAGAGGTTTGCAAACTATGTTCGTGCCCTACCATGTCCTGTGCATCGCAGTTGATGGCTGGTTCCAGTTCCACGACGCCGCTACGGGCTTGCAATCTTTGCATGACCATAATGTGATTCATGGTGATATTCGTCTTGTTTGTCAACAATTGTCGATCGGTGTGCTGTTCATTTGACTTACTATTCTTTATCTTGTAGCAAAACATCTTACTAAACGAGGGACGTTGCTATCTTGTCGATTTCGGCATCTCCAAATTTCTTGATTCTTCGTCCTCATTCTCCTTTGCGCCTGTGGTCGCCACAGCTCAGGGCATCCCAAAAGGACTTGATGGCTCAGTGACGGGGCGTAACCAGTATAGTGACATCTTTTCGTTTGGATCTACCATGTATCAGGTATTTCGATTTTCTTGATCTTACATATATTATTCGTGACCGATCATCCTACTCCTTAGGTTCTAACTAGAGAGACTCTGGACATTGCGACTGGACAACCCGATCGGCCGGAAAGTCGTCTTGGTCAGGAGTGGGACGCTATATGGGATCTGATTCTACGCTGCGTGTCCGAAGAACAGAATGATCGCCCAAGTGCCGTTGAACTGGTGGAGAGTCTTAAAGCCATCCGAATGCTTTTCCCGATGTAGCGTTATGATTTAAGTCTGCTGTAATTTTTGATTTACCCAAGTCGCACATTCGTGACCCGTACCCGCCGCTACCCGCACCCATGACCCGCACGGGTTACTAAAGCCATGCCAGAGCCTATAATGCGAGCTGGCTCCGGCCCAAATGAAGCGAAATCACACGGAAGTTGGAGGCCCGTTATGCCTATGCGCAGCGTGCCCGTTCACAGCAGCAATGGTGATCTTCTGACAGCGGAGATGGCAAGGGTCACCTTTCCTCCAGGATCCCTGTGCGCTGAATGAAACAGCAAAGTGAATAAAGTCAGGCCGACGGCAGAAACATTAATGGATAGCACGCACTATGGCGACCCTGTCGCTCATCGTCCTCGCTAAAGAGGATCTTCCAACCCGAAGAAAGATCCGCCTGAAGTGGAAAAGCAAAGCATCGTCGTTTAATGCTATCACCAGAGGTAGGTCAATAGTCTCTTACTCCAGAGCAGAAGGCATAAGCGGTGTGATCAGCAGTGAGAACGACGACACGCGATCATCTCGGTCAAAGAGATCATAGGCAGCGACCAGGTCATGCAGGACTTGAATCGTAATCGAGAGTTGCGCCTGAGTTTAAGAAATATAAACCACTAAGTGGCAGAATAGTGGTACGGTGCGGTGTGGTCCACTGCATACTGTTTCGCTCGGTTGAGTTTGACGATCTTGGTTTGATTTCTTCTTTCTTCAACTCATCTGCGTCGACGGTCCACTGGAAGGTGTCGACACCGTGATATCCCCCCCGGCCACTTCGGTCATCTGAGTCATCTCCCCCTCACCAGCTTCGATTTTCGTCCGCGCTTCAAGAAAAAACATAATGTCCCGCACTTGGTCCTCTAGCTCAGCTCGCTCCGACTGAGCGACTCCCCTTCTTCAGCGCGCTTCTGCGCAGCCTCAAGGTTCTTCAACAATCCGTTGCTCTCCGCGCGCTCCTCGAACAGCTCTTTCTTGAGTGAACGAGCAACCTCGGCGAAACGCTTAAATTTCCGTTCTACGCGCTGTTTGTCGCGCAGCATCCCCGAAAAGCGCTCATCTTCCTCGCGACGTCGTCGAGTTTCCTCTGCCATCGCAGCCGCGGCGCGTGATGACTCGGCATCCTGTCGGAGCTCCACACTGGCAACGGCATCTTCGAGACTCGCGACTTCGGCATGCAGCGCGATCGTCTGCTCCTCGTAAAAGGACCACTGTGAGTCAAGCGATGTCAGAAAATACTACGATTCATACGAACATTCGATTCCGACCGCTTCGATGTTCTCTGCGGTCAGCGAATCCGAAGCGCTGGGACCTCCCACCCCGCTGTCGTCGACGGAGCGCATCGACGCAGAGGGCAGTTCGGCCGGCTTGCCATTGGCTTTATTTACATGTGTAGTGCGCTTGTAATGTGCATGAGTATGGGCGCGGCCCCTCAGCAGGCCAAAAGAATTACAGCGAGGACAACCCAGCGGGTGAGAACATCATAGCCATTGCCCATGACGATGACCTTCGGCTTATCGGAGGCGTGGTATGTTCAGCCAAAAAGCTGGCATCTATACCGGAAGTAACCTAATAATGTACTTGCCTAGGACACCCTGACTGCGGATTCAATTGAGGAGTTTTTACGTGAAAAACAAATGCCATTGGTCGTTGAGAATGGCGGTGTGTCCTGTACAATTTCAGAGAATGCAGGAGGGCCTGACTGCCGGTTTCAATAGTCGCAATCCTATGCCATCCGGCGAAAAAAGAACTCCCGGCTTCCGAGGAGAGAAAATCAATTTCTCACGCAGCATCCGAATTGAATGTGCCATATCTTCTCTTCGAGCCGGAACTACAGTAAGAGAAGGGGCGTACAGAGTACGTTCCCCACATATTTGTCGGAGGGCATGATGTTAGAGAATATGTCTATTCGCATTGGTCTCGCGAGGTCTTTCTCTTCTACTGTATCAACCTATACAGTGCTGCGGGGGTGGCCACTTGAAATAGAGTTGAAGAAGAAGTATCGTCAGGATAACAGGAAAGATGCCAGTGGGAGACAGACAGATGATGGTTTAACGTTTAACTGCGGGTTAGAAAGCAAGACAAAAAATTGAATAAAAAATTGACAGCCTATCACGTGACTCTTGGTAACTGTGAACAGCTCTCAGCGTGTTTAAACAAAGACATCCATCTCCGTGGCAAGCACAAATGCCAATTTGAGTGCTCTTCAGATCGATTCCTCTATTTTTGCCACGCAGCCTTGCCTACGATGTGTTCCATCCGGTAAGAAGCCTTTTGACGCCCACCACTACTCGCCACCGTGACATACTGTATTCGTATGGGCGGTTACGCCCACAAGTACACTTACGCTTTCCTCCCACCATGCCAGTAGACCAGCCATTCAACATTTACCGAGAGCAACTCTCATCCCAATATCGCGGCCTTGCTTTGTGGGACCCAAACCCTGTTCAAGGTCTCTTCAAAGATCCCGGTCCCGGTCACGTTTCGATTGGCGATGTTGGTTATCTAGATAATGGGACATTTATGCGCATATTCAACGTGAAACTTCCTCGGGACGATCCGTCAAACACATTCATTGAAATACCGGAGGGATACAAGCCCCTTAATCGGGAACATTTTGACAATGTCCGTCATAGTGCGGTTCGCCAAGAAGAGTACCAGTCTCATGTGTCCAAAGTAGATAATGTTGCTGCTAACACACACGATGAGTGAGTAATTGTCCTGTCCTGTACAGCTTTGATCCCACTTATGTTTTTGCATTGGTAGGTACATGGGTCAAACGTATGAGTGCTGGGCTCATAGTCATGGAGCACTTTTGTCTCTTCCTCACGGGGCCCGCTCCGAGGATGTTATCCGCACAAAGTTATTCGAGGACTACATCAGAGATAACGTGGACAGCTGGCTCCGCTGGTCAAAGAAGGAGGGGTTTCCCGTTGAAAACATGGAAGACCTCATTCTTGTAACTGGTTGTACTTTGGCTAAATCGTGGGCTGCTGCTGCGTTCGATGGCACCATGTCAAGGGGCGAAGATGCAACGGCGATATCTTTGGAGGCCCGAAAGTCTGATGGCGGTGGGGCACAATTTGTTTGGCGCAACATTCGTGGAGGCGTAGAACATCATCACAGTGACCCGGTCTGTTCTCCTGCCTATTTTTTCCTTGCCGTGAACTCAATTTTTTCCATCATATTAGAATATTGAAGGATTCGAGAATCAGTGCGTCTTCATCAGGGGCTTCAGAGCAAAACGCCGTTTCTTTTGGGCCAAACACCTCCGGGCTGCAGCAGAACCCTTTTCTGACGACCCTGACAACCGTCGGGAGGATGAGATACAAGTGTCACGAATTCCAGGTGGTTCAAAGGTAGGTACTCTTCCTGTGTGAGGTGATGGAGAAGGTAAACTTGACGCCTTGGTACCAGTATCGCGACCCGCTCGTTGGAGTTTTGGACTATATCGTAGAGGTTCGTCCGCCTGGGTATGACTGCTCATTTTAACTATACTTACTGGGCCAAAGAAATGTCGTGAGGATGTCTCAGCGGCCGAGGATACCATCGCCATTGCCCATGACGATGACCTTCAATTTATCGAAGGCGTGGTATGTCCAAGTTAGAATGCTGGAACTTATACCCGAAGTAAACCGTAGCGCACCTCTCCAGGAGACCCTGACTGCGGATGCAGTAGAGAACTTCCTACGTGAAAAGAAAGTGCCTTTACTCATTGAGAATGGCGGTGTGTGTTGTAACACTTCAATGAATGCAGGAGCTAAACACTGGTTTCAACAGCCGCAATCCTACGTGACCCGGCGGATAATGATGAGCCCCCGGTTTCCGAAGAGAACAAGGCAATATTTTACGCAGCAGCCGAATTGAATGTGCGATGTCTTCCATCGGAGCTGGAATTAAAGCGCTAATTGTTTCAATACAAGGGAGGGCCAGTCCAACTGGACATACACCCAGTACTGACAAAGTATCTTCTCAAACTCGAGATTACCGAGTCCCCAGATTATGACTACGATCTCCCAAAAGAAGAGATGTCCTCCCCCGCTGTATACCCACACACGCAAACGCTAAGACTAGAGTACTTCCAAGGGTATCCGCAAGTCATCAGCCTCGATGCTTCAAGCGACTCTCAAGGTACTGATCTCACTGTTCAAGACGTCCTGAGGACGATACATGAAGACCTGAGGAAACCATCTTCCAAACGCGAATTAGGCACGTTCGCCCGTGGAGATCAGACGGCGATTAGGGAGACGTTCAGAAAGAGATGCAAGAGCGAAGAGGAGCGCGGCAAAGGCCTGTATAGGATCGATTACTTGCGCGGAAGGGACAGGCTTCAGATTTTGCCGAGACATCCGCTCGACGGCACATCACTTCCTACGTCAAACCTCTTGTGAGTCGACAAGACTTCCCGTGATCGGTTTTCCTTCTCGGCTCACCTGATCCTACCTTGTTTCAGGGATCAATCAAACGTTGCGGGCCCTTCGAGTATCCCAGCATAGTAAGGGAGGCGAAGAGCGCTGATGTGCTTGCTGCTTTGATATTGGGGACTGGAAAAATGAACCCAGCAAGTGGAGTTATCGCACGTATGCCCACGTTTCTGTTTGCCGGGCTGGTCGAGACGTTCAACGTCCATTAATGAGGTCTGGGCATGTATAGTAATTAGCCCCACTACTGTACTAAGATATTCTATGTTGATGATTCGCGATTGGGAAATGGGAGTACATGGGTTGTCATCGATACTGTACTGGACCATGGCCATCATGCTCAGTGCTCACGCGCCTTCTCGAACTCAGTCTGCCGCGCGAAAACCGCGTCCCTGCGTTCTTCCCGGGTCCGAACTGCGCTCCGCATAATCTTTAGCTGAGCGGCCCGCCTGCGCCCGTGCCTGAATTAGCACAGACGGGTTCGAAGACTGTTTGAAGCTGCGGTGCCGTGGTTGCCGATCTTCTGTTGCATCTCACTTACTATACCCTAGAGTAGAACAAAGGCCAAAAGCAATAGGTATTAGAGACCGACGACCGAGACGTATACAGGGATTCGGAAGTAAGATTACAATATAACTGCACTCGCATGAGATCAAATCGAGAGATTGTACTCGTACTCGCCACTTCCGCTTTGCGCGATCCAGAGCACGACTGCGGAAAGCATAAGGGACACGTTCTCTGCGACGTTGGCGTAACCGTAGTACTGATACTGCTCTGAATACCCGGGGATAATGTACTTGAGTACCAGCAATGCCTATAAGAATAATCATTCGACCTCCAAAAACCCTTGGTGAGAGAAGAAATAACGCACTACACTGCCTGCCAAGCCGCCAGCCATGAGGGCAAACCCTACAAAGAGGAAGAGACGTGCGCGCCAGACGGCGCGCGAGTCGCTAAAGCCCTCTTCTCCACGGATACGATCCTTATCGATCAAGTTTATGACGAGAATGCCGAGGAGCGAGCATAGCCCGGGGACCCAATCTGCGAAGGTGACGTGCACGGGTACGGGGTAATTTGGTTCGTTATATGGCGGGTGCGCGTGCGCAGAGAGGATAGCAGCATCAAAGAATGTCCAGAGTCCAAGAGAGAACTAGGGAAAAGGGGTAGTATGAATGATGAGTTAGTGGGTAAAGAGGGTACGGATCGGGGAAGGGGAGAGTAGGTCTTACGAGGCCACCAGCGATGTATACACCAAACGTACGGCGTTGCTTGCCTAGGTTGACGTTATTGAGGAATGGGAATGGATTCAAGCAAACACGGCGAGGATCATAGTCTGAACGTGGAAGTGACATTGTGTTCTCCTCGTCGTGTTGGTTGGCGTTCTGAGTGTAGGCACTGCCAGGCAGACAGCAACGAACGGGCGTAGCGGTGTGGGAAAATTGGTTACTATAAAGAGCCGTCGGTATTTCTTTCCGGTGGCTGGCCGCGTCCCACCCCACGACTGTAGAGCATGCCTGACCTCGAACGCACAAATACTACTCTCGCAGTCAGAATAAGCAGCTCTCTCTTATAGCTCAGCGCATCTGATGAGGGATTCCTTATCTTGTAGAGTTTTCAGGTGACGATGTACAACATGTGTTTACAGCGTGCCCTGTTGAGAAGCTCCGAGTCAGGATGTGGCTGAGTCCGGTGACAGCTTCCTGTATAAGGATAGCAAATGTAGCGCTGGAATCATAATAGCTCCTCATAATCGACTCCCACCGGTACGGCTATTGCTTCTCATCAGTTTCTTCGTAAAATCAAATTGAGGATTTAGGTGTTTGAGTGGGCAAAAGTGGAGAGACTGTCTCTCCTTCGTTTTGAGCCTTCCGACCAACTGTTATCGGTATGGAGGATGCCTAGTTCTCCCTTCATCGATGAGTCTCTGATGGATGATAATAGATCCACCTCCTGAAGAACAGGACACCGAACACACCGTTCTTTTCGTTTCTGAAGTATCACATATAAATAATCCCGGTAAGGTCCACCCCTCTTACTATACATGCAACGAGAGCTAACGTTATTTCTTAGGGATGGGTACTACAGTCGAGAATCTCCCTCCAGAAATTCTTGAAGAGATATTCCGGTTTTATCGTCAAGATGCCATGGCTCTTTCACGAGGACGTCCATGGGAGTGGCATAGGCTTACCCACGTCTGTCAAACTTGGCGGTCTATCATTCTCCACCCAACGAACCGCCTGGGTCTCCAACTGTTCTGCACCAACGGAACCCCTGTCAGGAATACTCTGCACTGTTGGCCTGACTTGCCGATCGTCATGCGATACGGAGTATTCCCAGGGCCTAATCCGCTGGCCGCCGGGGACGTGGAAGACATTGTAGCTGCACTCCAGCAGCCGGGTCGCCTACGGACAATTCAACTAACTGTTACAATACCGCTATTGGAAAAGTTAGCCACAACAAAACTGGAGCCAGATCTGGTTACCCTAACGCAGGAGCGATTTCCGGAACTAGAGCATTTGGAACTCACAACACAAACCGAAGCCGAACTCATTCTTCATGACCAGTTTCTCGGCGGAGCAGCCCCTCGCCTACATACCCTCCGCACGACCAGGATTGCTCTACCGGCATTGCCACAGCTTCTCTTGTCGGCTACGAACCTCGTCTCTCTTCAGCTCGAGGCTATACCGAGTACCGGATACATCCCACCAGAATATCTCATCATTACCTTGGCCCCAATGAGTCGCCTCCAAATGCTTCATGTCCATTTCCTTTCCCCGACCTCTGATTCTGACTCAAAGGAATCACCCTATTCTTCACCAGAACCCGCTGACCTTCGATTTCTCAAACACTTTGAATTTCACGGTGATATCGAGTATTTGGAACAACTTTCAGACGGTATCATCGCTCCTGCCAAATACATCTATATAACATACTTCAATGATCTCGAGTTCTCTATCCCCAAGCTCGTAGAGTTTCTTGGTCACGCAGAAACTCCGAGTTTCCGAGTCGAAGCAATAGTCCACTACTCTGGCACCGACATTTCCATCACATTTTCCCAACAGGAAACACCATGTCGTCTGGCGTTCCGAATCCCCTGCCGGCGATTTGAAGGGCAAATGACCGCTATTACTGAGATCAGCAACCAGCTCCTACCTTCCATTACACCCTCTGTGCAACAACTTGACATCTATGTGTCCCCACCGTTTCCAGATGGCCATGACGATATGGACCACACACTATTTTTGGACCTTTTCCGTATATTCATCAATGTGGAGATCCTCCGTGTGACCAAGGAAATTGGATCTCACGTCGCACATGCCCTGAGAGGGATGACGGATGAGTTGCCGAATATGCGGGACTTCTACGTGGAGGATCACGACGACTTCGCATCGGTGCAAACGACCCTCGCACCATTTATCGCCGCCCGTAGGCGCTCTAATCGTCTCATATCCGTACACCCTTGGGAGCCAAGTAATTCTTCAACTAATCAACGCCACGCTGGATTGAGTCGTATTCCTGAATCATTCATTCACAGGAATGATCCAGTTTTGGCGCTGGAAGAGGATATCCGGCAAACGTGCGAAAACTTCAGCCCACGTTCTTTCGCAATTCATTCTCTTCACCAAAGAGCACAATTCCTCCTGTTATCTTTCATGCGAAGCCGCAGAGCGAAGGAGCTCGAGAATTCGATTGAAATTGCGCGGGACCTTCTCGAAATGCGTCCTAAGCAAATGCGTCGTGTCAAGTTGCTTCGGATGCTTGCCTTCTGCCACGCTCTTGGAACCCACGATCCGGAGCATAGGAACAAATCGGTGTCAATGTTCGAAGACGCTTTTCAAGATGAGTCCGCCACCACCTCCGAAAGACTCAGTATCGCATGGTGGTGGGCAACTTTTGCAAGAGCGTGGGATCACCCCACCGCGACTCTGGCATATCAGAACACCCTATCAGCGTTACAGCTTGCATTTACCGGGGTATTTGCCATCCAACGGCAGTCATCCACCATTGGCCGTCTGGGTTCGGAGATCCACATACCGCTGGAATATGCGTCTTATCAGATCGAGAAAGATCAGCTAGAATTGGCCGTCGAGACAATCGAACGAGGCAAGACGTTGATCTGGTCGGAAATATATGGCCTTCGCACTTCCGCAGGGCGGCTTCGCACCGTCAACCCCGATCTCGCAGACAGACTTGCGACGGTGAACCAAAAGCTACTGACCGTCAATGCCTCAATTTTGGACCGCCGAGCCGTAGGGTCTCGATTGGACGAGGAAGAAGATCATGAACATATAGACACCTTCAGTCCCACGTTCAAGGAGCAGCGACGGCTTTTGCACCAACGTCAGGAAATCGTCGCAGGAATAAAGGCCCTACCAGGCTTCGAGAATTTCATGGAGGCTGTACGATTTCGCACCCTCCAGAGCGCTGCTTCTCGTGGTCCAATCGTTGTTATCAATCATTGTCACTATCGTTGCGATATTCTCATTGTTCTTCGCGACTCACCGCCGTCCCACATTCCCACGACGGAAGGATTCTATGATCGCGCGAATACGTTGGCAAGCACGCTTTTGGATGCACGGAGAAAGTACGCAGTGGAATCGGAATTGTACCAACAGGAGCTACGCTCTATACTGAAAGAGCTCTTCGAACGAGTCGGCCAGCCAGTCCTCAATAAACTTCGCGAATTAGGCATCGCGGAACAGTCGAGAATTTGGTGGTATCCGACATCGGTCTTTTGTTCTCTTCCCCTTCATGCCATGGGGCCAGTTCCGTCAACAGACGGTCGAGAGCGATACTTCTCGGACTTATACATCTGTTCGTATACACCGTCACTTGGCGCGCTCATCGCCGCTCGCACACCTACCGCTCCGACATCCGATCGCGGACCCACACTGCTTTTCGTAGGCCGACCCAGTGAGTCACCACGGGGTACGAGGGACATGAAGGTGATCAGAAGCATCGGAGTTCCCGCGACCAGACTCGTGTTTGGAAATGCAACGCGGGAAGCTGTGATTAATGGGCTTCATAAGCATCGTCTCGCTCATTTCGCGTGTCGAAGCCATCGTGAAGAAGGGAAACCGTTCGATACTGCACTTGAATTGGACGGTGGCGATCGTATCGCTTTACTCGACATTGTCCGTTGTCGAGTTCCCACTACCGAACTTGCCGTCCTCTCATGTGGTCGTACGGCGGAGTTGGTAGATGGGACTGATACGGATTTTGTTGAAGGTTTACACCTTGTTGCGGCAATGCAGTATTATGGATTCGGAAGCGTTGTTGGGACGATGTGGGACCTTGGAGATGTGGGAGGAGAGGACCTCTCCCTGGGCTTCTATAAGGAGATGCTCTCGGGCGGTGGTGCAGATGATGATGATGGGATTTCGCCTTCAGAGAGATCTGCCAGGGCGTTACAGTATATGGTACAAAAGTTGAGAGAGACGAGAGTGACTTTACAGCGATGGTCGAATTGGGTTCACTATGGCGCGTAATGTGAACTTTCCGGAACTGTGTGGATGTATATAGGAGTGGATGTATGCATATGATACTCATGTACTGTTACCATGATACCGATTTCTACTGGATTATACCTCTGACAGAAGAAGTGGCGAGTATCTGGGCCTGTCATTCAGATGTTTTGACCCAGTCAGATGGTGAGTGTTATGGGTCACCGAACTTGTGACCAAAGAGTGCGTCTGTCTGTGTCTGTAGGATGTGCCCTAGTTACGAGAAGGAATGAATTGAAAGCGTCCATTGGATCATTTGATGAGTGAGATACCGCTATTATCGTAGTCAAATTGCTAGACCACGTGGTAGTTCCCCATAAGTGTTGGGTTAATGGAGGGTTACGTGGTGGCACCGACAAGATAGTACATCGATATCACTACAGTAGAACCTGTCAAGAGGATCGGGTCTTCCAGTCTACACACAGATACTCGACAACTCTCCGTCTACTGTATAAGATATAAGGAGTACCGATTTGATGCTATACAGTAATCGTCGTTCAGGAGAGATCCCGAGGACCTCGGACCTATTTGATGTTGATAACGCCCGCGAAGTTTGAACAAGTGGAGTCGACATTACTCTTTTTAATTTTACATCCTACAGTAGTGATATCGCCGGAGTCGTTTGGGATGGCCGCGCGTGTTCCCTTTTAATTTGCCGTCTTCTCTTCCATGCCAGGGAATACTGTTATGGCATAGCAACACAATCGGCGTCAATCTTGAGCTTCCTAATATGATCCGGGCCAAAGGAGCCTGAGGGGGAGAGAGAGGTACTTGATTTGTGAGTAGCTTATGAGGGAAGAAGGGAGTATTTCTAAAGCGTTTTTGGACTTACATTATTTCGAGGCACTTCTCCACGGCCAATACAGTGCACATAATCAGGCCTCAGGTCTCAGGAGTTGTCAGGACAAACTAACCAGCGAAGTCTATGTCCATCTAAGGGAGACATGGCTGTGCCACGCACAACCAGATTAGTACTACGTACCACGTAATAGGGCTCTTTAAGCCGAGACTCGGAGGGTACGTACGACGTCAGCAGGTCAGCAACGAAGAGAGCCATTGTACCATGACATTTTTACAGTAACAATATGCGAGAATTCAAACACAGACTCGTGGATTCGATATTCCAACGAGATCAAGGGATTGTCAGGGGGACCATGGGGACCGGTGTCGGGATAGTGTATGGTCGTACTGTATTATAATCAACTGTATCCAGACGGAGAAAGGAACACGTCAGGGTGATAGTGACTATGAAACCGGCAGCTGTAGAGTATCGATATGAGTGTGGCGAAACGCCCATTGATGGAACTATGAAATGTCGATCGACCGCGTCGGAGAGAAAAGACGATTTGGGCCAATAGAGAGAAACTATGCATGACGGATGGCTGGTTGTATGAGAGCAGCACCCCTAGGATTGAAGTATGAAACCAGAGAGTATCCCAATTCAGTTGGATATTCTCTCTTTCCCTTTCCCCAAATTGTCAGGTGTGTACGAGTCAGCCTGAGTGCCAGTGCTTGCACAACCTGTTTCGATCCGAACGCTCCTAGCGCTGCCTGGAGTGTCAAGGTAACAACGCCGAGCATGTAGCTGAAAGGACCCTGTTTAAAGCAAGGAATAAAGGAAATGGAAAGTATGGTAGATGGTAGGGGTTAGGAGATAATAACTCCGCGGAAGGCCCCGAGTCAATCGTTTGTCCGGTCAGAACAATTATCGGCGATTCATCGCCCGCGGAAAGTTAAATAAAAGCGCAGCGCGCAGCGGGCATTGGGATCATCAGAGTATAGTACTCTCCGCGCGGAATCCTGATACGAACTGCCAGAGGCGGCGCGGCCTTTTTTTTCATTTATATGACTCAGCGCTGGCAGACTAGCCCTACTGTAGTCCCTAGAAGTAGAAAGTGAAAGGCGAGCGTTGATTCTAAACCGCTTGCGTGGGTGAAATTCCCTGGCGTCCATACTGTATAACGTACAGAGTACAGTACAGAAGAAGGAAGAATGCATGGCAGCTGAGTGTGCCTGGTATGCTGCGGCCACTCGATCCCGGGCACAATTAATAACGCTTTTCCGCCTGAACTGAGAAGCCGTCTCGTGATTTATTAGGTAAGCAGATACCCATTGTGTTCGTCAGTCACGGCCACGGCCACCGTGTTACCTTTCTTAACCCTCGAGATGCCCCCCCTTGCTAGGCAGGAGGAGCCTCTTTGACGTGTTTTAGGTCAAGTGACTGACCTAGACTATATCACCTGGACCAACTTCTGCTTTCTCAAGTGATGACCAAATAGCGTGATATTTGCCGTTCTTGGCGCGCAGTAGATTTCCGAACTGTCGATTACCCTGGCAGTCGCATGGCTACGCGTCACCATCATGCTGGCATCCTTAATCTGGCAATCGTTTATCCCCTCCCTAGCAGTTCGAACGCGTGCGCAGCGTGTGACCGGATCTGAATATGATATGTACAAGCGCACAAAGCCAAAAAAATAATTATGTTCAACACCACCTGCGTCTAACTCATCGTATAAAATGCCTCAGCTCTCGTCGCAATTGCCTCAGGCTAAACTACTTGCCGTTACTCTCCTTACCCGTTTCGATGTTCCATCTTCACTCCTTTTCTCTGCTCCTCGCCGCACTATCTTTGGGTGTCTCCGCTTCTGTCGTTAGCACCTCTCTTGACATAGTCAACACGCAATTAGCTCCTGATGGGTACTCTCGCCTGTGAGTCTCCCGCAGCTGCTGTTCGAAACGGTGTCTGATCCAGTGCACCTCGTATCTCAGTACAACACTCGCCTCAGGCACATTTCCTGGCCCAGTAATCCGGGCAAACAAGGTGGGATTCGTTAACAATCGTTTTCCTTTCTTTTCGACTTTGACACTCCATAGGGGGATGAACTAAAAATTGAGGTCACCGATCAGCTCACGAACAACTCCTTGGACTTGGAAACTTCTATTGTAAGGTCTTTTTTTTAATGGGATGTATTTGGCACCTTCACGTCTCCTCCCTATAGCATTGGCATGGCGTCTTCCAAAAGCACACCAACTACGATGATGGTCCTACTGATGTCACCCAATGTCCCATTATACCAAACGAAAGCTTTACGTATGACTTTTCGGTCCCGGACCAAGCGGTATTTCCTCTTGCTCACGTTCGAACGTGTCGACAAGCTCACTGCTTCCCTTATTCAGGGGACATTATGGTATCACAGCCACTACAAGACCCAATACTGTGATGGGTTGCGTGGAGCTTTGATTATCGAAGATCCAGATGATCCTCAAAAGTATCTGTACGACGTAGACAATGGTGAGAAAGACATCCGGAAGGACCCGTTCACCGGGCTGAGATCTCCCCTAGACGACACTGTTATCACTCTCGCGGATTGGTATCATTATCTTTCGACGGAAGCTCCCGCGATCCCGTAAGTGTAGCGGCTTCTATGCGGAATCACGTTGGTGATTACTTTCACAGTGCCTTCAACTCAACCCTGATCAACGGCAAGGGCCGCTACCCTGATGGCCCTGCTACTTCCCTTGCCGTCGTGAATGTTGAGCAAGGAAAACGGTCCGTGTTCTATTTTATCCAGCGTCTGGGTATATCTTGACTTTTCGCGCCGCTTCAGCTACCGATTCCGCTTGATTTCAATCTCCTGCGACCCCAGCTTTTTCTTCTCTATCGATAATCACACTATGACTGTAATTGAAGTTGAAGGTACCAACGTTCAGCCTCTGCAAATTGATTCCCTCCATATTTTTGTCGGTGCGCATGGATTAGTAATTCAAGCTTCTTGTAGTGCTAATCGATGTTAAAACAGGTCAACGCTACTCCGTCGTTGTATGTCCATCCTATTTTCGTTCCATAGGAGGGTGTATCTCAACTGTCTGTAGGTCAACGCCAGCCAACCTGTGGATAACTACTGTGAGTTCAGTTCTCGCTGATATTTCGTAGTCTCACGAAACGCAACCAGGGATTCGCTCTCTTCCAAACGCTACGGCTCGGAATTATAGCGATCTGAACAACCTCGCCGTTCTTCACTATGCCGGGGCTTCCTCAGGAAATCCAACTTCGGATCCCACGGTGTACATTCCCGTGAGCCAGACGCCGCTGGTTGAGACTAATCTTCACGTGAGCTTACAATATGAACTGCTTCACACGAGACTAACCTTTCGTTGCGAATAGCCCCTCGTTCCTTCTTCTGTGGTAAGAATCATTCCAGAAATTTTTTCGGCACAACCTGAAACTTGTCATTATAGCCTGGCAGTCCCACGGCCGGCGGTGCCGACATCAATATCAACCTGGACGTTGCGCTCGTGAGTATCGTTCTCCAGTCTTCATATATCTACCCTCACGCGGAAAATCAGAATACTGCCGGCACGGCTTTCGAAGTTAACGGCGTTAGCTTTGAAAGCCCAAGTGTCCCCGTGTTGCTCCAGATATTGAGCGGTGCAAAGAATGCGTCGGATCTATTGCCGACAGGCAGCATCTACGGTCTCGAGCCAAACAAGAGTGTTGAGCTGACCATTCCTGCAGGTGCCGTCGGTGGTCCTGTAAGTGTTCACGGATTGTGGTTAAAATAACGCCAAGTTGATGATCATCGCGTCCTTCGATAGCATCCTGTTCATTTGCATGGCCACAGCTTCTATGTGGTCCGCAGCGCTGGTAACTCGACCTACAACTTTGACAACCCTATTATTCGGGATGTCGTGAGTATTGGTAACACTGGAGATGATGTCACGATTCGTTTCTTCACCGATAATCCTGGCCCGTGGTTCTTCCACTGCCACATTGATTGGCACTTGAATGCGTCAGTCGAATGATTCTTCTCTAGGTGTCTTGCCGATCATACTTATCAATATGCTGCTGTAGTGGCTTTGCTGTTGTCTTTGCTGAGGATGTCCCCGATGTGCCTTCGCAGGACCTCCCCACTGGTGCGTCACTATCCCGCCGGTGCCCCTTCATTGCTCATCGAAACCTATCTTGCGTTTTAGCTGCTTGGGATCAACTTTGCCCCGCTTACAATAAGTTCGTCAACCAAACTAGCTCATAGTAATATCACGATTCTACGATCGTGTGTATCTCTCCAAAATTGGACTGTGCGTGTCGTCGGAGACCAATTGGACACTTTTTTTTCGTTCGCAGTAGTACTCTCTCGTATCAATGATCAAAGTCTGCCCTATCATTACCTCATCACTCCTTTGTAAACAGTCGGTTTAGTACTGTATACCATATCAGACTTTGGACACTTTGGACAATTTTAATTTCTTTTCGGAGTCATCATCGCAGTGCCACGCTTCTCGTAGTCCGTCTCGCACTAACTTAGTACAACGCCAAATAAAGCTCAATAGCTTTTGGGAATAGCCCAATCCGGCACGTAACTCCCACGGATTAGTCAGGTGCATCCGCTAGGTAGTCATGTAATCTTCGCTGCACGCATAAGGGACAAAGTAGTCCCGGGGGTCCAGAGATCCCTCTCTCACTCCGCTTCTTCTCTCACCCTAAGAATCACACCAGCCTCACCATCCCTAAGAATAGACGTCTTGAAGGGTGAGCCTATCGTAACTTACATCGGTCACTAATCAGAGCCCACCCATGAAACGAGCACCTGAGTGTATCAAAACATGTACAGTAAATGATGTGTCGATGTTAACCTGTCCTCCTTCGGAAGTCCGGTCCCGGCTTGCCACGTTGACAGTTCCGTTCCCTTACGTCATTGAAGTCATAGTGGCTTGTTTCCACGTGATGTATGGCCCATTTCTTTCCCTCACTCACTCGACCTTTTCATTAATTGTCACTGAGTGAGGCCTGAGGTGAGTTGAATAATCATTTACACTATTTATCCTCTATCTACGGTCATCGTACGTGAAATAGTAGGCGGTTTTACGGGGGGGCGCACGATGAACGCGACGAAGGCGGACACCGTCCACCTTTCCACGATTTTACATGGGTTCCGATAGGAAAAAAACCCCAATGTATACTACTGTAGTCGGGACTCGAAGTGCCGGTTTACATGATCAATTGATCAATTATCATTGTTCTCGCGCCGTCGTGAAATGGAAGGCATAGAAAGACTGGTTGGTCATCTCTCTGCCATGAGGGTAATGACTGAAGAGAAGACAGGAAAGATGTGTGTGCAAGACGAAATAAGGTTTCGGTATTGATCATTCAAAGGATTTAGGGTCCGACCGGCGGGGACCAGGATAAGTCATCACCGATATGGAATACTCCGCTACTAGACATTCTTCAATTCTAGTACAGTACAGTATGAAGGTCCCAGCCCTTGGAATTCCATGAATTTGTGTGAGTTTGAATCGGAAGACATAGATAGACTCATCTGTAGTACAGTAATGCCGCCGTGCCAGGCTCCCCGCTCGGGTTGGCTCGGCTCAGCAGCGGCTCACCAAAGGTCCAAAACAGGATGAGCTGAGAGCCAGACCGTCGCTCGTCGCGACGCCGCTTGAGCGACCTTGAGGCTCGCGGTTGTTCGTGCCTGGCGTTTTTGGAAGAGCACACATCAACACCACGCTCCTAGAGGCTAGAACGTGGCTGCTATGGACATGATTTATGTCACCGACTGACTCTGAGTCATGGGTCCCACTGTCATGATTCCCATCAATCAGGCGGCGGCGGTCTCGCTCTGAACATAACCCGTTAACCAAGTGCGGAACATCGAATGTAACTTATGCATATAAGACAGCTGCCGATGAGAATAACGAAAAAGTCAATTACCACGTTTGGTTTGGTTACTCCGCATCAAACTCGCGCTGCCAGTGGCAAGCGCTACTATAGTAGTAGTAGCACATCGCTATAACAAATGAAGTTTTTTTCCTGATGGATTTGAGTAGGCTATTACTATCGGATAGTTCTCGATAGCGCTACCATAGAGGTGCTTGTGTGGATGGATTAATCAGCGACTCGGATGATCATTCTGTCTTCAAGTTGCGCATCTTTCCTTTCCTGTCTTCTTCGGACCCTGAGAGAGATGACCAGTCGTTCTACTATCTCTTCCATTTCAAACTCACACGATTCAAGAAAGTCCGGGGGGTTGGGACCTCATACTAGAATTGAAGAATGTCTTAGCGGAGTATTCCATGGTCGGTGATGTCACCTATGCTCCTGGACCCGGTGGTCGGAGTCGTCGGACCCGAATTCTCACCCACCCGCCCTACTACAGTATCAGGCCGTAGAAAAACAGTATAAAGCGGGATGTGTACGCGACTTGACAAGAACTCGGGACCTTACCATTTATCGTTATGCGTCCTTCATTGTTTCTTGCTGCCTTCGCTGTTGCCAGTGCAAACGGCGTGCTAGCCAGACGAATTCCAAACACCAAGTACCTCGATAACGCTGCCGACGTTTCCTCATACCTTAACAGTCTTGTCCCTGTCGCGAAAGACGTCCTACTTAATCAAGTAGCAGGACCTTCTATTGGCGCTGATGTGAATTCGCGTCACGTCCTTCCCTCCCCACTTTCGATGCTAATGATGTTCAATTGTTTGATTCTTTTCTCAGCCTGGTGTTGCCATAACCCTCATTCCTGAAGAAGGTCGCCCAGATTACCTCATTTATTGGCTTCGCGATGCTTGCCTTGGTTATCACGCTTGGCTCGTCGAACTCGAGATTGCTGGAAACACCGACGTGGTTCTGCGCGCGATCGTTGACGACTTTGTGCATGCCTTAATTCGGACTCAGCATGTTAATAATCCCGCCGGAAGTATTTTAACAGGTGGACTAGAGGAGGCTCTATTCGATCTTCGCATCGGCCAAGTTACGAACATCGACTATCGTGTTGGTTCTCCCGCAGCTGGTAGGACATGATCTACCTATCCTGCCTCCTTTCAATGATATCTGAATCATGTCTACCGACAAATGATAGATGGTCCCCCGCTCCGCGCGTTAGTCCTGATCAAGTATGCTGAGTGGCTTCTTCAACCGGAGCAACATAATGGCACCTGGGTCGCTGATGTCCTCTGGCCTGCCATCAACCTCGACCTCCAATGGATCTCGCAGCACTGGAACGAAAGCTCGTATGTCTTTTGTATATCTCGTATGTTACGATTCTATCTTCCAACTCGATATTCATCGTAGATGGGATCTCTGGTGGTCTCCCGTGTGGGCGGGTTCATACTGGACATCCTCTGTGCAATATCGCGCGCTACGAGCGGGAGCTCGCCTCTGTCGCTTGATTGGCCGCGAGACGGATGATCATTCATATGATGGCGTCGCTTCGTTGGTCCTCGAATATGCGCAGGAAAGTACTACTGTACACTGTCCCCCTAGATTCTGGGAAACTGAAACGCTTCAACCTTGTAGACTTTCTGGAATGAAGAGAAAGGGTTTATGACTGAGACGACTATCACTAATGTGACGACAGGCGGCCGCTCTGGTATTGGGGCAGTACCTCTGACTGTATCCGTCCTCAACTTCGACCCAACGCTGGGCTGCGATTCCGTGACATTCCAGCCATGTTCCGACCGCGCCCTCTCGACCCTCAAAGTCGTCGGTGATGCCTTCAGAGAGCTCTTCCCGATAAACAAAAAACTATCTCCTAATCAATCCCCATTCTTTGGTTTCTTCCTCGAAGACCAGCTGTACGGAGGACATGTAATAAGAACAATTAGCCCCTTTTCATTACCTTTCTTGGCTGACTAGTACTATGTCTTCTCCCACCTCCAGGTGCAATACTTTGCGTCGTTCAACGTCGCAGAACAGATCTTTGACGCGCTCATCACATGGAACATCATCGGCAAGCTGGAAGTCACAAAAGTCTCTCTCAAGTTCTTCCAGCAATTCGACAAAAAGATCAAAACTGGGGTGTACCGCAAGGGTTCAAAAACGTACGATCGGTTGACGTACGCCCTGAAGACTTGGGCCGAGAACACCCTGCTGTCGCTCGCCGAGCGTACGCCCCAGGACCTCGTCCTCCCGTTGATAATGAACAAGACTACGGGAGAGCCTGTACCGCCGCGAGGCGCACTTCGCAGCCAAGTTGCCGTGCTCGGTGCTTACAACTCGCACAATGGTCTCATCCCTCCGTCGTGGGCGAATGGTTATCCCCGTGCAAAGAAACTATGGATGGAGATGCCCCTCGACTCGGACTCGGACTCGGACTCGGACTTGGAACGTGAACGACATTGCGGCGATGTCAGTGGTTCTGATGATGATAGTCAGATTAATTTTGATTTTTGATGTAACGTGACGTGGGCTGGAATTAGTAGGAGATACAGTACGCATGTGTCTGGAACGGATTTCGAATTTGACGATTCTTGCTTTATTCTTTTCAAGTCTTTTTTATAAGTCTTTATCGACTGGTGACTGGTTTGTGTTCGAGAGTACGATGGTTCGAATATGGGAGTTGGGTTTTAAGTATCGTAATCATTCCCGGCCTCACCGCTTGGCAATACTATGATCGCGGGGACTTTCAAAGGACGACTCCGAAGTGCTTGAGCTTGGGCTACAACGGACCAGGGTTATGGGATGGGCCGCATTCTGGTGAGCATCGACGAATGAGCATCAGGAAAATCAAAAATACCTTACTAATTGGACTTGAGATGCCGATAAGGATATTATTCCTGTGTAAAATCTTTGGGCACAAGATGTTGTTGAGATGTCCGTGTGCGGTCGCTGCAAAAAGTGGGATGGGGATGTTGACGAGATGGCCGAGGATAGCAGAAGGTTTAAGAGAAGAGGGAGGTGACGGTGGAAAGGGAAGATACGGAAATCACACTTCGGATGCTACACAAGATGACGAGGTTCGCGAGCAACAGACACCCATCTTCCTTAACTTGAAGCGAAGTAACAGAGATCTATACTGTATAATTACAAACCTGATGCACATCTTGAAACAAGCGATGATTTGATCGAAAAATACAATTATTTCTACGAAATGCTCTTCACTGGCACCGCCGGATCATCTTTTTTCTAGCCCATTGATTTTGAGTATTGAGCTCCAAGTACTATCGCCCTTTGACCATAGGAACTGAGGCGACTCGGAAAGCCAGCGATACCATACTATTCTCGAAGAGTGCAAATGTTTGCAAGACCTTCAGGCTCCGGATTTCGATACGTTCTTCAAATTGTCGATCTGCCGGAGCGCCTCAATTACTACTAGTAGGGACCCAGTTTTTCCCGCAGATCAGGGAAGAAAAGGAGTACAGATAGAGTTCAGGACACCCCTGCTGTAATCCATGGGGAGAAGAGAATCAGTACTGTACGTCGGGATAGGGGAATCAGAACGGAGAATCAGAACGTCGCGGTTTGAAATTGCCAACAATTCCCAGGAGTGTGTTGTCTCGTGTCCAGCGCTCGTGTCTGTGGCTGCCAGTGTGCACCCAAAATGCTCGACTTCATGACACTCCAGCAATTATATACATTTAAACACCAGTCATTGGACATCAGTCCATATTGTGTGGCTAAAATCCTGGCTATAGGAAAGGCAAAAGGCACATTGGGAACGCAGGGTACGAAGCGTACGGTAACGCATACGAGATTTGACCAATGACCACGCGATGTCTAGCCTCGTTCGTGTTATCAAAGTAGATTGTTCGAACGTACAACTTATGTAGCTCTGGTGTCACTCTCAAATTCACATCAGATAATGACAACTCATCGATGATGATGTAAATACAAGTCCACACCAGATTTTATTGGGTATGAATGTGGTACTGTAGTCGCTGGCTCCGAGTCGAGAGTCGGAGGTACGTCCTCAGTCTCGCTCCCTCGACAGCATCCCTATTTCATTACAACCAACTGGAGAAACGGCTGCTGTATCTCTCCTCCCCCTGTCTGTCAGCAGGCAATTCCCTTAGGGAAGGAGGAAGCGCCCCCAGGTTTTCTGGGGCATTTTGTCAGCACGCCAATAGAAAGGCACCGAATTGATTGCCAGAAGCGTTGTTGGTGGTGATGGTAGTGGTAGTGGTGATTAGTGATGGTGACGCGATTCCCTGCGTGCCCGCTGCTAGCGACAAATGTTGAATATCACATATAGATCCAAGTATTATTAAGCCCTCTGACACCCACCTTGTGATCCGAGAAGAATTTGAACTAACTTGTCCATGCCAAACCAGGCCGCTGCCGGATATCCAAAAGTCCAAACCCAATATCTCAAAACCTAACAAGCCCAAATGAAAGACATGTGAGAGTATGAGTGTGTAATACTAGACAACTCTTGGCATCAGATCCACATAACCCGGATGGAGAGAGAACACACATGTTGGTCAGGTCGCCAGCTGCTGGGTTGCTCATAGGGGTAACTTATTCGGAACAGAGAATGAACGCCTGCGCCCACTTATCACATCATTAGGTGGATATCTATCGTTCCCTTCTCATCGCCACGCTAGATCATTAAACGCAATATTCAGAGGCAAGTCTTATCATAGAGAACAATGTAACAATGTACAAACCGTTATGCCCACGATACGCTCGTCGTCAATCAATACTTCGTGATACCCGTACCGCTTCTCGCTCGTCGCCTCGCAATAGGGCAGTGAGGAGACAATGTCGTTCAGAAATTCGTCACCCTTCTCGATCTTGCTCGATTCGGTGACCACCTTCAGTCGATCCCCGTCGCACGACGGCCTCTTGCTCCGAGCAAGAGCGCGACGTACACGCTCAGGATGGAAATCGCGGATGACAATCGGGTTTCCGGCTCCTACCTCGATCAGCAAAGGAAAGAGCGCGCTGCGAGATCCACCCGGACGACACGGGGCTAGCCCATGGTCCCAGTCCGTCCACCGAGTGACAGATGGACCCCATGTGTCCCAAGGATAACCCCGGTGGCCCTCTCGGTTCGCGTACTCACACAGGGAGCTGCGCCGGACCCAAAAGGAGACTGATCGGAGATAATCGAAGCCGCCGACGACTTGTCGGAAGCCGAGGGTGAAGCAAAGGACGGTCGCATTTGGATCGCTGGCGAATGGGAGGCTACGAGAGCGCATGAGGAGGTCCCGAGATGGTACGACTTGGTCGCCCTGGCACTCTACCATCACGCATGATATCCCTTGTCGTAGAGCTGGAAGGACGAGGACACAGCGTGTGTCCAAGCCGGGCGGGTCTCCCCGAGTGATCTGGCACAATTCGAGAGCATTGCCCTCTTTTTGCACGAGAACGATGGTATCCTCGGCGAGAAAGGTAACTTGGGGGAAATACGTGCTGGGAGGGCTTCGGCGCAGCTAGAATGTCGTTAGTCGTGCTCTCTGTTGTACTGAAAACATACTTACGCAGTAAACTCTGCCTTCTTTCCAGTATACGAGATGAATTTCATCGAGCTCACAACTCCGATCATGGCACGTGAGAATGACTAAGGAATCTCCGGCCACTTGTGCGTCCAAAGTACACCACAGAAGGAAGCGTGACTTGAGGAAAATGTCGAAGCGTGGGATCTCCGCAAGCGGGTGTGCGGTCGATTCGGAGAGTGTGAGTAGACGGACTGTAAGAACGATGGCGGAAGGTTGGGGATAAATATCATATGAGAGATCCTCAGGGTCTGCTATCTTGCCTCTAGAGAGGCGGGTGTCAAAGCCGACGACTATGTGTGAGAGGAGACGCACGTGGATACGATGGCGACAAGATCGTACTCGTCGGCGAACGCAAATACATGCAACAGACCCTCTCTGATGAGAGTCAAATTTCCCAGCTCGATGGAGCGAGCTGGTCGGGCGCCAGGGAGGGAAGAAATGTCGGAGGAGGCGTAGACGGCGGGATCGGCGTCCGTTACGATCAAGTGCCCGTTATGCAACGACCCGATGAGCGGAGACCATATGTCGAGGTCGAAGGTGATGCACGCGGACGTCTCGGGCATATCAAGGTCTTCCCAGCTCTTCTCCCAGAGACGCAATCTCTCGAAGCGTTCGGGGAAGGTGAATCCTGCGTCCAATGGGTCGTACACCCCAGTCCTGCCAGCTTCTTTGAGATACTTCAGCAGAACGGAGCTCCTGACCACACCATTGAGATGACGGCAGGATGCCTCGCACGAGATTATATCTTTGAAGGAAAGATAAGAGATTATTTGAACGAGGAGCTCTGGCGATAGAGTGAGGAGCCCGGATGGTAGCACCATGTTCGCCGTCGTTGCTGACCAAGTAGTAGCTGAGAGTCTGCTGGGAGGCTCTGTGGCCCGGACGTTCTCGGGTGGTGTGTCGTCGTGGAAAGATAAAAGAAAATAAGGGAGAGTGCGAGTTTTCGGAACCAAAAGAGGATGGTTGGCTGATTTTGGCTTTGCCACATGGCTACGGTTACTCTTGCCACCTCCACACTCTCGTCCACACTCGCCTTCTCTACTCGCCCTTTAAAAGCAATGCTCGTGTGTCCCAGCATCAAAAGCTTCACCCCCTTTCCTCGCAGGACGTGGACCCCAGTAGTAGATTAGTTCGGGATGTCGGTGCGTTTACTTTCCACTTTGCCGTTGCTTTCGGTTTTACCGCCTCTACAACAGTCGCATTGTGATATCGCCCTTGGCTATACCTTCTTAATTGTCGGTTCCGTGGGTGAGTCCCCTCGTCAACCTCTTGTCTAATAAGCTTCTCATCAGCCCACCGTCTCAGACGCCGGTCTACGTGGAGTAGTCTCCTCATACATGGAACAAGTCACCCCTTCCAGCCTATCGATACCGCTTCTCCGTGCGTACCACTTTAGGAACATCCGTGATCGTGATGTGACGGACATTGCTAGGTGCCAACCAGAAACCCGTAAGGTTGCCGGACAATCGTATCCTTATCCTGGATATCATTGAGAGGCCGGGTGAAATTTTCCGGGATTGTTGTGGGTAAGAGTGTATGACCGGGATCGTTCATTGCTTATTGAGGCCTCTTCAGAGACCTGGCTCGTTCTCAGGGTGTCCTTCTCGTCTACAATCCAACTTCCCAGGCTTCTTTCCAGTATGTCGTCGGATTTCACGAACAATTGATCAAATCCAAGTGGAGATCTCTACCTGTTGTGCTCTTCTCGAACACCGCTGCGCAACCCCGTGTCAGCTCAATCAAAGAGACCCGTGAATCCGTCTCTCATCATTTAGATATAATTCGTATGAATTCTGATCTGTGCTCTTTTTAGACGGCCGTGATTTCGCGAATACGCATTCCATTTCGTTCATCGAAGCCTCACCCGGTCATCCGTGTCCAGCTCCCTTTCCAACTCTGCTTAGCCTAGTGCGGCAGTATCACGAAGCATCGACTTCCAAGTCCTTCGGCGAAGGCGCCATCGACTTCTTCACAGTGGCTGCGGCCAGGGTGTTTCATGTAGCACGTCCGCACTTTCCTACGTCGCCACTCGTGACAAAAGAACCCGTGGAATACCATCCTCGTATCCAACCCTGCAATTTACCTGCGAGCTTTTCCGCTCCACGGTGCGGCAGTTTTTTTCTGCCTAGGTTTTGGCATTTCCCATGTATTCCGCGTTTTAGGCCTTCCGGGAAAAATCGCCAATAATCTACCGCAGATCTGAGTTAATACTCTATAAGAGTTTAGGAAGGGCACAGGGAACAAGTTATTTTTATTATTTTCAGGCAAATGTATGATCTTCAGCCCAATTTGAGGACTTGTATCAGCGGATTGTTATGCACGAGCCGATCAGATATTTATGTATTGATCTACCCTCGCAAGTGTCACGGCTTCACCCTCCTACTTCATGACTGTTGGGACGTTGGTGCACACCGTGTGATACAATGTGACTGGCCTTGTCGATATCTAGTATGCGGATTAGCATGCATTCTTGTGAATACCGGGCCTATCACATGGATAGTAACCTACTTTTGCTGTTGTGCACCTATTACAGTAACTGACTCGGACTCGGGAATCGATTTCGTCCGAGTCGTAGATAAAAAATATTTATGCATATTTATGCTCTGGCTAACATTGATGATAAGACCCATTAGCTCGGAGATATTTCATTGACTATTACTGTAAACATCTTCCATCACAGGAATGGTTTCATTCGTCCGAGTCACAATCACAATCTCATGCCTTAGGCCTTAGGGCTCAGGGTGTTAAGCATGAAACTAGAAATATAGATTTGGTGCGATTTTTCATCTTCTCGTGTCTGAACCCCTTCCTTCCAACCCATGGCTGCATCGATCGATTCAATTTCCAAGTATCTCCCAAGGCTGCTTCCCGAGGTCAAAGTCAAACCTGTACCTGAGGCCATCTTCCTTTCCACGATAAAGGCCCTTGTTGTTCCCGCTGCCAACTCGTCGCTTTCTCAGTGGGGCACCCTTGGTTCGCTTATACTGCTGACGAATATATCTCCTACGCTGCGCAAGGTCACAGTAAAGCTTTACGGCTATCTGTCCTTTGTTATAGCGACGGAGATCGCTCTAATCAACTCCTATGTTCTGGTGAGTCTATCCTCTTATCTCCACCTGTGCTCGTTAATTTTCTTCTGCAAAAGGTTTGTTCATGGATCTCACCTTCGACAACACTGCAACCACTGACAGTGGTCATCTTGAACGTCTTGAATAGCCTTGTCCCAATATACACCGATTCCCTCGTTCTCTATCACCTTGTGAAGGAAAAGGCGTCCCATTCGGACTCTAAGATTAAGCTAGTCTCCTCGATGGGCACTCCGATCCTTCTTAAGTTCATGCGTCTCGCCAACGCGGTGATGTACATCCATACAAGCGCCGAGTTCATATTAACTTCGTTCGTCGTCGCGAAAGGCGGTGTGAATCCTGACACTACTATCATGGATATGGCACGAATGTGGAACATCTATATATCGACCAGTCTTCAACTCGTGGACAACTTGTCAGTTTCTTCGCATCACGTATGACATATCTCCGTTGACATAATTGCTGGCAGATATTCGCTTTACGTGCACTGGTCGCATACGATTGAGATGTTGAAGTTCATCGGCTCAGCCCGTCCGTCCGCGCTTCTATTCTTACATACTCGGGTTATGCTCATCGGCTGGACTTTCTTTTTTTATTGTACCAGCGCCGCTCAATTTGACGAGCATCGTGGGCCTCGTCTGGTCCTTCAGTTTGAACTATATCCTCCCGATCGTCCTCAACGCCGCGCAGCTCGCCATCTCGTCATACCTTCAGTCCAGCAATATCGCGATGCTCATCGACTCGGCTAAAGTCGTGATCAACATCACGAGCGCAAGGGTGACGACGTTGAGTGCGAAGCACCTCATTGACCTGCCAGCGTCGAGCGCGCTTCTTGGAAAGGCGGAGGACGTCGCTCGCGACATGCTCAAGGTCGTCCCGGTACCACCACCGGTGTCATTCCTGGATGATGCTTTTAAAACGACCGTATCCATATCCGCGCGT
The DNA here is from genome assembly GCA_015178925.1 of Russula emetica. Lineage (NCBI taxonomy): Eukaryota > Fungi > Basidiomycota > Agaricomycetes > Russulales > Russulaceae > Russula > Russula emetica. The sequence goes on along the minus strand of WHVC01000030.1, from coordinate 450,255 downwards.
GAGAACGCCGATGGCGGCCTCCGGGCCGGGACCGGCTACGTGGAGCCGGATGGAGCAGTATTCCGAATGATGTCAACGCCACAGTTGAACCCTCAGCACACACACTCTTCGCCGCTCGCCGACGGTACTAAACGATCCCCCCGTGGACAGATAGGAGGAATGATGGATCCCCAACTTTGATTCCCGATCTCTCGCACTGACGGGTCTGACCCGTGGGCCGGGTGCCATCATATGTATCATTTATGTGAGCATATTCAGATTGAATGATTTGATATGAATGATCCGGCAGTCGGATCTCGAAGAACGCGCTCAGAGGCCAAGAACATCTACAGTAGACGCTTTGCGAAATTCGCGGAGCAGTGGATCATAGTATCTCGGCGCTCGGCGGGATAACCGGAGATTAGTTATCGTAATGATTCCCAGATGGCCATGACCGGGAAGGAAATGCTTCCGGCCAACCCATACGCCACAATGATCGCACGAAAAGTGGGCGGAAAGACTGAGCTTTCATTCACTATGTCGCCCAAGTACAGTCAACACCTTACCTCTTCATTCGTCCCGAAAGGCTCACAACCATTTCAGGTCTTCTCCTAGGTTATTTAGTCGCTCATTGACAGGGGATAGTCACTGTTCTGATTTACAACTATTGGCAAATGAGAGTACCTCCCTTTACAGGCAATGAAGACCGTACGGAGGCTTGGCAGTCACGCGGAGAGACCCTTATATACTGAAACCTGCCGCGTGACTGCACTCAGGTACTGTACGGAGTTTCTTTTCATCCCCAAGTGGCCTGTTACCTCACGTAAATCCGGAGCAGGAGAAGCCCCCACCTTCGCGGGCCAAGACACTGTGATAGATCCAATCTTTGGCTTCTTTGTCAACACGATCGTTGTGCGTAAGTAACTCAGCCTGTAACTGAGGCTTGGCGTGAAGATCGGGGAAGGAAAGGACGGATCGTTAGATCCACGATATGGTTATTGGTCCTCGGAAAGACCTCGGAATCTAATGTTTGTTTCCGAACTTACTGTGAACGATATTACCTGTACTCATGTCGAGAACATGGAACGCACAGTAATGGGGATAACTTAGGCCGGGCAACATCACGTACTCGACGGCGCTTATCACCGTGCACAATGGAGTTTCGCTTCTCAGGCGGCTGTCACAACAGCACGACCGAACGACTCAAAGACCCCCAATTCATGTATCGCGTCTGACTACAATGATGTTGAAACGTTCTGTATTTGGCATCATCATCGAGGAGACACGACTGGTGACTCGGGGACCGGGGACTACAGTATGGCTCTCGTCCGGGTTCGTACCGGCCCGTTCACGAACTTTGAACGCAATCAGCGTCAACTCCTGCTGCCGAACAACGTCACGCTTGAAGTCACGGTAACTTAGATTGTCAGGTTGCTCTCTTGCACGTAATGAAACACATGTTGTCTCGGAATGTATGCGGAATGCATGGGATCATAGGATCATATATATAACAAAGAATGCCCTCCCCGCCCTGCCTCGGCTGCGCTCTCGCTCACACTCTATGATCCCCGTCTGCTAACGATATTTCCTTAGCGTTGTCAAACATGATACTCCCCAAGTTGCCATCACTTCCAACCGTCGAAATTAGTCCCGTGCCCGAACAGATCTTTCTCGGCACCGTCAAGGGCCTCCTCTCCTTTGTGATTAACCTTTCCTTGCTGGATTTATCTCTCATCATCATAATCGTTCTACTCGTTCATACCAATCCTTCAACTAGACAAAAAGCTGTTGTCCCCTTGAGCTTTCTCCTTCTCGTATTTGGCCTGGAAGTATCCCTCGTTAATGTTTACGCGCTAGTGAGTCACTTCCTATAAGTAAGAACTGAGATAGATGGGTGGGACTAACGACATTACCCACGAAAACCTGACAAGCTGTGTTCATGGCTTTCTCCCTCGACTACTCTCGAACCTCTCACAGTCGTTATTATGGGAATACTCAACGGCTTTACGCCGATTATAACAGATTCCATCCTATTACTACACATCGTCATCGACAGACTCGAACATTCTAAATCGCCGATACGGCTCGCCATGACCATGGCTCCATCTGTCCTTCTCAAGTTCGGTCGTTTGGCAAATACCGCAATATATATTATAGCTTGCGCCGAGTTCGTGCTGAGCTCAGTTAAAGTTAAATCTCGAAACGGCGTCCCGAATATCGATATTCTGGATGCCGCTCAGAAGCGGAGCATGGAGATCGCTTCCACTTTCCAGGCGGTCGATAATTCGTAAGCCCAAATTCTGTTCTCAAGAGCGCGAACGCAATTTACGAGTCTTGCTCACTGGCATATTATCAGATATCAACTCGTCGTGTACTATCTCAACGCATTTGAACAACGACGCAGGTCCATGCAAGGTCTTGCTGGATGTGCGTCCCTCCTTCTAACCCCTCTGGCCAAGCAAAGTATTATATTATATCAGGCTGAGCATGGTGTTGTTTTGTTTTTTCCACCACCCACACAGCGGCGACGTCGACAACGCCCACAGGACTCATCCGGATTCTCCTCGCCTCAGGTGGTAACTTCTTGTTACCGATCGTCCTCAGCACAGCTCAACTCGCTATTTCCCGCCAATGGCCGGACTCGAACATCCCGCAGAACCTCGAACAAGTCAAGGTTATCGTGAACTGTGATTGGCGCTTCTGCGACGTCACTCGTCGCGGCGTTGAATCGATGGCATCTGTCACGGATTACTAGTATGTTGGTGGCGGCGGCGGAGGCAGAGGTAGAGACAGCCACAATGGTGCGACAGGTGACCGTGGATGCGACAGAGACGACAGCGTTACTGGGAAGTCAAAGTGGAGCGCATTTGAAAAGGAAGTCATCGAAGGAACGGCAAGTAAAGGTGAAATTTGATGCCGAACTGATGATTGATATCGACTTGCCGGAAGATCAGACTGCGGGGATTTGCTACTTCGCTTCCAGTTACGTATCCTTCGGGGGTTCTTTCCCCGACGCAGGCTTCTCATGTGTAGACGTTTATGATAGATTACTGTAAGTGGTATCAAAGTTCGATTTCAGTACTAAAGTGGTCGTCCCTACAGTATGTGAGCTTGGCAAGACAAAACGTAGGGTACTGCGAGGAGAGAAAGTTCGTAGATAATGGACTGTAGTCTTGGATAGGAAACGAAAGAATGACACGCGAACGAAGGGAAGGGCGATGCTACAGAGAGCAACCTTAAACCATGAAAAGGTCCGACAAAATTCAGGGTATAAATTGGGTATAATTAAGTGTGCCCGCCGGATGCTTTCAAGAAACTATTGTAATTGGGGCAAAGCTGTCCCCACTGACCTGTAACATCCACATTTTTAGAGTCAGTCATTTACAAGGGTAGATCAGTCAACGTACCATCCACGATGTCTTGCTGCGGCACGTCAGGGACATCCTCGGCAAAGACGACAGCAAAGCCACTAGATTAGCGTGTCAGTATAACAGCCACAATAACATATCGAAGTACGGATCACGAACGTGCTCAAGTGCCAGTCAATGTGGCAGTGGAAGAACCAAGGGCCAGGGTTATCCGTGAAGAATCGGATCGTGACATCATCGCCAGCGTTGCCGATGCTTACGACGTCGCGGACAACGGGGTTCACAAAGTTGTATGACGAATTGCCAGCACTGCGGACCACGAAGAACGCATGGCCGTGAAGGTGAACGGGATGCTATTGGAAAACGATCAATCCAAAGTGGTGAGCCTTTTGTCGCCAGATGCTGGCGCACGGGATACTCACAGGTCCGCCGATGGCGCCACCCGGAATGGTCAATTCAACGCTCTTGTTCGGCTCGAGACCGTAGATGCTGCCTGCCGGTAATAGATCCGACGCCTTCTTTGCACCACTCAGGATCTGGAGCAACACGGGGACGGTAGGGGGTACAAAGGAAACATCATTAATGAGGAAACGCGTGATGTCACTATTCTGATCTCCGCGTGAGAATAAGTTTAGAGAGAACTCTCGGACGGTCTTACAACGGTGGCCTCCAAGTTAATGTTGATGTCAGCGCCACCGGGTTCAGGGAGGCCGGGCTGAATGGAAAAACTTTAGGGGTTGGAGTAAAAATATATCATTGAGCGAAAATTTACCACGGGCGTCGAAACAAGTGGCTAGACGGAAGAAAAGACGGCGACCTCGTCAATGAGATCAGAGAGAAAAACCGTTCAGCTCACGTGGAGATTGGTTTCAATGAGCGGATTTTGGATCACGGGGACGTTTTGTGAAGGGTCCGTCGTTGGATTTGCATGTGGGGCCCCTTGATAGCGGAAAACAGCCACATTGGTGTAGTCGTCGAAAGTAAACCCTCCGAGTCCAAGGTTGGGCAGTGCACGAATCCCTAGGTGATTCACGTCAATTCGGACCTACTAATATCAGACAGAACACATACAGTAGTTGGATACTGGCTGGTTCGCAGTCACCTATAAATACGTAAGGCACGCAATCCTGTCGAAATGAGCAAGAGCATCTCACAACAACGGAGTAACGTTGTCCTGTTTCGGGGTTGATTAATAGAATAAATAATAGGATTCGAGCCGCGCGCACCAGCAAATACTTCCACCGCATCGATTTGTAGAGGCTGAACATTCGTACCCTCAACCTCAATCACGGTCATTGTATGGTTATCAATGGAGAAAAGGAAGCTGGGGTCGCAAGAGATGGATACAAGGCGGAACCGATAACTGTTATAACAGCGATGAGAAGCTTTAAGCTCTAAGGGGTGGATACAGAACTGACCGTACGCCGTGTTGAACATTCACTATGGCAAGAGGGACACTCGGACCACCAAGATAACGACCCTTGCCATTGATCAAGGTGGAGTTGAACAAGCTGCGGATATTATAAACATTAAATACTCGCAGGAAAAGGGGGGAAACTCACGGTGGGATCTCAGGTTGGGTAGAAAGATAATGATACCAATCTCCAAGTGTGATCACGGTATTGTCTGGAGGAAAACCTCAGCCACTTGAACAAACATGCAAAGAAGAGGACTGGGTGTCTCACCGTCGTCGACATCATACAAATGTTTCTGTGGGTCAAGTGGGTCCTCAATGATCAAAGCACCACGCAACCCATCACAGTACTGATTCTGGAAGTGACTGTGATACCAAAACGTTCCCTAAGATGGAGAATATGAGAGTAGGTTAGATACAACAGAGAGTAATTACCGCTTCGGTCAATGCATTGAATTGGTACAAGAAGCTCTCCTCCGGTACGAGAGGACATTGGGTAACAAAGGCAGGACCGTCGACATAGTTTGTGTGATGTTGAAAAATACCGTGCCAGTGCTACAGAAAGAATGCTTCAAACCTTCTTGCTGCACTGTAGCGAAGGGAGACCTTACAATAGAGGTGCCCAAATCCAGATCTGTATTGGTCAACTGATCAATCACGTTGATTGAGAACTCGGCACCCTGTATGAAAGTGAGTCAGAACTAGGATCGTCATCATCTTCCTGTGAATTGAACGTTACCTTCGCCCCACGGATTATTGGACCAGGGAAAATACCGTCAGCGAGGGTGGCACTGTGGACGGCACCACTGGATTAGACATAATATCTGACAGCAATGGAGGAAGACCCACACGCGAGTGAACCCATCAGGCGCAATAATCTTATTGACGATCGGAAGGTCAGCACCTGGGCCGATGGAAACAGCCTGAGAGGAGACGGTCCCAGAAACAGCAACAAGAAGTAAAGCAAGTTCGCGAGGCCCCAACATCGCGAATAGAGAAGTCGAAAGAAAATAAAGGAACGCGCCGGGGGCTAAGGGACCAGCACCACCAAAGTTTGACGTGCTTTATACCACGGTATAAACTTTGATACAGCATTACGGTAGCTTGAGCCACTGTGAACAGTGATCCGAGAATAGATAATGCAACACACACATTGTCCCACAATGTCACTCATTAGACGCAGGATCGCAGAAAGCATCTCGATTTAGGCACGGCTGATGTGAAGACGTCTGGAATCCGGATGGCGGATGCGCCGCCGCGCTAAACAGGTCGCTGTGCACGTAGGTGCCGTAGGGAACTAGGAAGATAGAGGTTCAGGGTCCGGGAGCTACAACCGTACGCCATCGGGGCCATAAAACCTGTAAGAGGTACCATTGGGCCTAATGCTGGAGGCATACACGAGATTTACTCACATTAAGGATGAGACCGGTACTACGGTAGTATTACAGCTGCGCATCGAGGAGTGTAACAACGTGGAAAACTGGGAGTATACACCTACCCAAAGGAGATACTTTCCGGTTTGTGCTGTGAAGGTACCACTGGCAGGAGGCAGTGGGAAAAAAGAAGTGCTGTGTGCCATATGGGTGTACGGAGCAATGCGTGGCGCACCTGTCAGGCCGTTTCCACCGGTCAATAACTTGAAAACAGCGTCTATCGGTCCTCGGTGGCCGGAATTCCTGGCTGTGTAAGTTGTTAAACGCCGTTATCAGCGGAGAGCCCCCAACGCTCACCCTCCCCCCTGACCTAGGACGAGTTCATCTAGACCTAAAGGGGTTGCACCACACCCCTGCCAAGGCAGCCAACTGCTTGATAAATGATAAATCGACGATGAGCCTGAAATCTCTAAAGATTAAATACGATTGACAATCAGTAGGAAGCTCATTCTCATGCCAGAGACTCGGAAATAACAGGCACTGGGGTATACGGGACAGAGGCAAGAGGCCGAGGGCCCACTGGCAACTCCCGGTGTAAATTCGGACATTATGAACGACTAACGAAATCGGAGGGAAAAACCCGCAAGCAGTTAAGAGGAAGATGGAGTACTACTTCAGATGAGCAAGTCGAGCTCCTCACGACTCCAACAATCTCTGGGTTTGTGCCAGTCACCCCTGGTCCCTAGATTTGGGTTTCAGTCATAACTTACCGTAGGCGTGAATAAAGGCAGGAGGATAATCCGGTAATCCCAGGCTCCGGGTTTCTGCAATTACCCTGCCACGGTTGGCATGAGATGGTTGAGATCACATAACAATTATCATTCGTAATATATGAAAGCAGACCACATTGGATCCATCATGATGCTTCTCATGACATGAAGATAGTGAGATTTTTTGGAAGGTTACAATAAATTTTACCTGCCGTCATGGCAGAGTCCACTATACTGTAGTTGGTGGTTTCCAATTGCGTTTCTGTTTTCTGATGGCATTTGATGTGGAGCAACAGACCCAGTCAGCGACTCGTCATTTGATTGGACTCGGACACGGGCCGTGAGAAGTCAACTTGAACGGCGTTTACCCCGGGCCACGCCGCCACAGTGACACCCCTTAATACGGCGCTGAAGTGGCGTAGCTGACGCACGGCAAGTGTCAAGGAGATGATGAACTGAGGAGAAGAAACGTATGTGACATTCGATGCTGGAGTACTACTCGCTTCTACTGTGTGGTATTGAAGCGGCGCCGTCCAGTGGCCGATTCCTTTGAAAAGATGCCTTTTCACCCTAGATGTAACTGACGCGTTGAATCTCTCCCCACCCGGACCCTCACACACTTACTAGGCTTCTGAGCCGCTTCTTGCGGCCGCCGGACGTGCATCACAGTTGAGGAATCAAGTCGGTCCATATGCACATTGCAGCGTGAGCTCCTAGGGCTGACTTACTGCGGAACTACTTTTTTTTTGAAATTTTCAGGTTGTCAGACGACATCGTAAGAAACAACGTGAGGCATTTTCGCGTTGATCACTACCTGATACTTCCCGGGCCAGCTTCTCGTGTTGAGCGTCTTGAGTGCAATGTCGCCAAAATCCTACAATAAGGTAAGGTGCAGCGCGGTAGGGTCGCGCCGCGCGAGTGAGTTCGGGAGGGAGGAGAGAGATAGGAGAAGCGTCACATGTGACACCATCTTTGGTAATCGCTCAGCTATCTCACGATTCACGATTCCTGGCGCTATCTTATCGAATCTAATCAAGCATATGGAATCTCTCTACGATGTGGATAAAGCGTACTGTACAGTAGCGCTTTCTGGCCCGGCGGGACACGGGAAGGGAGCCTGCCAGCTGCGCGGATGGGCGGGAGAACTCCGTTGCGCTGTACAGTAGGCTCCCTTAACAACTCGATCAAAGGACATACTGTACCCCTCAGCGCTTCAAGCTTCAAGCTTCAAGCTCCGCTGCTGCCGTGGTAACCTTGAGGCATTTATCCAACGTTGTCCCTAGTCAAATCGTAACTTACTTTACCACATCACACGCCGCCAATAATGACAAGGAAAGTTTTGTGACTTTCTTCCGAGCACGAGTACGTAAAACCAATGTCTAAGTCGGTTTGATTACTGTACTGTATGTGCAGCGATTTCAATTCAGTACAGTGGTGATTCTCACACCTTGGACAGTCATTGATCTATAGTCATCACCGTGTATTGACATCGTGACAAAAATTGCCTCATGCGAGCTCGGGATGTGATCGATGATCGATCTCGCATAGAATACTGTAAGAAATTGGCCGCGTTTTGGTATTGTGCAGCAGTGGGTATAAAATACGATGAAGAAAGTTATGACACTATGACGGTGTAGATGAAAGGCATACTTAAATGAATTCCCAAGTCAGGAAAAAGTCCAGTAATGTCCGAGAAGGTATTTAAGTATTATATTCTTTAAGAGTGGTTCGATATGTTGTAAAAGGCATTGTAAGTGGGACAAAGGTTCCTCCATGCATCTAGGATGTCCACGTTTCTATAAGTCACTCGTTCTCAAGCGTGAATCAGTTCAACGTACCGTTTGTGAGGTCCTGCGACGGCACGTCGGGAACATCCTCGGCAAAGACGACAGCAAAGCCACTAGATTAGCGCGTCAGCATAACAGCCACAATAACATATCAAAGTACGGATCACGAACGCGTTCAAATGCCAGTCAATGTGGCAGTGGAAGAACCAAGGGCCAGGGTTGTCCGTGAAGAACCGGATCGTAACATTATCACCGGGGTTGCCGATGCTCACGACGTCGCGGAAGACAGGGTTCTCAAAGTTGTACGAGGCGTTACCAGCACTGCGTACAACAGCGAACGAATGTCCATGCAAGTGAACGGGATGCTACTCGGAGAGGAATCATCCAAACTAGTGAGGCCTTATCGCGCCAGATTCCAGTGGCGGAATACACTCACAGGTCCGCCGACGGCACCAGCTGGGATGGTCAGTTCGACGCTCTTGTTCGGTTCGAGACCGTAGATGCTGCCTGCGGGAACTAGGTCCGACGCATTCTTCGCACCGCTCAGGATCTGAAGCAACACAGGGACAGATGGTGGCTGGAAGCTAGCTCCATTGATGACGAAAGCCGGCGAAGTAAGGCTCTGATTTTCCGCGTGAGGGAGAGTGTAAGAACGGGATGATAATGGTTACTCACGAGCGAAAAGTTTAAGTTAATGTTGATATCCGCGCCACCAGGGTAAGGTTTGCCGGGCTGAAGGGCAAAACTTTAGAAGTCGACGTAAAGAGGGTCATTGAATAAAATTGTACCACGGGCGTCGGGACAAGAGGCTGGACAATAAGAAATGTTAACCTCGTAAGAGATCAGAGACAGAAAGGCGCAGCTGACGTGGAGATTTGTTTCGACAAGCGGCAAGTAGTTCTTGGGGACATTTACCCATGGATCCTGCGATGGTTCATCACCTTCAGCCCCTTCATATTGGAGAACGGCCACGTTATTGAAGTCGCTGAAATTAAAAAGTCCTGTATCGGCGTCGGGCAATGCACGAATCCCTATTTACGTTGAGTCCGAGTAAAAAAGAATAGACAGGAACACATACAATAGTTGTTAACTGGTTGGTTCGCATCGACCTATGGATACGTAAGGCACATCATCCTGTACAGGGGTAACAAAGAGCATCTTACAACAACCGAGTAACGTTGACCTGTTTGGCATTAATTAAAAGAACAAATGAGATAACGGGATTTGAGCCGCGCGTACCAACAAATATTTGGATCGAATCCACAACTAGAGGCTGAACGTTTGTTCCCTCAGCTTCGATCACGGTCATTTGATGGCCGTCAATGGAGAAAGTGAAGTTGGGGTCACAAGAGATGGAGAGAAGACGGAATCGGTAACTATTATAACAGCGCATGAGAAGTCTTAAGCTCAAAGGGGTAGATACGGAACTGACCGTTTGCCTTGTTTAACATTCACTATTGCAAGAGGAACATCTTGGGGACCACCAGGATAGCGACCCTTACCATTGATCAAGGTAGAGTTGAACGCGCTGCAGATGTTGTTTACATTATTTACTCGCTAAAAGGGAGGGGAAAGAACTCACGGAGGGAACAAAGGTTCGGTAGAAAGATAATGGTACCAATCTGCAAGTGTGATAACGGTATCGTCTGAAGGAAAAGGTCACCGAACGAACTGCTGTGTCAAGAGGATGATGGCCCACCGTCGTCGACATCGTACAAATCTTTGTGTGGATCGTCTGGATCATAAATAATCAGGGGACCACGCAGCCCATCACAGTACTGGTCCCTGAAATGACTGTGATACCAAAATGTTCCCTAGGATGACACGACAGCGGGTTAGTTAAGTATCTCACGATTAAAACAAGAGAGGCAGGCTTACCGCTTGGTCTAACGCATTGAATTGGTACACGAAGTTCTCATTCGGTATGAGAGGACATTGAGTCACGCCTACAGAACCGTCGGCGAAATTCGTATGCTTTTGGGTGATACCGTGCCAATGCTGCAGACAAAATGCGTCCAACTTTCTTAGAGCACTGCAAAAACGATCTTACGACAGAGGTGCCAATATCCAAGCTTCGGTCTGTCAGTTGATCCGTCACGTTGATCGAGAACTCGTCACCCTGTATATAAAAGGTGAGTCAGAATCAGGGTTATAAAAATCTTCCCGTATACTGAACCTCACCTTATTTGCGGAGATTATTGGACCAGGGAATGAGCCCCCTGCGAGGGTGGCACTATGAAAGATACCACTCGATTAGACATAATATCTGACAGCGAAGGCGGAAGACCCACACGCGGGAGAATCCATCAGGTGCTATGTGGTTGTTAACTATCGGAAGGCTGGCCTGGGGACCTAGGGCAGAGACACTCCCAGCAACAGCTGCAAAAATAAAAGCAGGAGTGCGAAGTTGCAACATTCCGAGTAGAAGGGTAAAACGAAATGAAGAGAACTGGGCTGGGCGGTTGAGACTCAAGACTGCTCATGTAGGGAGTTCTTATACCAAGGCCCTATGTGCGCTACGGGTGACATCAACCGGAGACATTACTGTACTGTACAACACCCGGACTCACTTGAGCCAGAACTAGCCCACAGCGGCACAGCCAGCCGACTCGAAGGCCAACACCGTGTACCTGCGACAAATTAGCTCGTTACGGTTGTAGCCAAGATCGGGGGACTCAGCAAGCCCAACTTGAACGTCCCCCATAACAACATGAGACCAGCAAGAAGCGCCCTTGAACCCAGCGCCGGGAAATATACACCACGATTAACGAGGTTACAGTACAAGCATATAACTGCAGCCGGAACTGCATGCGCGCCCAAATAGACACGTTTGAGCGGAACGCCGCGGCCATATGGACGCAATTAATTGATGACAAATCCATGGATGAAAACCTGTTCTATACTTGATTAGTCATCATTAAGCGTTGTTGACCGCGTTGCAACGATCCATGATCCTTCCGTTCCCAGCTCCTCCCAGCTCCATAGCGCCCCGATAACATCCGACCTTGTGCGATGTAAGCTCCAGTGAATTCGCGTACTGTACTGTATAATTGCTCGCTTCGCTCGCAATAATCGGCTAAACTTAAGGACTGAATGCAAACTACAAACATGTACAAACTGTAGGCCGCGTTGCAGTTTCAAATTCGAGAAATTCGAAAGAATCGCGACAGGTAGTGCATACGTTCTTCTGTCTCTCCAGAACTTCGCATACACGTCGCGAACGAGAAGTTACATATAGTTTTTCGTAAAAAATTTCACTGTTCTCGCCGCGTTCACCATGGCTTTCAATTCCGCCTCACGTTCGTTTGCTTACAAATCGCCATGTTCCTTGCCACTGTCATGAATGGGCCGCGACTTGTGCACACCTGCCTTTCTCTCTCCATAACTTCGCAAAATCGTTGCGAGCGAACGGCCGAATACATTCAGTCGTATGCAAAATTATTGTGTACTTACTTCACCTCTTAATGGCGCACCACTGTCTTTTCCCTCACATGTCTGCACCTTCGCTCACGCGCTTACAAATCCGGGGGGCCCGATAGGGGCTCGACCGAGGAATGGTTAGTGCCAGGCCGTTGCTGGAAACAGTACTTAATTGGTAAATAGGGCTGCCAGCCTGCCACGGTACTTGACTGTGAATAGAACTGTCATCGGCCAAGCGAGCCCCCGCAGGCTTTGACTGCGTCCATGTTAATCATTACACGTACAGCCTGAGTATCACTGCAGTAGTAAGACCACGATGCCCGAGGTAGTAGTACACACACCTACACAATTAAATTTCGTCACTTGCGAGAAAATTTCCGCATTAGCTTCTATTAGAACCAAAAGGGGTTGAAACAAGTATTGAATATTGATGAATACTGTAGTGTGGGCTGGAGTGAGGGCGGCAGCATTGCCGAGACGGCCGACGGCGGTGGGGATGTTGCGGCTGTGTGTTTCGATTTCGTAAGTCATAACTTTACGACAAAGTTCTGATCGTAAAATGAAGAAGACGAGCACCATTTGCCATCACATCGGGTCGATTCGGCGATGGTGTTCTCGGAGATAGATGATACAATGTGCCTGGCCATGCGGCGACTAACGCCCAAAATTGCTAAATTCGAACAATATCATCATGGACCCCTTTGAAGCCCCCGGCTGAGCTATTCTGCCACGATCATACCTAATCTCTCTGGCGGGTCGTAATGAGTAGTACAAGTGTTGTTTGAGATCGTAAAGTACTAAATCTCTCGAGGATGTCCACCCCGAATGAGCCAGTCCCGGTACAATTCCGACACCAGTTCCGGGGCACAGATGAACCGGGAACCGAGGTTGAGTACTTGAGTAGTCAAGCAACCACTTACTGTAAGCACATGGTCGACGATGACCTGGTTGCGAATACGATATCATACAAACAAGTCTGATTTGGTTATGTTCAGAAAATTCTGTGTATGATGTCTCAGGGTCCAAATGATGTGGCTTAAGAAAGATCGCAGGTGGGAAGTACAGTAGATGGCGCCAAACGAAAATGGGATGGAAAGAAGAGAGAACTGTTCGATCATAGACCTCCGATTAATCACCCAACCTACCCGCGTCTTCTGTCCTCTCTACCAGGGAGAAATGGCTATAGGGTGATCGGAGACTTGTCGCGCTGCAACAAACTTCCCGATTTCTTCCTGGACAGGACCTGATGGGTGGGGATCCTCCACAAAAAGACTCTGCAGGGCAGGTAACGTTTCTGTCGCTCTTTGCCCAAAGAGCTCTTGAAGGGAGGGCGCGATACGTGGTGCAATTTCCTTGGATAGGTAAAGATTCTTCACAGCCGTAAATGTATGCAAAAGTTCCAGCCAATGACTGTTCTCGATGTCATCTTGCCAACGCGGTCGCGGATTTGTATCCTCCAGGATGTAGAGGTGCTCCACCGTTTGAATGAGAGCCTGAGGGAAGGAAGAGGTACAGACTTGTGACAAAGATGAAAGCTGCCAATCTGACTGTCTGCATGACATTCCCAACAGGAGCCCTTTGCTACCTGTGCGTGGAAGTACGCAACTAACGCCCGAACCAGAAAACAGCACACGTGCTTGTGTTTCGCCGTTTAACTTGAGCGTTGTTGTGCGGCTGATGAACTGGGTGAGCTGTGGAGTGTGGAGTATGAGCTGATGGAAGAAGGTTATGGACATATAAGTGAGTAGAGGGGCATCGATTCGAGCCACGAGATCCTCTAAGTATTCGCTGACCCCAGTGAATGAGAAGTCGATGAGAGCGGGGAGGACAGAGCGTGATTGGGGAGGTGGACGTCGGCTCTCCCGGACAGGGCGAGATCGAGGTGATTCGAATTTAAGGACGAGTTTTTTGAGGCCGGTCGAGGTGGAGATGCAGGTGGCTATCGTCTCGGGTAGAATGTAACCAGAATGCGGGATATTGTGGAGTTCGAGGTGGACAAGGTCAGTGGCAGAAAAAAGAAGTTTCGGTAATCCCGGAAATGGGACGCGCATCAAGAAGAGCAATCGTAGACGTGGTGCAGATCTTCCCAAGAATGAATCAGGAATAACGTGAACCGGCGCCGCTTCATCATCATTCGATTTTAGCCACAGATGTGTCAGCGCCGGGAATGGTTCTTTCATCACTGCCGAGAATCTTTCTAGTTGCGGACTTGGAACACCCCAGAGTGTGACTTGACATAGGCGGTCGTGGCGTTCGAGGGCCGCAAGGACGTTATCCACGTCCGACGTTGGTGGGTCATGATACTTCATGACGATGGGTAAGGATGGCCAGACATCCAGCGCCTCCCTTACAGGTGTTTCGTTCGAGCAGAAAAGTTGCAGATGCAGGCGAAGTGGTGACCCAAAAACGATGTTCCGCCATTTTCGACACACATGCACCAGCGTTTGCCACACCTCTACACTTGCAGTTCGATCCACGTAAAAATGAAATATTTCCAGGAGAACAACATCGGGGAGCATGTAGGTTGTCACTCGGCCTATGACATCGTACCAGTAACCGGTTAGCTGTTGTCACGGGGTGTTGTTACTGTGCGAAAAAACACACACCTTGTTCTGTAGGTTTCCGACTCGAGCGACCTGCACGGTCATTTTTTGTCAGAGATCCTTTAGAACGGCAATCTGTCAGCATAGTCAACTCGGGATGGCTAGCAGACGATGATGGGACGAGGCGAGGTGTGCTAGGGAGATGGGCCATCAAATACACAGCCCTGCACGTGACATTTTGCACCACGTGTCCTTCACCATCACTACCGTGACGGCGATTTCGAAAAAGAACTGGATTGTCCGAGTCTGTTATGAACTAAACCGACAGCTTACAAAGTACGAACGGGGGGGTTGGACTCGGTCAAGGCTACTACATCGAACACAAGAAAAGGCAAAACACTCTTCAAACACAACTTAGTAATTGGGAAGACCGTGACGTCCATAGTCGTAAGTACTAAAACGGGCGATTAGTAGTAGCTCGTCACATTTCTAAATTAGCCGGATGTCGGGTTGAGGAAGGCGTCGTAAGCGGGGCAAAGTAGGCCCCAATCCGCTAATCCACAAGACACGTTCTGATGAGCAATGAAGGGCACGGGCGGGACGGCAACTTACGAGATGGGACGACCTCTACAGGCACCTCAGGGACATCCTCGGCAAAGACAACAGCGAAGCCACTAGGAACAGTACACTAATCAGTATGATCGGCAATATACTTAGAGAGAATGACTGACATTTTCAAATGCCAGTCGATGTGGCAGTGGAAGAACCAGGGCCCGTAGTTGTCAGTAAAGAAGCGAATCGTGACATTGTCCCCAGTAGTACCAATAGTCACGACATCCCGGATAACAGGGTTGTCGTAGTTGTAGGATGCATTACCAGCGCTGCGGACCACATAAAAGTTGTGCCCGTGCAAATGAACAGGGTGCTGTTGCGGGAAGCGACGGCCATCAGTTTAACGATATTTTATCCGCAGCCACGAACACTCACAGGTCCACCAGCGGCACCTCCAGGAATGGTCAGCTCAACACTCTTATTTGCCTCGAGACCATAGATGCTGCCTGCGGGAACTAGTTCCGACACATTCGCACCGTTCAAGATCTGGAGCAATACTGGGACAGTGGGGGCATCATAGGTGATACCATTAACAGTGAAGTCCGAGTCAGCCAGACTCTGTTTTTTTCACGTGAGGGTACATGTATGAGAACTAGACAACGATACTCACGAATTCAACGTCCAACTTGATGTTGATATCAGCGCCGCCGGGTGTTGGGTTGCCGGGCTGGATGACAAACTTTAGAGGCCAGAGGAAAATATCATCATCGAGCAAAACGTTACCACGGTGGTCGCCTCAAGAGGCTAGATACAAGACATGTTAACCTTGTCAATGAAGAGATCCGAGGAGAAAAAGGCGTAAACTCACGTGGAGATCAGTTTCAACAAGCGGCAGCTGGCTCACAGGAATGTTCACGGTGGGATCCCTCAACGGATTTATCTCAAGAGCCCCCAAGTAGCGGAGAATGGCGAGGTTGTTTAGGTTGCTGTAACTTGCATCTGGGAGAAGAGCGCTTTGTGGGAGAGCACGAATCCCTGATTGCGTTTCATGAGCCTACGAAATATCAGAGAGAACTGAAACTCACAGTAGTTACCAATAAGCTGGTTGGCGGTGAGCTGCAGCCAGTTGAGATTAACCTTCCTATGAAAGGAAAACAAAATGTACATACAACAACGGAGTAGCGTTGAGCTGTTTTGCCGTCAATTAGCACTACAGGAAAATCGAAGTAATCCACACACGCACCGGCAAAGATCTCGAGTGAATCAACTACCAGTGGTTGAACGTTAGTGCCCTCAACTTCAATTACAGTCAAAGTATGGCTATCAATGGAGAAGATAAAGCTAGGGTCGCAGGAGATGGAAATCAAGCGGAGTCGGTAGCTAACGTAGCGCGAGAAGTTAAAAAGTAAACCCAGACACTTGATAAAATATAACACTGACCGTTGTCCACCAACAACATTCACGACAGCAAGGGGAACAGCTGGACCATCAGAGTAGCGGCCTAAGCCGTTGATCAAGGTTGAGTTATACTCGCTGCAGAAGAAATCATTATCGCAATTTCCCACAGAAGAAGCCACTAAACATACGGGGCCAGGCCAGCTTCCGTTGAAATGACGTGATACCAATCCGCGAGAGTGATAATGGTAGCGTCTGAGGAGATCTTAGACCCGTGAACGGGTCTTTTTCAGAAGTCTTTCTCACCATTGTCAACGTCGTACAGACTCTTTTGAGGGTCATCAGGATCATCGATAATCAAAGCACCACGCAATCCATCACAGTATTGGGCCTGGAAGTGACTATGATACCAGAACGTCCCCTGAAAAGCTTGGAAGTGAGCCTGTCGACATCTTACAAACATGGCCAAGGGAAATACCGATTGGTCTGGGACCGTGAAGTTATACAAAAAGCTTTCGTCTGGAATAATGGGGCACTGGGTAACAGCATCGACACCATCGGCCCAGTTGGTGCGCGATTGGAAGAGGCCATGCCAATGCTGAGGAGGAGACATGTCAAGGTTCAAACTGAAATGTATCCCAAAAAAGAGACAGATCTTACAACAGAAGTCACCTGGTCCAAGGAAGCAGTTCTCAAGTTCATCGCGGACGTCAATTTGAAGCTGGTCGCCCTGAGGAGTGTCGAAATCGAAAGGCAACGAGAAAAATGCCAATGGATCCCACCTTGTTTGCCCGGATTACTGGACCAGGGAAAACGCCCGAGGCGAGTGTTGCACTGTGGTGTACTGGTCCAGATACTATTTCGAACAGCAGCCGCGGGAGACTCACTTGCGAAGGAATCCATCAGGAGCTATTTCTTCGTTGACTATGGGAAGATCGACGCTGACAACAGCAGCGGCGACTCCCTTAGAGATAGCGGCGAAGAGCAAAGCAAGGTTGTGAAGCTGCAACATCGAGAGTGTATGAGGAGAACGGCAAGTACTTAGCCTGGGGCAACCTCCAACTAAGCTGGGGCAATTTATACGATACGTTAGACGCAGGCGGTGTTGAGGTGATATAACCCTTTCTGTGCTAGTAGACCTGTCTTCATCCAGAGATAGTCATTCAGAACACGCAATTGTCATGTTCACGGCATGTACGAGCTGCTAGGAGATGTAAGATAGCCAGATTTAGAATGCAAGCATGATGGCATCTGCGATGTAGAGACGCCTGGTCATTCGACTGGTGATCGGTTGGTCGAAAACCCGCGGCACCAATAAGAATAGCACGATACTCAGTCATCACTTGGGTAGAACGAACGTTCATCGGTATTTATGTCTGCCAGTCAAGTTCTTCCGTGCAATAAGCAAGACGGCCAAATGGAAGAAAATCGATGGTCGGCCTATAAAATCAATTTTACGTGCTCGCCGCTCGGGCAGGTATAGGAATTTGCTCAGCTTCCTGGGCCGTGAGGACCAACTGAAGCTGAGCCCCGAGGAATAGACAGTGATCCTGCCGAGATTGAGGCCTGCAGACAGACATAGCGCAATATAAACTTGTCCTGACGGAGTTTGTCAGTGCGAGCTCGAGCCTTGAGCCTGAGACAGCTGAAGGTAGGTAGCCACGTGCATAGCAGTGCCTAAAACTGAACTTGATTACGTAATTACCCGGGTTTCGGGTTTCCAGTGATCCGTAACCGACCTCGATATCTGACTTGACTGGTATTTCCAGGAAGCCTGAGCAACAAATCCGATAGTCCGTGATCTACTGATGGCCAGTATATTGCTGCCGGACGTATACTATACAGTACTTGTCCTCAGTGGCACACACTCAGATACTTCTTTTCCCCAGAACCTAGTATGTTCGCCGTCTTCTATACCTTGGATAGACACCCGCCAAGAATTTTACCAGACCAACGGCTTGGAATCAACAACGTGATCCCGCTTTCATTTTCCACTTCCTGCAGTCTTTATCTAAACCAAGAAAAACCGCGCAGCCAGTCCTTGACCGTATGTCTCAGGGTTCCCTGCCAGTGCATTGGGCGCGATTGCCCCTATAGGACAAATGATTGACACGTCTGGGCTCTCGCAGAGCTGTTGATCTATTACCTCATCGTTTCCTTATTCCCACCGACTTGGGCTATCCACTGACTGTTTCAACTGGAGAGAGTCTCCGTCAGGTATGGACTATGACGTACTTACGACATCACTGTCACCTGTCCTTTCACTCTCACACTTCACTGCTACATTGTCATCTTGGCACCCCCGGACCCGGGCAGTCCTGGGAGCTCTAAGATCAAAAAGTCTGGGATCAAAAACAAGCCGCGCTAGCCCCGACGCCCAGTGCCGACGCACCTGACAATCTGTTGAGAAGAGGATGTTTATCTGTGCTGAACAAATGCGGATGCTCCCTTGTTACATATACTTCTGTCCTAGGATTCTGCTATCATGCAACCAGACATCCGTCCGTGTCGGCTACATCAGGGTAAAATAGCTCATGTTTATGGGATTTAGTGCCCCGAACCCTGGGTAGCTTGTAGTCCTTTCTGTTGACCAATCGCTTTCGCTCTCCATGTACGGTTAACCGATCGACATTCCATGCAAGTTTCATGACGCAACCGAGGCGAGAATCGGCGTTTCGCTTGTCTTTCAGTGATACATCTCAGCTACCTATTTCGTAGCCATGCGTTTTTTTTTCCTCGACCAGCTCTAGTGCATGCAACTTCTATGCGAAGGTGTGCCGTCTTAACACGGACCCCAAAATTCTCCTAAACGTTATGTTGTCGTTCTCTAAAATGGGCGAGGCCTTCCGAACATCGTTCCCAAATGTCGCACCCTCTCGGTTTAAAGAGCCCTCCCCAGCCCCACAACACACCGTTCTGGTTGTACGTTACATGGCCGTGTAAACCTGGGATGGACTTCCCGGCAAGTTCTGACAGACTTTTGACATAGACGCATCCCAATACGGAGTGCAAAAATGCCTCGAACTAGTCCCAGAATGCTGCGGAGGAAGTACGCATTTCTCCGTTCATATGCTACTCGCAACTAATTACTCCTTTCCTTCACCCATTTAACCCGGATGGGCCACTGGCACTTGACACAGATTGTATTGTCATACTCTCAAGATGCTGGCGTTGGGAGAGAAGACGACGGATATAGCAAAGTGAGCCCTGACATATTTACCGAGGAAGTGGAGGACCTTATCTGTATTAAACTGGGAATATCCCAAACTCTTCCGAAGTTCTCTATCGGTCCCAGACTCCCACAGAGTCCCACTTTCTTCTCGAAGGCTTGTCCTTCATCATCACCATCGACAACACACGTAGTCCCGGCATCTATTTCCTCAAAAATCCGCGGACGGACATTGGCCCTGTCCGAGATAAAGGATTCCTGTGAAGCATCAATGAGAGCTTCTGATGGACGCGGTTTTTTTTAACAATCTCTGTTGACTTGAGACGTGATACCCGTTAACGGCTTTCCCTTTCTCCACATTGGAAGTCCTCACTGCGATGATTCCGAAAGAAGTTGGATTGTCCAAGTCTGATATGGTATACTAAACCGGCAGTCTACAAAACGGCGACGCGGGTGGTAAGACAGACTTGTTGATACGAAAGATTACTAAGTAGATGAAAAATGGGGTAGCCAATAAGTCTCCAAACATACATCCATGGTCGTAGAACGCACGATCAATGTCCTGTCCCGTTGATAAAGTTATTGTAAGCGGGGCAAAGTTGATCCCATGCGGCTAAAAGACAAGACAAGTTCTGATGAGCAATCATGATGAAGGGCATCGGCGGAACGGTAACTTACCAGGAGGGTCGTCCACCGTAGGTACGTCAGGGACATCCTCAGCAAAGACAACGGGGAAGCCGCTAGAACAGTGCACTAATCAGTACGATCAGCAAGACACATAGAGAAGGCAGTCGATGTGGGAGTGGAAGAACCACGGGCCGGGGTAAGGAAGCGAATTGGTGTACATAACTCAATGTAATTTAAGTCTATTTACTGTAAGCCTCAGCCTCGCTCTGCGAAGCGGGAACAACCTTATCAACATTAACTGTCCCGAACGACGATTAAGTATAAAGTGAGCGCACCGGATAGACGGAGAGTAGCTGAACTTATATACAGTAAAAGACCCGCCGCCTGATTCTGTATTTTGGACAGTTTTCTTTCCCTGCAGGTTCCACCAGTAACGAACCATCTCCTCGCGTATCCAGGCACACGAGGTGCCATCCAATATCCCTCCAATAACCAAACCTTCACCCTCTTTGATGTTACGGAATGAATCTCAGTATAGTACAACGATTTGACCATATACTAGTAATGTATCCCACTCCTCGCTGGAAGAGACAATCGACGTGTCCCTACATTCCCTTTAAGTTGTACAGTATTTCTTTTTACTCCGGTAACAAGAACGTCTGCGTGGTGGTCCGAAGCCTCAGCACCACCATGACGACATTTCATCCACCTGGCTCAATACGCCGTCAACGCGTCAACTCGTGTGAACATCACTGTCGTCTTGGACAGTTGTCAATATTGCCGTACTGTACAATGAAAACCCCGTTCAATTTACTGTCAGTTTTCCACGGCCGCACGACGTCCGAGTCGCGACGGCATCTGTCAACGCGGGCCTCGGTACCAAGCTGCAGTACTGTATATCCGACTCAGCTGAGAGGGTCATGAGTGCCCCTGAGCCGCATTAGCCTGAATGGCGGAGTGCATTCGAGATCACAGCTTGCAGTGGGTGTTATCAGCACCACCCTCGGAACAGTAGAGCAAAACTCCCTGAATGAATGACTGAGCTGTGAGGATAAGATCACACTATAACAGGCTGGAACGGATTCTGTGCTCAAGTTTTTATCGCTTGAGAGAAATACAAAGTACAGCACCTCAAAAAGTGCGTTACTCCCAGCACTTCTATTCCATGTTCTCAGTCTGTTCTCCGGAACGCAGGTTTTGGTACCATAGCCTTTATTCCAATTTTGTGTAGGGCGATGTCAAACGAGAAAGGTACAGTACGAGAATGTTCGGGCATTGCCGAATGCGACAACCGTATCGCGATGTCACGGTCAGGCTCAAATTCGGAACTCTACGATAGTACTGTAGTGGTGCCTTGCGCTTACTGTACAGAAAGTTGGTCTGTTGTCTACTAACTTACCATAACGGTGGGACCTTGGGACCACAGTAGTTCGCAATGTGCTAAGTTACATTTGTGGTCTCTGGGCCCGACCACCGTCACACATCTTAGGGGTCTCATGAACAGCGACGGGATGGAACCAAAGACCGGTTTGCTGCAAAGTGTTGTGTATAGTACATGATTGCCTCTCCGATGTGTAGGGGCGCTGACTTTGAACCCCTGCAGGGCTCAGCGAAGATGAGGAGTTTGAGACCTTTGTTGTTCACGTCCCGAATTTCTTTCACTCTCATGTCGTCCCCAACATATTGGTCGTGTACGACCTTACTACCTCTTCAGACAGAGGCCACCCTTGGGAGCGACCTATACCCAAACAGTTCCGGACATCACTCATCTATCCAAGTGACCTGGATTACCTTTGGACAGATGCTCTGTTCGCTGACGGACGCCGTTGGCATTCGAGAAGGAATTAGCCTCTTTGCGACCGTCCTCCTATTCTGGTGGCTGGATGTCCTTCTAGACAACCGTGCACCAGTAGAACTTGCCTTTCTGATGGAAATTACCACATATAACGAGTGTCCTGGACAGTTTCTGTTGGAAGCCACGCCACAGGACGCTACGGGAAACCCACCGCTTCGTGGATTAGACATTCCCAATTATTCACATCCCATTGAGCGTTACAGCGGTGTCTCGCATTGTTCAAACATCTGAGCGCAGACACTCACTCGGACGGGCCCACGAACACGAACAGGGGATCTTTTGGGTAGACTCACCCGTTTTGAGAAGTTGGACGAGCTCAGAGTCCCACAGTCCATATCGTTTGGTGCCGTGAGCTTGTGTTCAAAACCGCTCGATGATAGACGACACGCAGCTTGTGAACAAATCCGTGGCTCCGACGACTGAAAGCCATCCTCCTATGCATTTGCCGCGCTAGACAGAGAGGTAGTACATGTCAATGCCGAAAATCGAACTATATATGGATCAACAGCGTCCACGGATTCCGGTGCCACACTGCGGTAGCTACAGTATTGGTTGTGGCGTCTCCTTGGTCATGAGACTTTGGGTAGACTTCTAGGAGCGGTAATATTGATGGAGCTAGACGCCGTGTTTGATGTCCATTAGCGAGGCCGCGAGGCGGTTCTGCGTTGATGATTGCATCAGGAACCATAAGAGACAGCTGGATGCATGTGAGTAGCCCAACTGGGGGAATTCCTCGACTCGGAACAATAGAGGATATTGTATGGCCCCAGAACGACGTGTTATCGTAAGAACGATCAGAGACGTCCCAGCGAGAAACAATTGTAGTATTGTAATTCTGGCTGGCGACGGCCCTTGAATTTGACTGCTGAATAAGCACGGCCAGTAATCCGACATCTTTCACCCGCAATCATCTTCTACCAGCTTCCAGCTATGCACTGCACTGTGATGGAGCAGCATATCATGTTTCCAATCCATAGCAAGGCGATCGACCGACAAAATGTGGTCCAATAGGGGTGCTTTCAGTGCAAACGCTCCTCGTGGCTTCCCTAATATTCCGTGCGTCTTCCGACTGAGGCCCTTGTCAGGTCTATCAATTGACGCGACACTGCACTACAGTACTGTTGACTTGTGCTAACCTTAAAACCAGCGCTGAATGTGATTCTCCCATATAAATTTGGGGTGTTCGAAGACGCCGATGGGTCCATCATCGGTCTTGAGCCCATTTGTCCCCCACACGCTTTCGATCTTGACCTTGACCCTGCGTTCATTCTCGATATGTCCGTCGTCACCTTTGGCGTTGATCTTGAGGAGGGACTGATATCCGAGCATAGTACATTTAGAGGCGCTGGTATGGTTGGTGCGTGTTTAGTGCTGTCAATGGGACGTCCGTCAGTCATCGCTGATTAGGGAGGACATCACAAGATGATGACACGCCCGGCGCATGCCGTACAGAACGTCAACCAGGTACCGGGAACTCCGAGGGCGTAGATGTTGTTGCTGGTATGTGCTATCCTAACTTACTTGAAGGAGGAACTAACCATGATTCAAATGGATTTACCCTTCGGAGATTCCGATTTCGGTAATACCTCAGAGAAAACGTCGGTCCTCTATCCGATCCAGTCCGAGCGGCATGTCGTCGACGTGGTACTTGAGAGGTGGAAAGGTGGTAGGGAGTGCATACTCCTTGTACGTGTTCCTACGTGCGCGCTGATTTGCTTAGGGGCCTGACATTCCACTCGGACTCAACAGGCTGGTCTACTTGCCGCAACCATTTCACTGTTCATCATCGAAGGCTATAACACGTCGTCGTCACAGGACGTGGTCGACCAGGCTGTCGCCTTGTTCAACCAGGTGACATCCTTGGATCAACCTCTTGGGCCAGATGCTGTGCCGCTCGAGCGAAGTTCCTCTGTCGTCCGAGCTACCACGCTATGGCTTCTGAGCTTGTGGTTGAACATAACTTGTTTCGTTTGGGTATCGTGGCAAAAGTGGCGGCAACAGTGCATCGACCTATTAGGACCTCATATGCCTGCACCACTACGCCCCTATCTTTTCCCTGGAGTTGGAACACGCCTTGCCAAGTATCATGTAATGGAGGAGAACTTGGTGCTATTAAGCACCTCAGTGATAATCTTTTTCGTCGGCCTCGTGGACTTCCTCCTCCGGATCAACAAAACTATCACCTGGGTCCTTCTCGGTTACTTAACTCCCCTCGCGTTCCTGTATGCCGCGGTGACGCTACTCCCGTGTCATCTCCCAAATTTATTTAATTCAACCCTATCCCCCGTTGGGAGGAAAAAAAAAACGTATTTCACATGGACGCCGACCGTCGCCACTCCATTCCTGGATGGCGCTCCCGACAACTGCCGACAGTACATTATTTTCGACCACCCTACAACGTGAATGGAGCCCATTCGGCTTGGGTCGGCTTTGACATTACCTGAACCACCGAGCTCTGCGGAGCTTTGCCAATGTGGCCATAGATATCTGAAGTTGAGGTCCGGACTCACGGGCACTTACGGGCACTGATCAATCCCACGGACCCACGGCCAAACCCCCTTAGCGTCGGAGGCCGTCCGGTTTCCGTCATGCGCTAACGCCCTGAAGTGACATCCGTAGTCCCCCGTTTCATCCTGCTTAACAGACCAGCCCGGTCAGACGCAAAGTGTTCGTCGTTTATAAGCTCAGATTGGTCGTTCGGATCATAGGCGGAAATATCCCAGCGATGAAGGTGGACAGCTTGTCAGTGGGTGCGCTCGTTGGATTGTCGGCCTCCCATGACCGCGATAAGTTGTTTTATACGTGGCACGACTGTCCGTTAGCTTAGTCAGCCGCCAGGCAATCAGTCCAGCGAATTGGTACCTTTAAGATGTATAGTAGTATCTGTGGATTCGTGGCCGACCTCGCTAAATTCGCGGGAATTCTTGTCGGGATTTAGGAGCATCGTGACCAGAAAAAGAAG
This sequence comes from Russula emetica, assembly GCA_015178925.1. Lineage (NCBI taxonomy): Eukaryota > Fungi > Basidiomycota > Agaricomycetes > Russulales > Russulaceae > Russula > Russula emetica. The sequence goes on along the minus strand of WHVC01000030.1, from coordinate 425,041 downwards.
CACACAACTGGAGACGTGCTGCCTCGATGCAAAATTCTAGGATTGTCTACTCGAATATTCTGATGGAATATTGATAGATCTCCTGATTCGGGATAGATCAGAATGGGTGGCTTGGTGGTGTTCTTGGAAGCGGAAGTCCGTTGAGGCAGTCTGCCAGCTAAATTGCCAAATTATATGTGGTGGTGCCAAGCCTCGACTTATGAACGTGCTTGAACTGCACTATGTGACGCGTGCGAGCGCTGGGGGGTTCTCAGGCCGCGAGAGTAACCATCCGAGTATATGTTGGAACGAGGATACGGCGAGTGGGGCCCTACTTCATTACTGGTCAAGCTAGTGAAGGAGGTGCCAGTCCGTGGGGAGAATAAGAACCCAAAGGATAGGTTCCGAGCTGAGAACAAGGAGTATATTGACGGTGTGGGTGCGGTGATGGGGTGGGTGACCGGGGATGCCCGGCAGTGTTCATTTTATGTTTTGTCTTTAGGATGCTTTCTTTCTGAATGAGCGATCACATCGAGAAAATTAAGCATGATTTCCCAATAAGGACTGAGGAAATCTCTGCGCGATGTGGAATTGCGGACTGCAGATGGGAGAGACCTTCTTCTGGAACGACTCCGGCTTCGCTTCGAGCCGCAACGAAGATTCGCCGAGTGTCCCGTATGATCGGCGCCACATAGCCTTGCGCCCCTCTTCCGGATTGATCTGTGGCCGGGATCACCATCCTGGGACGGTGAGAGGGAGCGCTCTGTTAGTGGCGTGGGGGATATCAGGAGTAGGAAACGGACAAAAGGAGAAAGTGTGCAGAAATTAGAACAAGAATGGGAGAGATCAATATCAATTTGGGGGACACGTGTTGGCCAAAGGCGTCTCTAATCCTCCGTTTCTCGCTTCTCCACTTCTCGATAATCATCGCTCTAAAGCCCTATATAATCCCTCTTTTTAATCTTCCCTCCTCTTACTCTGGCGTCTTCTCCATCACTGCAATATGGATAGCTTCCACGAACCTCACCGTGTCTCTGAACCAATCAAGCTCGAGGATCTCACAGCTGAGGTCCTCGCTCGCTCCGCCGAGTATCACGCCAAGGGCATCCCCCTCTCTGGCCGTATCATCCACGTATGCCATTATCTCCCCATCACCGCGACCCTCCAGCAGTCCTCACGCCCCGGCATAATATCCCCACCCGCGACTCCACCACACCAACCCGCCAACATCCATCCGTTGTCGTCCCAATCTACTACCAACCATGTCCCAGAGCACAACAGCTCAAGTCCCAGATGGTCCATTTCTACTCGTCAGGGCCACACTGCTATGACCAGCGGCATTCGCTCCTTATCCGCGACGCACGAGCAGTTCATCATTGGCTGGACTGGTGATATTGAGAGTCCCAATACCAATTCAGGTATGTGGAGACTCTTTTCTCCATCATGACATCATTCACTTCTCTTACGCAAATACTCATGTAGCTGGGGAGAAACTTAAGATCCCGTCCACCACACTCTCAGAAGAGGACAAGACTGCGCTCGAGGAGGAGATTGCCAATTTTAAAAGCGAAGACGAGGACCCCAAGACAACGACAAAATATGCCCCCGTGCTGCTAGACGATAAAATTGCCCATGCCTACTACGACGGGTACTGCAAACAAAGTAAGATCTTCGTAATTAATTACTGGTTCTGTCTCATGCCGCATGTTTTCAGCCCTTTGGCCAATCTTCCATTATCTCCTCTGGCAGGATGTCTCCCCCACATCACTATCCTCATCTTTCTCGGCGGATGAACACTGGGCCCCATACGAGCAGGCTAATACCGCATTTGCCCGCAAAATAATGGACATATATCGTCCAGGCGACCTCATCATGGTGCATGACTACCACCTACTACTCGTGCCCAAGTTGCTCCGTTTGTTGGTTCCTGATATCTACGTCGGGCTCTTCGTCCACACACCGTGGCCAAGCAGCGAAGTCTTCCGTTGTCTTCCCCGTATGTATGCGAACCGTTCCGTAGTAAATTTATGTTTAATTTTTTTTACCCTATAGGTCGAAAGGAAATTTTGGATGGCATGTTGGGCGCAAACCTTGTATGTTTCCAGACCTACTCCTATTCCCGGCACTTTACGTCATCCTGTGTCCGAGTCTGTGGATACGAGGTGGCTGCGCGCGGTATCGACGTGCAAGGCCATGTCGCTGCCGTCATGCATACTCCCGTCGGTGTCGACGCGGAACGCGTCTCGCGTGACCTGTGAGTTGTCTCATATAAAGTCCTTGGCTTCCGCCTCCGTTTGCTGAGGATTTCGTTTTCAGCTCTCGTCCGGGCATTAGTCCGAAATTGGAATCCCTCCTCAAGCTCTACGCTGGGAAAAAAATCATCATTGGACGGGATAAGTTGGACGTTGTCAAGGGGGTCGTACAGAAGTTGCGCGCGTTCGCGAAGCTGCTGCACGATTACCCCGAGTGGATAGGTCGGGTTGTCCTTATCCAAGTTACCTCCCCTGCTCTTTCCGACTCTCCAAAACTCGAGCGACAGGTCAGCGAGCTTGTGAGCAGCATCAATGGCGAGTATGGTAGCTTGGACTTCATCCCTGTGCACCACTAGTACGTTTCTTTTTATCTCTCCCATTGTCTAGAGGCACTTATTTGTTGTTTGTAGCCATCAGATGATCAAGAAGGATGAGTTTTATGCCCTGCTCTCTGCTGCTGATCTTGGTGTGATAACGCCTCTGCGCGATGGCATGAATACCACGTCCATGGAGTTTGTTATCGCCCAAGGACAAACGAAACGGTCGCCTCTCGTGCTGAGCGAGTTTATGGGTATCTCCTCCAACATGACCGAGGCGCTCCAAATCAATCCATGGAATCTTGATGTCCGTATATTTGTATTGTCTCTATGTATCTGTCCTTTCGTTGACACATCATCCATGTGCAGGAAGTGGCAGCAACTATGCACCGTGGGCTGCTTATGTCTCAGGCGGAGAAGGATATGCGGCATGCCAAGCTGTACAGCGTCATCACGACGCACACCTCACATACTTGGGCCATGACGCTTGTCAAGTTTTTGCTCAGCGTCGTCGACGCTCAGGGTGTTGCGCGTCAGACACCCGCGCTACCCAGCCAGCTTATGCTCGAGCGCTACTCCACATCATCCAAGCGCCTCTTTCTGCTTGACTATGACGTAAGTTTGCCGCCTGTCTAGTCTTTCCCTGCCTTGGCTCTAACAGCGAGCGATTAACCTACAGGGTACCCTGGCACCGATCGTTAAGACACCATCGATGGCGGTACCAACTGAAGATACCCTCACTACACTCGCGGCTCTCTCAGCGGACCCGCGCAACCTTGTGTACATTATCTCAGGACGCGACGGTGCCTTCCTCGAACAGCACTTAGGTCACATCGAGGGGCTAGGCATGTCCGCTGAGCACGGCGGGTTTATACGCGCACCGGGCTCGAGGCAATGGACGAATTTCACCGAGAGTCTGGATATGAGCTGGATGAGCGAGGTGCTCGAAGTATTCAAATATTATACGGAGCGCACGACGGGTAGCCACATCGAAGTCAAGAGGAGTTCGATCACGTGGCATTACCGTGCAACCGACCCAGAGTGGGGGTGCGTACGGCATTCATTCCTGTCTGTCTATGCTGAGTCGAAGAGCCATCTTTCAGACAATTCCAGTGCAGGCAGTGCCAGGATCTACTCGAGAACAACGTTGCGCATAAGCGGCCAATTGAAGGTTTGATAATCTAGTCCTTAGGCCGGGCGTTTTGGCTGAGCTGCTCTTTATAGTGCTTGTGGGCAAAAAGAACCTCGAGGTCCGCCCAATTGCTGTCAACAAGGGCGAGATTGTCAAACGTATTCTCTACCTGAACCCGGATACCCAATTCGTCTTCTGCGCAGGCGATGACAAGGTTCGTTCCCGCCAATATTTATAATTCGGCCTGGCTAATGTTCATTCTTTTCCTTGTCCACGACAGACGGACGAAGATATGTTCCGTTCGCTACAGTTCACGGAGACAGCGCTGCCGTACACGATGGATCCACCACTATCCGTCTCTCTCGTCGACGCCACCACGGAAGACGGAAAGACGCGCGAGCATCCACGCGTTGAGCTGCAGCTTGGCCCTGAGGATATCTTCACGACTGCCGTCGGGCACCCGTCCAAGCGTACGCTTGCCAAGTGGCACGTGACGAGTCCTCTCGAGGTCGTCGATGAGTTGCTGAAGCTCGCGGGCGTGCAGCCGAACGGCGACGCTGCCAAGTTGTGAGAGCGATTTCAAGCATTTCACTGAATGATGGAAGGCAGCAGATCTTATGGATATAGAGAAAGGAAGACTCACATGCTGTGCACACAAAAGTGGGTACACAAGCGCGTTCTTTTTAAAGGACCCTTTCGTTCTTTTCAAACCTTTTCAGTACCTCAGCTTCTTTTCATATTTATCATGGCAGTAATGGCAAAGCTTGGGGCACATGTATTGTTTATAGTTACATAGACATTCGTTTCGTCGTTTTTTCGTCGGAGGTTAGACAACACAACACAACATACTTTGAACAGGTCTTTTTTGTCGTTTCGTTCATTTATTTACTGGAACTGGAATTGGAATAAACATAGGTGCCTTGCTATAATCAGATTTTGCCCCTGATGCCTAGGTGGTGCCCGAAAAATTGGCCGAGTACCCAGAAATGAAATGGGCCAATGGCACGGGCCCAGCGCGTGTCAAGGAAAGTCGGCAAAGCAATAGTGCGAATCACTTGCGCCATACCATTCTTCATCGATATTCTCTTCAACTTGTAACCAATTTGTCAAAAAGCCGGCGAAAAGACACCATAATAGTGAAGGCTGGAACGAGGACTCGGAACGGAACACTGACTACTAGATGCTCTAGTTTGCTTGCCAATGTCGAGATGCATGCTCAGCATATGCACGATTTTATAGCTTCAATTTGCCAGCGTTCCAAACGTTTTACTGTGAGTTGATCCCGGATTCCTGGGTCACGAAATCGAACGTGGGATTCAAGTTCTCCGTGAGCTCTTCCAATAAGAAGTAGGCGGAGACACATATAACAACGCTTTGGAAAAATAAGCTAATCGAGAACCTACGTAACATGTGTGTGAGAGGAGGGTCTCGGGGAATGGCTGGTCGATTCACACTCGTGGGGGCTCATAATGCAGCGGACAGGATCCTGTCCCCACAGTAATACTTTTCAAAAACACAGAGGTTGCCGAAGTGTGAAGATGGTGGCATGACAGAAGGAGCCGTTGAGTTATAATCGGGTTGTTTGGAGGGTCTTGCGTCCATAAAGGGACAAAAGTCAGAGTGACCAGCAGATGGTCACAGTAAAGCGAATCCTGTCGCCACTCATATTCTCATATTCTCATTCTCAGCCTTAGGCTCTCCCTGCACTTGAACGCGCATTTCTTTCAAGTCCGAACACAATGGCCGATTCCACGAAACACCCGTTATTCGGCTTCATGCCACGAAATGTGACAGCAAAACAAGTTCAAAGGGCCATTGTACGTGCTGATTTTACTCTTTTTCACGTCGTATTCTTGATGTCCTAGCAGGAGGGCAAAGAAAACCCGTTCACTCGCTTGCCGCATTCTAATCGATACTACAAAATACTCGAGGCTCGAAAGAAGTTGCCAGTATATGAGCAGATGGGTGAATTCTATAAATTGGTGAGTTCTGCGCTGCCCTTCGTTTGTGAGGGGCAATAGAACCCATGGAACCAAGGCCAAAGTGTTGTTAATTCGCCAGAAAAAAGTACACTAAACATCAGATTATTATCGTAGTCGGGGAGACGGGATCTGGGAAAACCACTCAGTACGCTCAAACATCACCGTTTTAATGCGACTCGGTAACCAGGATTTTTCTAGGATACCGCAATTTGTTGTCTATTCCGACTTGCCCCAGACCAAACAAAAAGTGGTCGCATGTACACAACCACGCCGAATAGCCACCATGTTCGCAGCGAAGCGCGTCGCTGATGAGATGGATGGTGTGCTCTGTGACTCTTGTTTTATTTTCCCGCTTTCTCATCTCTTCCCAGTCACCCTCGGAAAGGAGGTCGGACATGCCATTCGTTTCGAGGACATGACAGACCCGGGAACGACGTTTTTAAAATACATGACGGACGGTTTGCTTTTCCGCGAAGCCATGAACGACCCCGATCTTAGTCGATACTCGACCATCATCCTTGACGAAGCACACGAGCGTAGTATTGCGACAGATACTCTAATGGGCCTCCTAAAGGGCCTTGTGAAGAGGCGAAAGGATCTCAAGATCATAATAATGTCTGCGACGCTGGATGCGCTCAAATTCCAAAAGTACTTCACTACTGACGAGACTCCTCCGCTTTTCAAAGTTCCTGGTCGCACCCATCCCGTAGAGATCTTCTTTACACGGGAACCTGAGCCAGACTACGTAGAAGCTGCAATCCTTACCGTCCTCATGATCCATCGCTGCGAAGACCCCGGCGACATTCTTCTCTTTCTCACCGGACAGGAAGAGATCGAAGACGCCTGCCGTAAGATCAAGATTGAAGCTGACGACCTATTTGCCAATGACCCAGACACCATTGGGCCACTCTCCTGCATCCCTCTCTACTCATCTTTGCCGCCTCAACAACAACAACGTGTATTCGATCCTCCACCGCCTCCGCGTGTCCCAGACGGCCCTCTGGGACGGAAAGTCATTATATCCACGAATATTGCGGAGACGTCCCTCACTATTGATGGCATCGTATATATTGTCGACCCCGGTTTCTCCAAGCAATCGGTGTATAACCCACGTATTCGTGTCGAGTCACTCTTGGTATCTCCCATCGCAAAATCATCTGCGCAACAGCGGGCAGGGCGTGCTGGACGCACCCGACCCGGGAAGTGCTTCCGGCTGTACACAGAAAAAGACTTCATGAGGGAACTCGAAGAGCAGGCACACCCAGAGATTTTGAGGTGTAACTTAGCAAGCACTGTTCTTGCGCTCGTGAAAGCGGGTGTCAAAGATCTTGTTCAGTTCGATTGGCTGGATGCGCCTGCTCCCGAAACGTTGATGCGAGCACTCGAAGTCTTGCATTTTCTTGCTGCGCTTGATGATTATGGAAATCTGACGCCCTTGGGAAGGATGATGTCAGAGTTCCCATTGGATCCCCAGGTAATTTTCCAACCTATTTCTGGTGCTGTTCGTACTTGATATATGTGCAGATGTCAAAGATGCTCATTGTCAGCCCAGAGTTCAATTGTAGTCAAGAAATTCTAACTATTGTGGCGATGCTTTCTGGTACTTTTTTTTGTTTCATGTGTTGATGAGACTGATTGTATCCCTTGCAGTCCCTAACATCTGGATACGACCGAACGACAGACGGAAAGAAGCGGATATTGCGAAGCAACGGTTGTCGATACCTGATGGGGACCATCTTACCCTCCTTAATGTTTTCGATGAGTATCAGAATAGTACGTATGGCTCTAATATATTTTCACCGCTGCTGACGAAAATAATGTCAGATTTAAGCGACCATAATTGGGCATGGAACAACTATGTTTCAGCTCGCTCCCTTGCCGAAGCTGCCAACGTCCGCGCTCAGATTCTGCGAATTATGGAACGCTTTGAAATTAACCAGGTGACCAAGTCATACAAGGACCAGACCAGACATTACATGGATATCCGAAGGGCGCTGGTGTGCGGATACTATATGCAAGTTGGGCATAAGAATGGCGAGGGAACCTATCTCACCATCAAGGACAATCAGGTGCGACCGCACTCGTAACGTGCGAAGATGGATACCATTCCTCTGACCCGTATCTCAACTATTGCTCTGATATAGGTGGTACGGCTACACCCTTCATGCTGTCTAGAGTCGCAACCAGAGTGGGTCCTCTTCAACGAATCTGTGCTCACAGCGCGGCTCTTCATCCGTACGGTGACGGAGATTCGACCAGAGTGGCTACTCGAACTTGCAGCGAATTACTATGACTTGGAAACGTTTACCAATGGTGACACGAAGCGTTCACTTCAACGCGTGTTGAAGAAGAGACGAGAACGAACTGGCAAAAAGGCCGACTTGGACGCGGCAACGCTGAAAATGAATTCAATGAAGCTATCATAGCTGCGGAAAGCCGAACGGAGCAGCTGTGGCTCGCCGCCTGTAAATTTATATTTATCCATGGGCTTTCGTTGGTTAGCGAGTCTCTGCTTTGTATTCATACCATATCATGTTGTTGTTGTTGTTGGTGTCCATCGCTGTAGCATCTGTATTAAAGTGACCTGCCTGTCCACATTCAAGTCTCGTGTCCTGCTTAAGCGCCTCCCCCAACCACGTAGCAGAGAGAGCGGTGCACGTGAGGGCGACCGCGTGCACCGCTCCCTCTGCGAGCGCCGGGGAAAAAGTTCAAAATTGTTGTTTCAGGGAGGAATAGTCACATACGACATTAAAAAATATAATGACCCGCGCGGGCTTGACTTCAACAACTACAGTATGACTACTGATTAAGTTACTGTTAGATACGGCGCAACATGGGTCATCACATGATCAAAACATGACAGTGACAAAATTATGAATTGGAGTGAGCCACTAGTACAGACGCCTAATTAAATAAAAGGGCTCCGAGGAGGCCTCAGGAATATAAATGCAAAGGCATCCTCGGAGCTAGTTTTGTAAATTAAGATGTGGTTATGATGAACCACTCATTTTACTGTCGAGCAACACTTTGATGACAGGTCATGTGATGACCCATGTTGCACCTGAGCCCTATCTTATCTTAATCTGAAGTCGGGCAAGTCAAACAGAGGTAAACAAGAGACTGGTGCACCGACCTGGGAAAATGAACCTCTCCTCATCACTCGACCTCAAGGATCCAAGTAGATCGAAGTGCGGGTGAAGAGGAAGACTCGTAGGAAGAAAGGTGACAGCTCAGACAGCATTGTAGCACCAGCCTGCAAAACCATTCGCCAACATGTCTACCGTTGCCCCTGCCAGTTCTAATTGATCTAATTCTTCAGTACTAAATTCGAATGTCCGGCGTGCCATTGTTCGCTCACAGAGTTATATTCCCAATGGCCTTCCTGCTCCACCCATTACTGCCCCTCAGATTCTCGCCAGTGAGACAAAAAATGCTTCAGATGCTGTCCTAGAGCTTATCGATGGCACCGCATTTTCCGGTATCAGCTTCGGCGCTCAAAAGCGTCGCGGGCGAATGTGTATTCCAGTTCCAGACGGTGCGCGCATGGCGCCCACCCATCTCTGCTTCTGCTATCCTCAAGTCAAGGGTGAATTTCTCGACAGGCACGGTCGGCTACACAGAATCCCAACTTTTCCTCGATTTTCTCCCGCCAATATGTAAGTCGGCCTGGCTAATCCTCATTCTTTTTCCTTGCCCACGACAGACGGACGAGGAGGATATGTTCCGTCCGCTACAGTTCACGGAGACAGCGCTGCCGTACACGATGGACCGACCACTATCCGTCTCTCTCGTTGACGCCACCACGGAAGACGGAAAGACGCGCGAGCATCCACGCGTTGAGCTGCAGCTTGGCCCTGAGGATATCTTTACAACTGCCTGCCATCGGGCACCCGTCCAAGCGAACGCTTGCCAAGTGGTACGTGACGAGTCCTCTCGATGTCGTCGTCGAGTTGCTGAAGCTCGCGGGCGTGCAGCCGAACGGCGACGCAGCCAAGTTGTGAGAGCGATTTCAAGCGTTTTACTGAATGATGGAAGGCAGCAGATCTTATGGATATAGAGAAAGGAAGACTCACATACACAAAAGTGGGTGCACAAGCGCGTTTTTTTCAATTCAAAAGGGCACTTTCGTCCTTTTCAAACTCCTCAGTACCTACAGTCTTTCCATATTTATCATGGCAGTAATTGGCAAAGCTTTGGGGCACATGTATTGTTTATAGTTACATACTTGTAGACATTCTTTTCGTCTGTTTTTCGTCGGAAGTTAGACAACACAACACAGCTTACTTTGAACAGGTCTTCTGCCCCTGAGGCCTAGGGTGGTGCCCGAAATTGGCTGAGTGAGTCCAAGAAATGAAATGAAATGGCACGGGCTTGCGTGTACGGGCCCGGCAGCGCGTGTCAAGAAAAAGCTGGCAAGCAATAGTGGCGAATCACTAGTAAATCACTTGCCACACCATTCGTCATCGATATCCTATCGATTCCATCAACAATCTCTTCAATTTGTAACCAATTTGTCAAAAAACCGGCGAGGAGACACCATAATAGTGAAGGCTTGGAACGAGGAAAGTAAACTACTGTACAGTTGCTCCAGTTTTGCTTGCCATTGTCGAGATGCTGCAACATGCCCAGCATATGCACGATTTTTTTTATAGCTACAATCTGCCAGCGAGCCCAAACGGTTTACTGTAAGTTGATCCTGGGTCGCGAAATCGAAGGTGGGATTCAAGTTCTCCGTGAGCTCTTTCTTCCAACAAGAAGTAGGCGGGGACACATATAGTAGCAACACTTTGGAAAAAGCATATTGCTGGTTTTTGGTTCATCAATCTCTTTTACAAGATAGACATTGGGATTGTAGCGAAGAAGGTAAACGAACTGATCGAGAACCTACATAAAATGTGGCAGTGAGAGGAGGGTCTCGGGTCTCGGGGAATGGTGGGTATTAATGCCTTACACAACCAGTCAGCTTCTTCCCGGTCAGTAAACAGTTCATCATCCATCGCATTCCACGCTTTTCTCCTTTGCGGCGGCTAGGGCACGCTAAATGGGCGAGGGGATATTCCTGAGGGTCCTTCATCAGGTGTCTGAGTGTTGGCATGTCCAGTCAACTGTATGTGACTGATGTTCGATGCCACCAAATTCGCGACCGTTTCTTGGATGCGATGATCCCTCAAGGCTTGTCGATGCGATGACTGGCTGGCCGATTCACTCGTGGGGGCTCATAATGCAGCGGACAGGATCCTGCCCCCACAGTGATACTCTTCAAAAACACAGAGGGAGGTTGCCGATGTGTGAAGATGGTGGCAGAAGGAGCCGTTGCAGTCGTCGAGATACAATCGAGCCGCTTGGGGTGTCTTGGGTCCATAACCTGAAGTCAGGGTGAAAGTGAAGAGGGGATCACAGGACCTGTGCCAGTAATATTCCGTGTAGTGTGTCGCTGTTAGTCTCCGCAGCCGTAGCCGCACACTCCGAAGTCAGAGTGAGCAGCAGATGGTCATGGTAAAGCGAACCCTGTCGCCACTCTTATCCACTCTTATCATATTCACATTCTCAGCGTCAGGCTCTTCCACAAGCCCTTGAACGCGCACTTCAAGTCCGAACACAATGGCCGATTCCACGAAACACTCGTTATTCGGCTTCATGCCACGAAAAGTGACAGCAGAACAAGTTCAAGGGGCTACTGTACGTGCTGATTTTACTCTTTTTCACGTCGTATTCTTGATGTCCTAGCAGGAGGGCAAGGAAAACCCGTTCACTCGCTTGCCGCATTCTAATCGATACTACAAAATACTCGAGGCTCGAAAGAAGTTGCCAGTATATGAGCAGATGGGTGAATTCTATAAATTGGTGAGTTCTGCGCTGCCCTTCGTTTGTGAGGGGCAATAGAACCCATGGAACCAAGGCCAAAGTGTTGCTAATTCGCCGGAAAGTACACTAAACATCAGATTATTATCGTAGTCGGGGAGACGGGATCTGGGAAAACCACTCAGTGCGCCCATACATCTCTGTTTTAATGCGACTTGGTAACCAGGATTTTTCTAGGATACCCCAATTCGTTGTCTATTCCGACATGCCCCAGACCAAACGAAAAGTTGTCGCATGTACACAACCACGCCGAATAGCCACTATGTCCGCAGCGAAGCGCGTCGCCGATGAGATGGATGGTGTGCTCTGTGACTCTTGTTTTATTTTCCCGCTTTCTCATCTCTTCCCAGTCACCCTCGGAAAGCAGGTCGGATATGCCATTCGTTTCGAGGACATGACAGACCCGGGAACGACGTTTTTAAAATACATGACGGACGGTTTGCTTTTCCGTGAAGCCATGAACGACCCCAATCTTAGTCGATACTCGACCATTATCCTTGACGAAGCACACGAGCGTAGTATCGCGATAGATACTCTAATGGGCCTCCTAAAGGGCCTTGTGAAGAGGCGAAAGGATCTCAAGATCATAATAATGTCTGCGACGCTGGATGCGCTCAAATTCCAAAAGTACTTCACTACTGACGAGACCCCTCCGCTTTTCAAAGTTCCTGGTCGCACCCATCCCGTGGAGATCTTCTATACGCAAGAACCTGAGCCAGACTACGTAGAAGCTGCAATGCGTACCGTCCTCATGATCCATCGCCGCGAAGACCCCGGCGACATTCTTCTCTTCCTCACCGGACAGGAAGAGATCGAAGACGCATGCCGTAGGATCAAGATTGAAGCTGACGACCTACTTGCCAATGACCTAGGCACCATTGGGCCACTCTCCTGCATCCCTCTCTACTCATCTTTGCCGCCTCAACAACAACAACGTGTATTCGATCCTCCACCGCCTCCGCGTGTCCCAGACGGCCCTCTGGGACGGAAAGTCATTATATCCACGAATATTGCGGAGACGTCCCTCACTATTGATGGCATCGTATACGTTGTCGACCCCGGTTTCTCCAAGCAAACGATGTATAACCCACGTATTCGTGTCGAGTCACTCTTGGTATCTCCCATCGCAAAATCATCTGCGCAACAGCGGGCAGGGCGTGCTGGACGCACCCGACCCGGGAAGTGCTTCCGGCTGTACACAGAAAAAGACTTCATGAGGGAACTCGAAGAGCAGACACTCCCAGAGATTTTGAGGTGTAACTTAGCAAACACTGTTCTTGAGCTCGTGAAAGCGGGTATCATAGATCTTGTTCGATTCGACTGGCTGGATGCGCCTGCTCCCGAAACGTTGATGCGAGCACTCGAAGTCTTGAATTTTCTCGCTGCGCTTGATGATGATGGAAATCTGACGCCCTTGGGAAGGAAGATGTCAGAGTTCCCATTGGATCCCCAGGTAATTTTCCAACCTATTTCTGGTGCTGTTCGTACTTGATATATGTGCAGATGTCAAAGATGATCATTGTCAGCCCAGAGTTCAATTGTAGTCAAGAAATTCTGACTATTGTGGCGATGCTTTCTGGTACTTTTTTTTTGTTTCATGTGTTAATGAGACTGATTGTATCCCTTGCAGTCCCTAACATTTGGATACGACCGAACAACAAACAGAAAGAAGCGGATATTGCGAAGCAACGGTTGTCGATACCTGATGGGGACCATCTTACCCTCCTTAATGTTTTCGATGAGTATCAGAATAGTACGTATGGCTCTTATATATTTTCACCGCTGCTAATGAAAATACTGTCAGATTTACGCGACCGTAATTGGGCATGGAACAACTATGTTTCAGCTCGCTCCCTTGCCGAAGCTGCCAACGTCCGCGCTCAGATTCTGCGAATTATGGAACGCCTTGAAATTAACCTGGTGACCAAGTCATACCAGGACCAGACCAGGCATTACATGGATATCCGAAAGGTGCTAGTGTGCGGATACTTTATGCAGGTTGCGCAGAAGAATGGCCAGGAAAATTCCTATCTCACCATCAAGGACAATCAGGTGCGACCGCACTCGTAACGTGCGAAGATGGATACCATTCCTCTGACCCGTATTTCAATTCTTGCTCGGATACAGGTGGTACAGCTACACCCTTCATGCTGTCTAGAGATCCAACCGGAGTGGGTCCTCTTCAACGAATTTGTGCTCACAACGCGGTTCTACATCCGTAAGGTGACGGAGATTCGACCAGAGTGGCTACTCGAGCTTGCTGCGAATTACTATGAATTGGAAACGTTTACCAATGGAGACGCGAAGCGTTCGCTTCAACGCGCGTTGAAGAAGAAACGAAAACGAACCGGCAAAAATGCCGACTTGGACGCGGCGACGCTGAAAATGAATTCAATGAAGCTATCATAGCTGCGGAAAGCCGAACGGAATCAACGGATCAGCTGTGGCTCGCCGCCTGTTGATTTAGATTTATCCATGGGCTTTTGTTGGTTAACGAGTCTCTGCTTTGTATTCATACTATATCATGTTGTTGTTGTTGTTGTTGTTGATATCCATCGCTGTAGCATCTGTATTAAAGTGACCTGCGTGTCCATATACAAGTCTCGTGTCCTGCTTGTGACTCGTTGTGAGCGCTGTCAGTGGGATTTGTGAAGGAGGCAGAATATTTAATAAGCATTGACGCACTTATCGCAGCATGATCAAGGAAGTACACGGAATACAGGCTGCCAACCACGTAGCAGAGAGAGCGGTGCACGTGAGGGCGACCGCGTGCACCGCTCCCTCTGCGAGCGCCGGGAAAAAAGTTCAAAATTGTTGTTTCAGGGGAGAATAGTCACATACTTTGTACGAAGCAGGCTGGTGATTGACTATATTGACTACTGATTAAATAATTGAACTGATTAACTGAAGACGGGCAAGTCAAACAGAGCCAAACAAGAGACTGGTGGAAGGAAAATCGACCTGGGAAAATGAAATTCCTCTCCTCTTCACTCGACATCGGGGATCCAAGTAGATCGAAGTGGGTGAAGAGGTAGACTCGTAGGAAGAAAGGTGACATTGTAGTTCCAGCCTGCAAAACCATTCGCCAACATGTCCACCGTTGCCCCTGCCAGTTCTAATTCTTCAGTACTACATTCGAATGCCCGGCCTGCCATTGCTCGCTCGCAGAGTTATGCTCCCAATGGCATCCCTGCTCCACCCATTGCTACCCCCCAGATTCTCGCCAGTGAGAGAAAAAATGCTCCAGATGCTGTCCTAGAGCTTATCGATGGTACCGCATTTTCCGGTATCAGCTTCGGCGCTCAATGCAAAAGCGTCGCGGGTGAATGTGTATTCCAGACAGGTGCGCGCATGGCGCCCACCCATCTCTGTTTCTGTCATCCTCAAGTGTGAACTTTTCGACAGGCATGGTCGGCTACATAGAATCCCTAACAGATCCCTCTTACGAAGGCCAGATCCTCATCCTCACCTATCCTCTCGTGGGCAATTATGGCGTGCCCAGCCGCATCCATGACCTTCTTGACACCGTGCCGATGCACTTCGAGTCATCGCGCATCCACGTCGCAGCTCTCGTCGTTGGCTACTACTCTGAAGATTTCTCTCACTTCCTCGCGCATTCATCACTCGGCGCTTGGCTTAAGGAGAACGATGTCCCGGCGCTTTGTGGTATCGACACACGCGCGCTCACGAAACGTATCCGCGCTAAAGGTGTCATGCTTGGCCGGCTCCTCGCCCGCAAGCCAGAGGCCCCCAATGAGAGCACACGTGATCTAAGTTTAGGGTCGACGACGTCGCACTTGCCGTCGCTGTCCCCCAACTTAAGCAGTCCGATCTCCTCGTGGCGTGAAGAATATATGGACATCCCCTATCATGACCCCAACGCTGACAACCTCGTCGCTGCGGTGTCTATCAAGGAGCCACGCATATACCCTCCGGCCTGCAGTGCGAGACTGCACCCCTCGGGGCGGCCACTACGCGTTCTAGCAGTCGACGTGGGCATGAAGTACAATCAGATTCGCTGCTTCACGTCGCGCGGTGTCGAGCTCAAAGTCGTGTCGTGGGACTATGACTTTACCGCACCGTCTGAGGAGCCATACGACGGTCTCTTCCTCTCTAATGGGCCGGGTGACCCGACTACGGTGCAAACAACGATCGACCGCGTGGCTCACGCGATGGGAAGGGGAGATCGTCCGATTTTCGGGATCTGCTTGGGTCACCAATTGGTCGCACTAGCGGCCGGTGCGCGCACTAGTAAAATGAAGTACGGCAACCGCGGACAAAATATTCCGTGCACGGACGCGCTTAGCGGTCGGTGCTATATTACTTCGCAAAATCATGGCTTTCAGGTCGACGAGGCGACCCTGCCGAAGGGATGGAAAGAACTGTTCAAAAATGCGAACGATGGGAGCAACGAGGGCATCTACTGCGAAGACAAACCGTTTTTCTCGGTTCAGTTCCACCCCGAGTCGACGCCTGGTCCGCGCGATACGGAGTTCCTCTTCGACGTATTCATACAAAACATTGTCGACTGTGTCTCTACGGGCTCTCTAGTGCCTATATCTCTCCCCGGAGGCAAGAAGGCTGATAATGACGCGCGCACGCCGCGCGCCAATGTACAAAAAGTACTCATTCTTGGCTCAGGTGGCCTCTCCATCGGCCAGGCTGGCGAATTCGACTATTCTGGCTCGCAGGCGATCAAAGCGCTCAAGGAGGAAGGCATCTATACCATCCTCGTCAACCCAAATATCGCGACGATTGCAACTTCCAAAGGGCTCGCCGATAAGGTCTACTTTTTGCCCGTGACCCCCGAGTTTGTGCGCAAGATCATCCAGTATGAGAGGCCGGATGGAATCTACGTCACCTTTGGTGGACAGACGGCGCTCAACGTCGGCATCAAGCTCAAGGACGAATTCGCCGGGCTCGGCGTGCAGGTGCTTGGCACGCCGATTGAGACCATCATTACGACAGAGGACAGGCAGCTCTTCGCTGCAGCGATGGAGCAGATAGGCGAAAAATGTGCACAGAGCGCGACCGCGACGACAACAGACGAAGCCATCTTGGCAGCGGCGGAGATTGGGTACCCAGTCATCGTGCGGGCCGCATATGCACTCGGCGGCCTCGGCTCTGGCTTTGCGCAGAATGAGGCGCAGCTCAAGGCGCTGACCAGCAAGGCTTTTGCTACGAGCCCGCAGGTACTAGTGGAGAAAAGCATGAAAGGGTGGAAGGAGATAGAGTATGAGGTTGTGAGGGACTGCCGTGACAATTGCATCACCGTCTGCAACATGGAGGTTCGTTGTGCTGTTATTCTATCGCGGGCAGCCTGTCGCTTAAATCCTGGCCGCAGAACTTCGATCCCTTGGGTATCCATACTGGCGATTCAATCGTCGTTGCGCCGTCGCAGACGCTCTCGGATGTTGATTATAACATGTTGCGGACAACGGCTATAAACGTTATCCGATATCTCGGCGTGGTTGGCGAATGCAATATACAGTACGCGCTCAATCCCACCTCGCGCGAGTACTGCATTATCGAGGTACGCACAACCCAACTTGTTTTACCCGTTTGTGTCTGTGAGTATGAACATGCGTGTCCGCCCCATAGGTCAATGCGCGTTTGTCCCGGTCTTCGGCACTGGCGTCCAAGGCGACGGGTTATCCGCTTGCCTTCATCGCGGCAAAACTCGGCCTTGGGATCCCGCTCAACGAGATTAAAAACTCGGTCACTAAAGTCACATCGGCATGCTTTGAACCGAGTCTCGACTACGTAGTCGTCAAAATCCCGCGGTGGGACCTCAAGAAGTTCAGTCGTGTTTCGAGGTTACTCAGCAGCAGCATGAAGAGCGTTGGGGAGGTGATGAGCATCGGTCGTACGTTCGAGGAAACGATTCAGAAGGCCATTCGGGCGATAGATGATCAATTTTCTGGGTTTGCGAAGGTTAGTCTCGTTGGGTGGCTTGAGTCACATCACGTGCCTAACATCCTAGTGTTTATAGAATGACTTTGTTGAGGATATTGATGAGGAGCTCGTGAACCCTACCGACAAGCGCATCTTCGCAATCTCCTCCGCATTCTGTCGCGGTTATTCTGTTGACAAAATCTGGCAGATGACCAACATCGATAAGTG
The DNA here is from genome assembly GCA_015178925.1 of Russula emetica. Taxonomy (NCBI): domain Eukaryota; kingdom Fungi; phylum Basidiomycota; class Agaricomycetes; order Russulales; family Russulaceae; genus Russula; species Russula emetica. Next base: position 407,394 of record WHVC01000030.1, on the reverse strand, counting down.
GTTCTTGACTAAGCTGGAGAACATATTTAACATGGAGCAACGACTTTCGTACGCTTGCTCACGCTGTGTCTTGTCATAGTATAGCGTCGTGCTGATGCGCTACCCAAAGGACTATGAATATCTCGAGCATAAGACCGGACATACTTCGTCAGTCAAAGCAACTCGGTTTCTCAGACCGTCAGCTGGCCGAGTGTCTTCGCACCAACGAGCTCGCGGTGCGCCGCCTGCGAGAAGAACACGGTGTCTTTCCCTTCATCAAGCAGATCGATACCGTTGCAGCCGAGTTCCCGGCGTACACGAACTACCTCTACACCACATACAATGCGATCGAACATGATATCGACTTCCAAGACCGCGGCGTGATGGTTCTGGGCTCCGGCGTGTACCGAATCGGATCTTCTGTCGAGTTTGATTGGTGTGCTGTGCGCGCGATCCGCACACTGCGCGATCAGGGTTTGCCTACCGTCATGGTCAACTATAACCCAGAAACGGTTAGCACGGATTACGATGAAGCAGATCGTTTGTACTTCGAGAATATCTCGCTGGAGACAATCCTCGACATCTACGACACGGAGCGATCGCGTGGTGTCATTCTCTCCATGGGCGGGCAAACTCCAAACAACATCGCGCTACCGCTGTACAGGCAGAATGTCAAGATCTACGGCACCTCACCCGAGATGATCGACACAGCGGAGAATCGGTACAAGTTCTCGCGTCTGCTGGATGAAATTGGCGTCGATCAACCTCAGTGGAAGGAGCTTACGTCCCTTGAAGACGCCGAGGCCTTCTGCGAGTCAGCAGGGTACCCCGTCCTCGTGCGCCCATCGTACGTGCTCTCTGGAGCCGCGATGAACGTCGTCTCCACTTCGAGCGACCTGTCGAACTACCTCCATCAGGCCGCCGAGGTGTCACGCGACCACCCGGTCGTGATCACCAAATATATCGAGCAGGCGAAAGAAATCGAGATGGACGCTGTCGCGAAGGACGGCAAGATGATCATGCACTATATCTCAGAGCACGTTGAGAACGCAGGCGTGCACTCGGGCGACGCCACCCTCATCCACCCGCCACAGGATCTCGACCCGGAGACTGTACGTCGTATCGAGGAGGCGACGGCGAAAATTGGAAATGCGCTGAACGTGACAGGCCCATTCAACATCCAGTTTATCGCGAAGAATAACGAGATCAAGGTGATCGAATGCAATCTCCGCGCGGCACGCTCCTTCCCTTTCGTGTCTAAGGTCACGGGCATCGATGCCATCGAGATGGCGACGAAGGTCATGCTTGACCTGCCTGTGGAACCGTATCCAGATGCCGGACTCCCCCCCGATTACGTTGGCGTGAAGGTGCCGCAATTTAGTTTCAGCCGCTTGTCCGGTGCCGATCCTGTGCTCGGCGTCGAGATGGCGTCGACGGGAGAAGTGGCGTGCTTCGGAAGGGACAAATATGAAGCTTACCTCAAGGCGCTCATCTCCACCGGCATCGTCCCACCGGAGAAGAACATACTCTTCTCGGTGGGAGGATTTAAGGAGAAGGTCGAGCTTCTTCCTTCCGTGCAGAAACTACAGGGTGCTGGGTATAACATTTTCGCCACGTCCGGGACGGCCGATTTTCTCAGTGAACATGGCGTTTCCTGCAAGGTGAGCCTTGGATTTTTCTGCATCGCTGAATCACTTCGATTAATCAAATCCTGACCTTTATGCATTCAGTACCTGGAGACGCTTGGGGATGGTGGGGGCGAGCTCAAATCGGAATATTCATTGACGCAGCACCTAGCAAATAACCTCATCGACATGTACATCAACTTACCGTCGAAGAACCACTACCGTCGTCCGGCAAGCTACGCCAGCAAAGGATATCGCACCCGTCGTATGGCTGTCGACTTTGCCGTGCCGCTTATCACGAACATCAAAGTTGCGAAACTGCTCGTGCAGGCGCTGGTTCGCAAGATGCCTTTGAACGTCTCGACGGTGGACGCCAAAACATCGCACATCACCCACATCTTCCCCGGCCTGGTCAACATCGCTGCCTTCGTGCCGAACTTGGCCACTCCTGGTAGCGACGATATCGTGGAGGCGTCGAAGGCTGCGCTCAGCGCTGGATTCACAACGTCGCTCATCATACCCCTTGGGTATGGTAACCAGATCTCCGACCACGCAACTTTGGATCAAGCACGCGCGAACATTTCTGATGGCTCTGCGTACGGTAATTATGCGTTCGGAGTCGCGGCGTCTCCGGAAAATGCCAAGTCTTTAGATGAAAAAGATTTGCACGCGGAGGTCAGGTCACTCTTCATCCCGTTCGTTCCCGGAGTTGTCACGCAAGTTTCAGTCGTGGCGGGTCATTTTGCTTCATGGCCTGTTGACAAACCTATCGTCACCAACGCTAAAGGCGCAGATCTCGCCTCCGCCCTGTTGGCCGCTTCGCTCAATAATCGTAGTGTTCACATCAGTGACGTGCAAAACAAGGAAGACCTCTTGTTGATCAAGCTCAGCAAGACGAAGGGACTCAAGGTCACGTGCGACGTCAGCATCTACGTCCTATTCTTCACAAAGGATCAATTCGGTACCGGCGTGAAAGCGCTCCCGACAGCGGATGACCAGGCATTCATTTGGCAGAACCTGGACGTTATTGATGCCTTCACGGTCAATGGACCCCCGTTCTACGTTTGCGTAGAGCAGGGAGAGAAGGGATCGCCATGGTCCGGGGTAGAAGAGTCGCTTCCTTTGCTCCTCACCGCCGTCGCCGATGGACGCCTCACCCTAAAGAATATCCAGGAGCGCCTCCACGACAACCCCATTCGCATTTTTGGACTCCCAGAGCAGGCTCATACGCAAGTTGAAGTGGTTGTAAATCGATCGTTTGTATTCCCAAAACGTGGCGACTATTGGTCACCTCTCTCAGGCAAGCCCATCAAGGGCGCGGTGCATCGAGTCGTCCTTCACGGCCAGACGGTCTTCCTCGATGGTGCCTTTGTCGCGCCTCCGTCTGGGAAAGATGTCTCGGCGGCGATCATCAGTCATTCAACCGAGAAACCGGCGGCCACTCATCCTGTTCCTAGCCTTTCGGTTCCCCAGCTTTCCGCACCTTCTACGGCTACCCGGCAGACGCAGGCGGATGTCTCTGTGGGGGTTGTAACTGCCCCTCATGGCCCAGCGCTATTACATCAAATGCCTTCACATTTTGTCTCTCACCCCGCCTTCCATCGTCGTCACATCCTTTCGGTCAAACAATTCACGCAGTATGACATTTACGATCTTTTCTCGGTTGCGCATGAGATGCGTCTTCAGGTGGAGCGTTCTGGAGCTATCGATATCCTCCGTGGGAAGGTTCTTTGCACGCTCTTCTATGAGCCATCGACGCGCACGAGCGCCTCGTTCGAGGCGGCGATGAAGCGCTGTGGTGGAGACGTCGTGTCTGTAGCAGCGGAGCGGAGCAGTATCCAGAAAGGCGAGACGCTACAGGACACAATCCGGACCCTCGCCTGTTACGGTGATGCGGTCGTGCTACGCCATCCTGATGTTGGCAGCTCACAGCTGGCCGCGAAGTACTCCGCCGTCCCCATATTGAATGCGGGAGACGGCACAGGGGAGCATCCGACCCAGGCGCTCCTAGATGTATACACGATACGCTCTGAGCTCGGCACGGTGAACGGGCGCACGGTCACGCTGCTAGGAGACTTGAAGAATGGACGGACGGTGCACTCCCTAGTGACGCTGCTCTGCCTATACTCAGTTCGCCTCAATTTTGTCTCTCCCGCCTCTCTTGCCATGCCAACGAATGTCGTCTCTGCGGCCCGTAAAGCTGGCGTGCATGTTCATGAATGTGAGAGTCTGGAAGAGGTGCTTGGGGAGACGGATGTGCTTTATGTCACGCGTGTACAAAAGGAACGCTTTGCCGATGAAAAGGAATGGGAGCAGGTGAAGGATGTATACCGGGTGGACCATGCCGTCCTCTCGCGGGCGAAGGAGGATATGATCGTTATGCATCCACTACCACGTTTAAATGGTAAGCGCGCTCGGCTGCGTACTATTCATCACCTTCTGTTTTCGCTTGATTGACCGTGTGTGTTGTAGAAATTGACCCCGAGATCGATTTTGACTCCCGCCGTGCGGTGTACTTCCGTCAGATGCGATATGGGCTATATGTAAGTTCTTTACCTTTTGTCTTTCCGGGCCAGTTATCTGACCGCGCTCTGCCTCTTGCCTTGCTTCCAGATTCGCATGGCGCTACTCGTCATGGTACTTGGATAAATAGGGATGATGAGACGCAATGATAAGGTGCATCATAGGAGGATGGAGGGATCTATTCACCTTAAAATGCCATCATGTACGAGTACGGTACTGAACATCCCCTACCTACCATATACCAACTATAAAAACACTCTCCAATTTTTCGCTGCACACACCATACGGCCTTCATATTTTGGATGATTACCTATGCCACACTACTCAAGATCTACTTCTTGTGTGCATGCATTCGGGGCCTCTGTAGCTGTAGGACAATTGCAACAGAATGTATCTGGGAAGGCCTAGGTGGGCACAAGTTCATTACAGAAGGACATGGGTCACTTTACTCACACGCACATACTCATAACATGCAGGTAAAGTGATCTTTCTATTTTATTTGCTTCTCCATCTCCTTAGCATTGGGAAGCCCGTTGCCCTACAACGCGGTGCTTATTCTTGCCGTTGACGCGAATAAGCCCGGGTTCATCAAGCTCAGACCAACCACCTGGCACGGATAAATTAAAAGAAAGGGCGGGTAATTCAGATGGAGGTATTCTACAGTCCAAAATGTTTCCAGCCACTCAAGCTCTTCCACTCTCAAGACTCGGCTTGGGTCCCAGTCCCAGTCTGACTCGTCGCGTCATCCATCGCCGCTTCAGACTCATCAAATTGGTAGAGAGGGAAATCGAGCAGAATCGTGCGTTTGACTACTTTGGGCAGCGGGCGATACAGCGCAGGTGGAATCGGGATCAAGATGGATGTTTCGTCGAGGTACGCGCGATAGGCTGCCGATGCGTTCGCATCGCCACTGAGATATACGCGACGCGCTTGAGGCTTCTCTGCTGTGGGGATACCCGAGAAGAAGAGAAGTACGCTGTGCGTGCGTGTGTGCGTTGCGCGTTGCTCAGTCTAAGTCACACGCCGCAGTAAGAGAGGATGAGAATATTGAACTTACAGCATCGTGAAGAGCGGGGATACGACTGCGGCGTATTGCGCCGCTTTCGCGCTACTGGGAAGAGTACCATTCGTGCTCGGGGAGATGGTGAGCGTCCAAATGCCCCACCAGCACAGAATTCTGGGGGGAGGGGGACGTAAGTTATTCTTTGATGCGGTGCAGCATTCATCAGGATTTCAGAGGAGTAACGCACTCGCCAAAGTAGGGAGGATGGCGGGACCATTTCCATAAGCCGCCCTGAAAAATCAGCATGAGTGGGTGGCGGCGAATGGAACATAGACAAAAAAATGGGTTCGCGCACAGTAAATGGCTTATGCTTGGGCGGCTTGTTCAACTTGTAACGCAACTGGATGGGCACACATGAGTTCTACCCCCGCTTTAGCGCACGAAAAACAAGATATGACGACGCGCCTTTTGCCCATCGGTCACGGTCTCGATGACCATTCCAAGCACCCATAACACGAGGCCGACGACATCTCGGGCTGTACCAAAAGCGGGATTTGATCCGCCGAGCGCAGGGTCGGACACAGCGGGTGAATTAAGCACGACGACGGGCAGGGATACCGTCCAAACCTGGCGAACGTCAGCATGATTTCCTTTTATCGCAACCGCGTGACGGGTATTGTGTGTACTACCTACCCATAGAATTTGTGCTGTAAATAATTCCGGGTCCATGAACAATTATAACCTACAGGGCGACGACGACGACGTACTGATCCAAAAACCTATATCACAGCCATACAAAAAAAATCGATTAATAAAATACCCGCAGACTGATACCCATTCGGAAGCTGCACCAAGGAACTGGAAAAAGTGTGCTCGGATCGTATTGAAGCGCGAGTCGCTACCTATCTTGAGCACGCGGAACAGTAAAAACCCTAGTAAACCACCAGTCGGTAGACGTCAAGGCCCAGTTAATTTAAACCCGACAGGAGAAAACGGTAGTCAACGACGTACCGGCCATACGCGCAGCCCAGGTCATAACGAGCACGCTGGTGACAATGTTTCGGGCATGGTAGGTGTTGCCAAGTAAGAGAGTGAGGAGTGCTTGTTGTCACGGTTGGCACCCGGGGGGATTAAGTATAAGCGTGGTCAACGTAACGGCTGCGGAATTGGATAGGTACCTAGCACGAAAAAGTTTGATCCTGTTCCACTTGGATGTCAGCATTGTGCGTGCCGCGTTTCGTGTCATGGTGAGTGAGACGAACCTCCGGTAAAATCTGTGATTTTATCGAACTGAGACAGCGTATATGCATAGTATTTCTTCGTCTGCAGGGACTAAGGCCGTACCTGCAGTGTCCAGGCTACGAAAAATCCAACGAGTTGCCAGGCGACAGTGATAAGAGCGGTTATAGCGAGGTAATATCTGTCGAGCACATGGACGGGGGACATCGCATATACGAGCTAAAAAGAGACGACGTCATTCGAATCGCGCATTACCGTGGAACTATTAAAAGTCTTTTAAGTCTTTATTTTGTCATAACATGACGGAGTTCACAAACAAAGACGTAACATAAGGTAACATAAAAAAAAAACGTTATGTGCACGAAGGTATCGATCCGAAGAGCGAATGCAACGTCGTGACGCTTCTAACAATCACCCCCCACTCACACCCTCAGGCCAGCAGGAATTCAAGCGTACAAGTGATCAAGGTAAGTGTAATAGCGACAATCGTGATTAAAGACCGGACACTAAATATCGAAGGGAGTGACCATAGTGGAATTACAAAGAATATGCCTGGTACTCTTCGTGTTCCGTGTCTATTTTCGTCTATGCACCTGTGCGCGATGGGTGACGCGCAAGTGTCTGACTCGTGTGGTGCGCTTGGATGCTACTGAACCTCTGCAACTCCTCCGGCTTTACGCGCACCTTCTGGCCAAAGCCAACCTTGCGAACAGCACGGCGAATGAACGACGTCCGGTTCGAGTACAACGACTCGTGTAGGGACGCAGCGCGTGATTGGGTCCGAACCATCGGGACGCCTGTCTCAGCATGAGCACGAGTAGCCGCTGCCTTAGCCAACTCGTGACGATCGCGGAGGTACTTAATAACCGTAGCCTTCATCGCGAACTTGATCAAGTCCAGGGGAACAAACCAGATGATATTCTGCCCAGGGCACATCAGGACGCAGGGCATGAACAGACGGAAAGAAAATCTTACCCAAACCCAAATAATGCCAATCCAGGTACCCGAAATTTTGTGGATGTTTGTGAATCCGAAATCGGCAAAACCGGCGATGATCGAGGAGACAAGTTGCGCCAGGCAGAATGCGCCCATCAACGCAAACGACGGACGCTCCATGAAGAAAAATCCATGAGAGCGAGTGACGAAAATGAGCGCCTGAGAGATGATTGCAACCTGGAGGTAGACAATGGTGTGCAGTTGCTTATCATTGTGGTCAATATGACCAGGAGGGGAACTTAAGTGGGCGTGGAACTTGTTCTGGAAGAAGTCCGACTCGAGGATCACGACAACTAGAATGACGCTACACAAGGAATCAGAACGTGGTTGGGAATGGAAATAGTAAGAGGAACATACGTCGAGAGGGTCAGATAGAGACCATAGGCTACGGCGTAAGCAAAGATCTCTGCCAAGTCCCAACTATCTGGACTAGTCGATGGAAGCACACGGTCGACGGATAGAGTCATGATAGTGCCATCATTCAACAACGCAATGATAAGGACCATGAATGGCGGGAATTGGAACTTGTAGGTGAACACCAGGATGGCGAAGCAGACGACGATACGAATCGTAACGGCACAGGCATAAATGGCGTAGTTTCGCATGCGTTGGAATATGATACGGGATCCACGGATAGCATGGACAATGGTTGAGAGACCAGGCTCCGTCAAGACGATGTCGGCAGCACCACGAGCAGCATCCGTGGCACCTTCGACTGCGATTCCAACATTGGCACGCGATAGGGCGGGGGCGTCATTTGCACCATCGCCAGTCATGGCACAGAGATGGCCAAGACCCTGGAGACGTTTGACGATTTCGAACTTGTGCTCCGGGAAGACACCAGCAAACCCATCGGCATCCATAATCATATCATCGAGCGAGCGGAATTTGCTACCTGGGGGAGGTCCATCTTTGAGCACCTTCGAAGGATACATGTGGTCACCGAGGCCAAGACGACGACCAGTCTCCTTGGCGATGGCGAGTTGATCACCGGTAACCATCTTGACCTTGACGCCAAAAGCGAGGGCATCGTCAATGGTCTGCTTGGTGTCTTCACGCGGAGGATCGAATATGGGAAGGAGTCCAACGAGCTCAAATCCGTTGCCCTCAGCTTCGAAGTCATCGCCTTCAACCTCTTCATACGCAACGGCAAGAGCACGGAGACCACGGGAAGCAAACTCCTCGACGTCAGCTTCTAGGCGGTTCTCGATTTCTTCGGTCTTGTTACGAGTACAGAGTTCGATGATTATACCAGTCATGCCCTTGGTGACTCGCTTCAGCTTGCCGGATGCCTCCTCACGGTAGGTGATCTCGGTTCGCTTGTCGACGGGATTGAAAGGCTTGAAGTCAAGCAGCTTGATGCCAGCACGGGCGCGGCTCGTATCACCAAGGGCACCGACAACAGAAGCGTCGATGGCATCCTGATTCTCAGTGCGAGAAGCGTATGCCGAGAGAAGGACGACATCATCAGCAGAAAAGGCAGCGTACGTCCTAAGGGTGGACCGGTCAATGGTGAGTTTGTTCGTCGTGAGAGTGCCAGTTTTGTCGGAGCACAGAATAGTGACACCAGCAAGCTCCTCGATAGCGGTAATACGGGTAACGATGGCTTTGTATTTGGCCAGTTGCTGGGCGCCAACAGCCAATGTGACGGATAATACAGTGGGCATAGCAATGGGAATGCCACCGATCAAGAGGACGAGGATGTTGTCAAGACCTGAACGGTATGACCAACGGAAGCCAGCGTAAAGGACGAAAATCTCAGCGATGACGAAGATGCCGATAGTAACGAGACAGAAAGACCCAATCTGGGCTAGAATTTTCTGCAAATGACCGGTCGTGTCATCCTCCTGGCCGACAAGTGATGCAGCTCGACCGAAGAAAGTGTTGGCACCAGTGGAAATAACAACACCTTCAGCCTCACCCTGCTTACAGGTCGAACCGCTGTGAAGCTGATGTGAGAACGAATATAGGGATTCGAGTAAAACCGCGGACTTACGAGAAGCACTGATCCGCCTCCTTTTTCGATACAGGGAGGGACTCGCCAGTAAGCGCGGCCTGGTCGATCGACACATTGATGGCTTCAGTGAGACGGCAGTCGGCGGGAACGATGTCACCAATTTTGAACGCGATCATATCACCGGGAATAAGCATTGCCGATTCGATCTCAGCCCAGCTACCGTCACGCTTAACCTTTGCCTTGGGAGCAAGCGAGTCCATGAGCGCTTTGACGGCATTTCCAGCACCACGCTCCTCGTAAAAACCGATCCCTGAATTGATGAATAAAAGAAGAGTGATACCGGCGAAATCCTGCCAGTCGGGCGCGCGGTGTTCTCCGTTGGACAAGGCAATCGCAACGAGCGCAGCAGCTTCCATAACCCAGGAAAGAGGATTCCACATGAAACTCAGAAACTGAAAAGGAACGTTTGATCACTTTCAAGTAGCACCAAGATTTAAAATCTAACCTGAAGGAATGGGTTCTGCTCCTCCTGCTCCAGTCTGTTGGGACCAAATATCTCCAAACGACGCTTGGCCTCCTCTGAAGTGAGACCCTGATCGTTACATTGGAGGAGTGTGAAGACATCCTCGATAACTATCGTCTCGAGGTCGACCTTTTCCTTGTCATAGAGGTCATCGGCCTTAAGTTCGATCTGTGCAGGATGTAACGCGAATCAGAGAGCTGTATGCGCGTCACGCCTTAGGGAAGAAAGGGAATGAATTTTACCCTTGACATGTCGACATTGGCATCTGCAAAATAGAGGTCAAGCCCGAAAATCGACGCGAAGGCCAAGCGATAGAAACGTACGGGAAGGTTTGGCTTCCTCATCATGGCCAAAATCCTTGTATTCTCGCACCTTCTTCTCAAGCGCGGGTTTTTCCTCGATAGGCGTACCCGAGTCGGCAGGAGGCCCGGCTTCCTTTTCTACATTTGGCTGAGACATGATCACCGAGGTTCACAATGTCCCGAAGGTGAAATAAGCAGATGGAGAGCGCCACAGGGAGAACCCTGAGGATGAAGGGGTAGGGGGATCGCCTTGAAGTGGGGATTGAGGACGGAGGCGGATGAAGGTTCGGGAGAGATGGGAGGTAGTGAAGGACCAGCAGGACGACGAAGGGATGGGGGGTCCCTACCCTTTTATTGCGTTCCTGTCCAGTCCAGGACCGAACGAACCAACGAACGAATCAACTTAACAAATATTACCAAATACTCATTTTCACACGTTCCCCTTCCCTTCCCGACCCACCCCGATTATTCTCCCATCTATGGATCCTTTTTCTCTCCCCAATTTCTTCATCTTTTTGTGACCTCAGCGTACCAGCCGCTAACCACTTACGCTCCCGTTCCACACTAATCTGTATCTGTCTCAGTCGCCTTCATCACGTTGATCAAGATCTGCCGAGATCCCTCTTTTTTACTTGCTTACACTAGCATATGACCGTGGCCCGCGTCCGTCCACTGTTTTTTTCTCTACGTCATGGACATTTGGGAGGTGCTTGGTCTTATCCTGAACGATTAGAATAACCCGAGCCCGAGCATATTGGTCTTCCCTCCCCGTTAAACCCCTGCCAGCTAATGTATTCCCTTATCTTAACACGTCATTACTCTCGTACACCAGTGCCCCGCAATGCGACGTAACATGTAACAGGCGCCTGACATTTGCATTCGGTCAATTTTCGGTCAATTTTCATGCAACGCTGCTAACTTAACTTAACTTACAGTAATTTAACTTAACTTACAACATGTTCTGAGATCTGGCGTGAGAAATCCTATTTTTAGTCCTGACAAGCCGCTCCGATTTTCCGACCAGTCCCTGAGCTGTTTACGCCCTACGCCCTGTGCCCTGTGTAAACCTTCTCGTTCCTCAGCCGCGGTTTACGACCATACTTTGGCCCCAACGCAGTTCTCCTCGGACGTTGCTCGTCTCATTTATGTGACAACTACCTCCGACTGTTGCCCGCGCTTTGCCCGTGTACGATAATGACCCATCATCACCATTCACTTAGCATCCCTGAATGGCCATCTGATTGCGTACATCAATCCGGACAAACGCACTATCGATAGACGACAAATCTAATAACCGAAAATTTCGAATAACACATATAATAATCCAATTCCCACTGATAACACGAACGTCGCATGTTTCAGGTGTTTTTTTTCTTAATAGAAGTCGATAGTTCATGTATGGTAAGGTCTCGCACGTGACCGCTCCTGCTACGGACGGACGCCGATAGCCGTCTTTCGGCTTCCGGAGGAACCCGGAGGAGCCCGAAGTTCAGAAACAACTCTATAGCGCGTGCTGGTGATTGGACACCATCGTCAAGGCGGAACATATTTCTCTCGGCAATTCGAGTTTACCCATACACTAACTTCAATTCCCGTCCGCTCTCTATGTGCAAACATGTGGCGTGATTGGTTACAGTAGTTCGGCGTCTCGTGCGCCGGGCTAATGAAAACGCATCGGAAAAAAGTAGGCCCCAGAAACCAAGACACCTGGTTGATATGATAATAATACAACTCACATTCTATTTCTGAACGGAAACTTGACATCAGATCGACAAGCGCGGCGCGATTACTGCTGTACTATCCAATAATGTGTCGCCAGTGTATGTTTGCGAAATAATAAGTGCCGAAATCAGCGTCATATTTGCGTACCCCGTTCTTCCATGCGCACTCCTTCTAGATCGTAGGCAGGTCGGGCACGATGATCACAGGGAATACAGTAGTTGCCAGTGACTGTAATGTATCAAAGTTAAAGCGGGTCGAGCCTTAACGAGGCCGCCGACCCGGCAATCACTTTGATTGGCTTACACACTCATAAGTTTCAAACTGCGCACTTTCCCGGCCATATGGCAGAAGTGCGGGGAACAACTTGTTTCCACAACAAACTTACAGTATGGGGATTGTGCACACCAGTTCCGATTTTCAGCACAGCACTGGTCCCATGGTCCCACACATAGTTTAAGTGACAGGTATCAAACTGACCGGGGAGAAACGTAGCGCTCTCGTCCTTCGTGAAGGTCAGTCGCCCTGGTGCTGCGGCCCTAGTGAAGATTGGAAGAAAGAAGTGACGGAGTCGGGGTGCGGAAGAACACCGGTAAAGAACACTGACATTTGAGCCATTGGTGGTTTGAAATTATAGACCCGAACTACACAAGTGAACAATGGACGTCAAGTAAGCGACTAAGCTGGCCAAGGCTTGTGCTCCATGTGCGTTGTCTCACTTGATAGAAACAAGACTATCTTCCGTGAGGTGCACATTGAACTCCGAGTCGCACGCTCAAACAATACAATTATTGTTCGTTCTGAGAGTTGAGACTGAGACCGAGCACTTGCTTTATGGAATGAGGTTCGGTCCGCATTCATACTGTCGCTCCGTGGGTCATTTCAGAAGGCCTCTGCTTCATGGGGTACGTAAATCGAGGGCATGAGTGCAGGAGCACGTAACAGATCAACACCGTGACTGCCCGTATGATCTTTGGGGTGTCTTCGAAATCAATATAACAATCGGGTCCATCGGATCAACTTACCAGTCATTTGCTCCTCACATGATACATGTTCGCCGTGCGGCAGCGGGTCTAAGAAGTGGTTTTCAGGTAATAGTACCATGCTTGGCATGTCGCATGTCAGTGATCATCGCCTCAGAGTGGAGGGAGCCACTGGGCCACTGTGAGTGTGAGCGTGTGACAGACTGTGACGGCACGCGACTTGCACGTGACCGAGGCGAGGCGGGACGCGTTTGGAATCGAAACGATGGCGGCGTTGACTACATCTGCCATATGGCGAGCTCTTTCGACCTTCAAGAGGAGCGTGAGGCTCTAAAGGACACCGAGAACTACACAATAGACCACGAACATGACATACATTCGATGGAGCCTGGGGAGATGGATGCTTTACTACGACGTCCGCCATTACCCTTACACTCGATCGAGGGAGACCTACTGATATTATTCCAGAGGCCGTCAGCGCCATAGCAGAATCATCCGAGGCCGTCACATCTCCAGATACGTTTGATATCCTAAGGAGTTTTCTCAAATACGCTAGCGCTGTACCCGGGATCTTGATGAGCAAACTCCTCGACCTCATCATGTCTGGCTTTGCCGCAGAGGTAGATGCTGCAGCTCACGACATTGATCACGAAGATCAGCAAACTTGCGCTATACACAAAGTCCCGATCGAGATGTATTCATTCTTGCTCAACTGGTCTGCCCTTGCGTCAGAGAAAGTCACCGTGCACGACGAAGATGCGCCTGCCGTAGCGCCTTCGAAGCCTCGGAGGGGACGTGGTGGAAAGGCTGCGCAACCGAGGGCTGCTGCTAAGAATAAGGCGTCAGAATGGTCTTGGAAGGACCAGATCGTGCCCGTTCTCACCTTGATCAGCAAGGTTTTGAAGCTCAAGACGGCGAAGATCTGGACTGTGAGTGGAGAGAGGGACACATTTATAGGGTGCGTGGCATCCCAAGTGCCAGTGTAACGGGATATCTCATAAGGCGTTTCATGGGATTGCAGGTGTCTCACTGCTCCTGCATACCACATCACGGAGAACGAGCAGTACATGAAGTCCCAGCCCATCAAGCTGAGAGTCTACAAAGTCATCTGTCTCGCGGTCAAGCATCACGGTCACGGACCCGCTGCTCAAACCACGATCATGCAATCCTTGCACCTTAACGAGCACCTCCCCGAGCCCATGGCAGAGTGCCTCAACGTCTTACTAAAGGAATTTGACCACGGGCAGCTCGGCGATGAGATCCTCCGCGAGATCGCTGCTAAAAGTTTTAATGCTCAAGATACAAAGGGACCGAGAAATTTTTCAAAGTTCCTCACGCAATTCGCGGAGTGGGCACCACGGACAGTCTTGAAGCAGATCAGCTTACTGCTCTCGCACCTGGATTCAGAGGTGCGTCTATTTCTCTTCCATTTCGTTAACTTCTTCGCATGCCAATGGGGAAATTGCACAGTCCTATCCAATGCGAATAGCTATCGTAGAAGTCATTGGTCATCTCATTCGCGAACTCGCTTGCTCAGAGGACCTCACCAGCGACGCGCACCAGATCCAGAAGCAACTCAACGAATTCTACGACCTCCTCCTCAGGCGAGCGCTCGACCTTTCCTCCTACGTCCGCTCCAAAGTCTTCACTGTCCTCAACCGGCTCTGCGATTTGCCCGTCAAGTTCCCCAAACAACGGCTAGCCATCACGCGTGCGGCGGTCGCCGCGCTCGATGACAAAGTGGCAGGCGTGCGCAAAAATGCGATCTCCCTCATTGTGAAGTTGATCATGACTCATCCGTACGGACTGATGCACGGTGGATTGCTCGGGTTGCAGGAATGGGAAGAACGGTATCGCGATGTGATGGCGGAACTGCAGAAGACGCAGAAAGCACTTGATGACACGCTCAATGGCGGCGCCGATACTGGGGAAACTGACAAGGGTGACGACGAGCGTGAAGAGTCGTCGTCCGGCATTCGATTAAAGAAAAAGAAGAAGCAGTCACGGTAAAGTGGTCATTTATTGGGCTCGGGCGAGTTTCTCATGATCTTTAATGCAGACATCGAAGGGAAGATGCCGAGGACGCGATGGATGTCGACGAAGAAGATGAAGTTGATAGTATCATGGACGAGGACGAGGATGAGCCAGAACCGTCCGAAGCCGGAGAAGGGGAGAATACAGGAGAGGTGGATGGCGACGAAGAAGAAGGCACAACCCCAAAATCGAAAGGCAAGAAGAGTGGGCGCAAGTCCGAGCTCGACATGGCTGCGCTGACAGACGAGCAGGCGGCGCTTGCGGCTCTAGAGAGCAATCAACTATTACACCTTCGCCTACGGAAGCGATACTACTCGGAGGCTTTGAACTTTATTCGGCAGGTGGAGGAAGCAGCTACGACAATATTCAAGCTGCTTGGATCAAAGCACAAGTCTGAGGTACTGGAATCGATGGAGTTTTACAAGGTCGCACGTGACTATCAGCTCGATTGTGCTAAGGTGAGCCCCGGAACGCTTTGGTCATCGAGTCAGGACGCAGTTGCTGATGGCACTGTAGACCGGCATTAAGAAGATGTTACATTTGATCTGGTCAAAGGATAACAACTCAATGTCGGAAGATGGGAAGGAACTCAAGGGCGTTCGCTCGCGCCTGCTCGAGTGCTATCCGCAACTTATATTTTGACGCGTTGTCCGACATGGAACCCAAGCAACAACGGGTCAACAGGATAGCAAAGAACATGATTGAGTGCGTCTGTTGCTGCGATACGTGTCTCGATACCTACTCACGTGTGATTTTAGGTTGACATATGACACCACCCTCGCTGAACTAACAAGCTTAGAGGAGATGATGCGCTACATGATGGACGACGACCAAATCCCTCCCGATATCATAAACAAGCTCTGGCAGGTATACAGTAAGCACGTCGTCACTTTGTCCTAATATAATGTACCAAAACCTTCGTTGTTTAGGTTCTGATCGACCATTGCCGAAACAACAACGCAGTGGGGCGATCATCCTGATCGGCATGCTGGCGCTCGCACGGCGGAGCGTCGTCCAGAACAGGGTAGATGTCCTTCTGAAGATCGGGCTTGGTCCAATGGGCAAGGTCGGTCCCCCTCACTCTCGCAATATGTACCTGATCTCACCTGTCGAGCATCTAGGCCGATCTGATCCTCGCCAAGTATACCTGCGTCGCGTTACAACGCCTCAGCGGTAGCGCGAAGAAAGTCAAAGGCTCCCTTCTTGACAAGAGCGTCCGGATCGAGATGGACAGTCCAGTCTTCCGCAAGCTGCAAGAAGCCATCGAACATCCCTGCCGGTCACGCGAATGGTTTGCCCTAGCAGAACAGGCAATGAACACCATCTATGCGCTCGGCGACCAGCCAGAGGTCCTGAGCAACACCATCGTCAAGAATCTCACCCGACGCGCGTTCCGTCGGCGGGAAAAGCAATCCGCGTCGACAACCTCTGCGCCTGAGGACCAGCCGTCGTCGTCCGGACCAAATACAGACGCGATGGACGAGGATCCACCACCAAGCACACAGGCCTTGATTTCGACGCAGCCTGGTTCGACGATGGCGAATCCTGCGAGGAAGAGTGACGATACTGGGGACGCGTTTGAATTCAGTCAGCTGCTCTTTATTGTGGGCCACGTCGCTATCAAACATATCGTCTATTTGGAGCTGGTCGAGCGCGAATGGAAACGGCAAAAACAGGAAAAGGAGCTAGGTAAGCATGTGTGCCCGCCTACTCTCACTCGCAGCGCCGCGGTCCGGGGCCACTAAACATACTCTTTCTGATTTCTTTTCCTTATTTTGTTTTTGTTTTTGTAGCTGAGAAGCTCGCAAGAGGTGCTGGGGACGACGCAGCGAGTAAGGATGGGGAAGAACTTGACCAAGTCGCTGGTAATGCCGAGGATGATATCGGCGACCGCATAGCCGCCGTGCGGGAGTCAGAACTATTATATGGACCCGACTCACTCCTCGCGCTGTACGGGCCCTTACTTGTCCGTATATGCGGTCGACCAGACCAGTTCAAGGTTCGTGTTTGGGTAGTCTCGACTCGCCAAAACGCATACACTAACCTTTCTTCTAACCAAACCAAAATATATATTCTTTTTTCAGAATACGACGTTGCGGGCAGTGGCGACGCTCTCGTTTAGCAAATTCCTTTGCGTGAGCTCACAATTCTGCGATGCGAACCACCGCCTGCTCTTCCGCATCTTGGAGACATCGCGAGACGCGAACATCCGGAGCAACATCGCCATCGCGCTCGGTGACGTCGCTGTCTCGTTCAACACGATCGTTGACGAGAATAGCGACGAGCTGTACAGGGGTCTGTCGGATCAGGATTTGGTGGTGAAGAAGAACACTTTGATGGTGCTCACGCATCTTATCCTCAATGGTATGATCAAGGTCAAGGGACAGCTTGGGGAGATGGCCAAGTGCCTCGAGGACAAAGAACCACGTATTGCGGACCTTGCCAAGCTGTTCTTCAAAGATCTATCTACGAAGGATAACGCGATATATAACAACCTGCCCGACGGTGCGTTGCCTTCTTTTTTTTTACTTTCTCTTTTCCGAGCGTGCGCTCCCGCGCGCCCCCGCGCGCCATACCATGTGTTCCGTTTTTTTTTTCTTAAGCTGAAGCTGAAGCTGATACAACTAACTAACTGCGCACACAGTCATCAGCCATCTCTCAATTGGCGAACACGCGATGGACGAAGACGGTTTCCAAAGCACGATGCGATACATCTTCACATTCATCGAAAAGGAGAAACAAGCAGAGAGCATCGTCGAAAAGCTCTGCCAACGTTTCCGACTTACGGAGGATACGCGACAATGGCGAGACATTGCGTTCTGTCTTTCCTTACTTCCGTTCAAATCGGAGCGCTCGGTGAACAAGCTTATCGAGGGTTTACCCTTCTATCGCGATAAATTGCACGAGGATGGAGTGTTTACGCGCTTCCAGGAAATATTCAACAAGGTGAGCGAGAGCTAGGGCCTAGGCTGATTTCCACCTACCTAATACTAACACATTCTTTCTCCCCCCTTCTCGATAATAAATAAACAATAAACAGGCACGCTCAAACAAAACTGCGAACAAATCAGACTCTGACCTGAACGAATTCGAAGCTGTGCGTTTCATGTTTCACCCTTTTTTTTTTCTTTGTGTGTGTATCTTGGGAAACAGTTGTGAGCGCTGCGTAAATGTGCTATATAGCACATGCCACGTTTGCACATGCCACGTCCACATGTCCACATGTAACAGTGCACATGCACACGCCACGCTCCACATACCAGAACGCTCTACGCCACTTTACGCACGCACACGCCCTATCTTTCTTCTGATTTATCCCAAAATTTCTCATTTTTCATTCGTTGGGTCTGGACTTGACTGGTCACAGGTCCTGAAGGAGTACCGAAAACAAGGCGAAGAAGATCAGGTGTTTGAAAAGCATGTAGAGGGCAAGAAAGCTGCTGCCAAGAAACGTGCCACACGGCGAAGTGCGTGTTTTTCTTTCTTTCTTTTTACTATCACTATGACTGGGGAGAAGCTCACTGATGGACTTGGCTTTTTTTTGAAAACCTTTGATAGCGGCGAGAAAGAGACCGGCTAGCGTGGAGGACGAGGAGTAACTTACTAGTCCCAGGCACGCCGCACCGCAGCCCCGTTTTCTTTTTGGCGTCTCCGACGATTGTCTTTGTTTTGCTTGACTTCTTTCCTCCAGCTGTTTTTATCGTACTTGTTGTTGTATTCCACTCTCCCTGTACAGCATTCTCCGCATACCCTATAGCTAGTTCATCACCGCCATTTTCTTATTTGGTGCTTCGATCTGTGAGCAAACTCGTACACACAAAGCGTGCGCTAAATTGAGGATAAGACACAAAAGAGAGATCCAGGAAAAGAAAGAAAAAAAGGAGCGAATATGTTGTTCGTGGCTATCTGCACCAACCAACAAAAAAAAAAGAAAAATCCAGAGGTAAACCCGCCACCGAATTACATAAGAAAATAATCGACATTGAAAGAAAAATCCAGAATTTACAAAATAAGTGGAATGAAATTGTAACGAACGTGTGATATGGTGGTGATAAACGGAACACGGAAAAGCATTCTGAAGAAGCGAAGTAGATCAATATAAAAGTTTTAGCACTAGAGGTGGTTTGATTGGAGGAGAGGACAGGAGAGAAGGGTATTCGTGCAGGTTGCAGAGTTACAGCTGAATCTGTCTGAAAGTCCGTGCGATAATAAAATATAGTAAAAAAAAAATTGCGTTTGGTTCTTGCGAGTGTGTATGCGGTCTATGCGAGAGCGGAACGAGGAGGCCACGGGAAATTGAACGAAAAGAAAAAGGAAAACAAAGCGTGATGGGATGGGCAACAGAAAGTGAAAACAGGGCGGCGGTCGGCATGATCTTCACTCGGCCTTGAACCGCGCCCCGCCACCTCCACCACGCATGGTCGCGCGCATAAACGCGATGAAACGGTCCGCATATTCTGCAGGTGGCACCGGACTGATCTTGTGCTATATACAGAAAAAAAAAGCAATGATCAATTCGTGCACTCCCCAAGAGAGGGAGGAAAGGATGAAAGACGTACCCTATCTGCAGACATGCCCTTCCACAGATGCTCAATTCTCTTCACGATGCCATAAGGCGTCAATATATCGATGATGCCAAGGTAATACACCGTATCGAGTGGCTCGTTTTGTTCATCGGTCGCACGGAGCCCGCCCTCATCCTTGAAAAAAAGGAATTGTTGTCGATCGCCCGTGTCTTCCTCAGGTAGGACTCCTTCCCCGACTCGTTTCAGATTCGCCTTCCGGTGCACGGCGCGGCGCACGACGTGTGGCTGCTCGACTGCGGCCGTCGCTGCGCGTCGGCGGTGGAGCAGCCCGTGCGCGTGGGGTTGCAGGGGCACGTGGACCTCGGGTGGTGAGAAGACGCGGAGCGTGTTGCGTCGGACGTTGTCGCGGTTTCCGCGCCGCATGTTGTGTATGCCAACCAGGAGCGAGTAGTCCATCACTTGGAGCTCCTTGAGGAGCTCGGAGTCGCGGCGGAGCTGCTCTGTGAGGAGGGCGCGCTTTTCAGGACCGAGCTCGAGTTCCTTGCCGCGATTGATCCAGTTGAGGTCCTTGAGCACTGCACGCGGATTCTCACGTGCGCGCTCCTCAGGATATATTCGACCGACGGTGCTACCCTTGAGGTCGTAGGACTCATGAATATCTTTATGGGCCGGGAAGAGGTTGTTCATGATCACGAAATGGATCTTGCGACCATGTGGAAGTTTGACGCGATGCAGACCATAGAAACGCGAGAGCAGTGTATGTGGGTTTTCACGTACGTGCGCGTGATAGCGCTTTAATATCGAGCGCAGAAAGTTGTGTTCCGCATGTCGAATCGTCTTGATGATAAAGCGGTAATCACGCGAAAAGTAGAAGAATGAGCCGGATTTCCCCGGTGATCCGAGCTCGGAGAGTATGTATTGTGCGGTGAGGGAGAGGAGGTAATCTGCTGGGTCAAGTTGAAAACAATCCTCTCGGAGCTCGCGGAAGACCCAAGGAGCATAGTCTTTGAACTTGAAATCGTATTTGGCTGACGGCGTCAGCTCGTTGCCGATACTGTGAGTGACATCGCCTGTCAGCGAATCATCGAAGTTACTGTGTGTTCCAAACATGTCACTTACATGTCAAAGGAATACTTATGGCGCGCAGTATAGTCTTCGTCAGTCAATGGCCGTTTGATCTTTGCCTGCGTTCGAGAGACCGCAATACGAATACCGGTGAGCATGTTGTACATCAGGACATAGTTGACATGGCCCTCGCCGATCAAATTCCCGACGAGCACATGCGGCGCTTCTTCGGCTTGTTTGACACGCTTCGACAAACGCTCTCTGCGAATCTGTTCGGCTTGCTGTTGCATATCGCTGACAAGCTCTTCTGAAAGTTCTCCATCGTCCATAGCGAGAGTAAGGTGGCTAGATGCGCGACCCACGATTCTTGGTGGACGCGGGGCGGAGCCGATGGTGTTCCGACGCGGAGACCGCAATGCCGGCGCAGGGGTGGGTTGGAGTAGACCGTCGGTGTATAGGGGCGGTAGGCGGCGGGAAGGAGTAAGCTGTGTGAGAATGGGCGAATCGTCGGCGCGGAAGCGGCGCGACATTGTGCTTGGCCCGGGACCAGCGAGGGAGGAGTTGTGTGAAGAGGAGGGAGAAAGGCGCGGTGGGCGGTGTAGAGGGATGGCGAAGGTGGGCTCAGACTTGGATGGAGGTAAAGGCATGGCGTCCCCAAGACGTTGCTCGTCTTGGTCCTCGTCGGGCTGGCCATCACTCGCAGGAGGCGATGGTGGTGGGGGGCCTACGCTACTCTCGCATGGCTCACCGCGCGTAATGACATGGAAGAAGGGTTCGGCAACCCTGTGAACGAGGGGAGTGGGCGGACTGGTTGATTGTAGATGTACAGTCTCGTCTGTAACTTTGATGATATGAACTTGCTGTGGTGTATCTTCTGTGGCTGCAGTGACAATGTGGATGGAATTTGTGCCGGATCCCTGAACGTCTGCTTTGCCAAGAGTAGCTGCAGAAGATGATCGCGAGGAAGGTGGCTTGGGCGGAAAAGAGTCGCGGGGGGACGGTGCGGTATAGAATGAGTTCGGGGATGAAACTTCACTCGAGCGATCTATGGGGGACGGCAAAGGTGCCACCGAGGGCGGAGCGGAGACGATGGTGGTCATGAGGGGGAAATCAGAGTGGGAGGGCTGCAGTCACAGTGGTCGTTGAACTGCAAAGCAAAGGGAGTGGAGCGCGGAACGCGGAATGATGAAAATGGAGAAAAAGAAACGGCGGACGAAGAGGGGCTCTGATGGAAATTTGCAAAAGTCGTCTTGCGCGCTGCGGGGGAGGGTGAGAGCAAGAAAAGAAAAGGAAAGGAAAGGAAAGAAAGGGAGGGGGACCAGGTCGGTCGAGAATTGAATGAGATGTTGGCGCTTGCCGCCGCAGCCGCTCCCGCTCAATTCGTCATTCTCGACCTACTGTACAGTATCTCTTCCAACGCCCACATATCACAGGACCCGGATGCTTTCTCCCTCTCATCCCAGGAAACCACAATGATTGGTGTTTCCCCGTAGTTTTCATACCCTACAGACCTGGCTACTGCACCCATTCATCCACTCACCATAACTACGACCGGTGACCGGTGATCGCCAGCCTTTGATAGATATAGGCACCATGCTGCGCGGCCGTACCGCATTGACTACAGATCGCGCTCACATGGATCAATAGCCCACCACCTACTACAACGACTTCCAATTCCGTTCCTTTGATGGCCATCCTATCCTCTACACCCTTTGTCCTTCCACGTCTGACAGCTCTCACACGCCCTACGTTCACTCAAATCTTCCGTGAGCAACCTAGACTGGCCTGCACTGCTGGCCTGCACTACCCACACATGACCGGGCGCATTTGTATTTTCGCTCACAACCAATCCCCTTGTCTTGTTTTTCAAATGTATCCGCACCTGTCGTAAATTGTTCGTCATGCCAGGGCGTGACTTCCCTGACAGGTTGGCCACGCCCAACACATTACGGCATTGTCATTTTCCGGCTGATGCATGCTGTTGCTTTCAATTATGGAACGTTCGTCTGAGGCACCCACGCTGCTCAAATTTATCGACTGGTAATATAACCACTTACAGTATGACAGAAGGATTGTATCAATCGTGCGATGATATATACTTACCAGGCCCTCTTAATCCCTATCTGGATGTCTGGCCACCGACGGTTATTCATCGTCCCCGGGTCAAAGTAAAGTAGTGCGTGGGTATTCTCTACTCGCCTTGGCCTGGGCAATCAGGTCGTCCACCCTCCAGTCCGTTGTCATCTATCCACGCGGTGGAGCGCGAATGTTTTCATGTGTTTTGTCCCTCATAAAACCGGTTTCCCATTACGATCTCCCTCGTCCCATGGATTCCAGACATCTCCCTCGTCAACATAATCAAGCTTCCGTGCTGCAACGCCTTGTCAACGAGGAACAGGGCTTATGTACGACGTGTAATTGACTCATTATATTGCCCTGATCCGTGCCGAACGTTGCAACTTACAGTGCTCACTTTCGAATTAACCCCCACATCATCCCGCGGATTATTACTTGGTGTCAGCAAGCCGTCCCGCATCACTCCCAGAGGCATAAAATTTGATATTACGTTTTGAAATGACTGCAACCTGTATTTGCGGAGGTTCCTGGGCAAAACGCGAAGGGGGTCACTGGCCGTAACCTGGTCTCTTCTTCGTCTAACTCTTCTGCTTCGTTCTTCCAACTACGGTAACATTCCTTTCCAAATTCTGAATCTCTGAGTCTCGGCTCGCCGTCCTGGTCCAGGATCTCAGGATTGCTTCGATGGCGAGTTAACAAATCCAGAAACCAAACCGTTGTCGAACAGTACAACCGGAGTGGGACATGACCTGGTATATCTCGTGCGAATCTCGTGGTGCTTGGGTGTTACCGATGGCTGACTGGTAACTTATTCTGACCTTCCTCCGTCCTTCACGGCTTTTCATCTCATACCTAACCTCCTAGCGGAAGATGTAATTCACGTATGACCCCAATATTTTACCGCTTCTGTTATGAAAATATGCTAGCGATTTACTCTCTTGTGTGTATATGAATAGTTCGCGTGACCACCCAAAGTCAGAAAATATATCACGTAAGCACTGCTCGCGAGCATCAGCGACTCTGTGGTCTACTACGGTCATCATCGTGATCATCAGGCATCGGGCATCGGGCACCAGCCTCACCATCTATCACAGATCGGAAACCTGTGCCACACGTGTTTCGCCTGGAGACATGCTTGCTGCTGCGGCGCAGACCGGAATGAAAAAAAATTCAAGGTGGTGTAACTCGTGTTTGATCGGTTGCGTTCCTTCGCCGCCCGTGCACGCCGGCGCTCACGATGGTGACCTATTGTGCCACTGACCCAATGTCGAAGCTCGAAATTCCCTCTGGGTGGTACGACGGTGTTGAACAATTAACAGTTGAAGTGACGACGCGTCCGACTCGTGCCCCCTCCCCCCATGTGCGGTGCGGATGCGGATGCCTACTGTCACCCCGTAGACTGATATGTTTCTATCAACGTCGTATTATATTACTTTACTGTAACGATTTCCGAAGTACAGTATATGCGTCGATTCTCGGGGTTTGTGACTAACTTTTGAGCTTCTTAATACTGTACCATGTCAGCACGGCGCCGGGCACATTTATCCGGCACTCCCAAATCGCCCACAATCATCCCGCTGTATCCATCTAACGACATCCTTCGTAACTCATGACTTGTGGCAGGACTTCATATATCATATCTCATACAGCCGCCCGCTGTCCGTCCCGAGGTTCACAGCATCGCACGGAGAGCGGTGAGTGCTTGCATTCTAGAACGCAACTAGTTTCTGAAACAAGTCTTGGACTCTGGAACGATAGCAACTGGTGTCTGCGCGGAAAGCTGCCTGGCTGGGTGCTAAGACTAAGGACGAGGTTAAGGCTGGATGCTGTGCCTCTATGCGGGTGCTACTGGCATGTTTGTGTCGCCATGCAACGTTGGGGCATCGATGCCAGGATGTCTGCAGGTTCACCGTTCATAGCGGCCTATTATCAATCATACTCAATGTAATTTTGCAGGTTAATCGGTCAATCGGTAAAGTGCTATGGATGCTTATGGACTCGAATGCGGGTATTACTACTCGTAACTTAGAACCATTACCTGGACCGTGCCCGTGCCCCGGTTACAGAGCCTAATCCAATCTGTTGACTATCGCTGAATTCTTTCATATCAGCACTCTCGCATCTCTGGGACACGAGGGGGTGAGCTTGCGAATCACTGTCGGTACTGTACTAAGTGGCATCAACGCGGCATTCACGTGCCGACCAACTCCCCCGTGTTTACCGCGTGCCCACTGCATGCCACTCTACAGTAGATCTTTTAAAATATCCTGAAAATTTGCTCCATACCAGTCAATCAAACGAGCCATAGCGGCATTTCGTGTATAACGTGGGCATGACTTCGGGTGACGTTTACAGCTTTCACAAGGTTGCGTGACAAGCGAAGCCAGCAATCCCAGGAGATTGCGCTTGTCGGGTTTCTTAGAGTCGAAGTAATAGCGTGCGATAATTTCCGACTTGTTTCGGGTACGATTGACCTCCTCGATAGTAGAAGAGCTATTCCACAATATGAACTTTCAATGCACGGAGCGCTCAGGAAACTGCATACCAAAGAATAGTCTTTCCCGACCCTACTGCGGAAAGGAGGACGTGATCAATAATGGCGAAGGCACAGCGGGTGAAAGGAACGTACTTTCGCCACAAATCAACAAAGAAGCACCTTTCTCCTTTTTCCACCATCGGAATGCCTTGCCTTGGATAATCCACTTCCCAGTTCCAGGATGCGCAGCTTCATGAACGGTGAGGGTCCGGAGGAGTGAGCCACTGTTATAGCCAGCGAAACCTTGCTTCCGTTCTTACTTGCAGCTTTACGGTCATCTTCACAGGGAGCCAGATCCTTGGATCTGTCTTTCGCTGTTTTTTAACACACAAATAGGGGGAAGGGTCAGAACGTGCATGGAGAAGCTATAAGAACCATTCGTACCGACTTGAGGGGCCAATGAGCTATCATCGGCCTGGCAATCGACCTCCTGAATCGCGTCCAAATTGTCGGTGGTATCGGATGGGCTTCTCTCCGGTCGGCGTTGCGCTGCCACTGTCGTGGCGTTTGAATGCCACGCTTCTTGAGACCGAAAGTTAAAAAAAATTTCATTCGTGAGCGTGTCCACACGATGAGACATTAGGATTCTATTAACGTCTTTCTTTCGTGCCAGAACCTTCAGCACTTTTTCTGCGCCATGGTCAGCCAGGCAAGGTCGTATCAACAAATTAACCTACTGATTGGCTTCTCCCTCATCGCCTTGGTGTTATCCACGACAGTGGAGAGTGCTTCAGCCATAACGTTAAAAAGTAGTAGCTTTATCCCGGCTTGGAGGTAATATTGAAAACGAACGAAAAAATCCACAAGCGACTTGTAGCTCTCTTCAACTTCATAAGCGGTCTAGGAACAATGGTAATTTTTGTCATTACAGGGACGCGCGAGTGAAGTTTTGGGCTCAATGAGAACAACGATAGCGTTACAGATCGGTTTCTCTGACGAGGGAGGCTGATGGGAAAGAGACGTTAGAGTACAGTAACACGGAAGGAGTGAGTCGTGTGTGAGGCTCACAGCTGGGGTAGTTTCCTAGGATCCTAGAGCGTCGCTGAAACCGTAAAAAGGATATCAACGTAGGATTCCAACCACATCTTCAAACTTTGATTGCTGGCGCGAAAGCCATTGACATCGAAAAGTTGCACTGTTTCACCAAGCACCTCCAAGACGGCTTTAGCGGACTCGAAGTCGGTGGGTTTGTGATCTTGTCCCATCGGTTTCTCAAAGACTTTTAATGCGCGACCGAATGTATCGTTATACTGAGAGGTAGAAGGGTCTGTCGTCACGGTTGGGCTCGAAGCCGTTAAGACCATTTCCATTTCCATTGTAACTTGTAACGGGTGGGAAGGGCAGAGATGCTCGATCCTCGTGTGGACTTGTGGCGCTACAGTAGGGATCGAGAGTGCGCGTGTATCATCATCCGGTTGATCGCGAGGCGAAGAAGGACTGAACATAAGCCGAGTCATGAGAAGTCTAAGCGCTCGAGCGATCACTTAAGGAAAGCAAAGGGTCCCTTTTTTTCAACCCACATCATGTCCTCCTCCTCATCGCCGCCCTCCTTGCCCTAGGTCCTCGGAGCCAAATGAACCCGCTCCGTACGTTTGTTGCCACTGTTCTGCTTCCAAGGCCGTGCTCAGTGGCATTTCCATCCAGTGCAAACGACCCCTTCTCCTGAAGAGTACGTTAACAACTGCTCTCACATTGACTTATCCGGGGCTTAAGCGTGATGGAGGCCCCGCCTTCCCGGCCTAAAGGTCCGTCAAAACCACCGTGGGCTGTGTCTGCACGGCTGGCACATTTATTGGCACTTCCAAATCCCGCTGTACCCATCTAACGGCTCTACCTTCCTCGCGCCTCATGACTTGTGGCTGGGTGCTGAGACTAAGGTTGAGGCCTAGGCTGGATGCTGTGCCTCTATGCGGGTGTTTAATGGCATGTTTGTGTCGCCACGCAACATCGATGCCAGGATGTCTAGTTCACCGTTCATAGCGGCCTATTATCAACCACACTCGATGTAATGTTGCAGGTTAATCGGTCAATAAGGTGCTATGGATGCTTATGGACCCGAATGCGGATAGTACTTCTCGTGAACCATTACCCGGACCGTGCGCGTGCCCCAGTTACAGAGCCTAATATAATCTGTTGACTTTCGCTGAATTCTTTCATATCAGCACTCTCACATCTCTGGGACACGAGGGGGTGAGCGGCATCCACGCCGACCAAATACCTCGTGTTCTACGCGTGCCCTCGGATTATCTTCGGTCAAAGTTCAGATTCTCGGGCTATAAAGGGACTAACAGTACACGCCTACATGGACTTACCCACCTCTCTTTTGTCAACGACATAGTGAATCCGGAAGGAAATACCCGATTCATAGAGTGAACTCGGCGAACCCTTCCTCCTTTTCCAAAGAGTTTCTATTTAACGACGGTACGTCAGGGAATAGAGATCGTCAAAAGCTCCTTATAACTCCAGCTACAGCCCAGGAAGACTCGATAAACAAATTGTGGCTACTCAAACTGCCTGTGATGGTTGAAAAAGACAAGATCCAAGATTTCGTTGCCAACACTCCAGGAGATATGCTCGCCCAGCTCATGAGCGAACCCATCGAATCAGGAAAGATCGTTTTTCGCGACCGTCTTCTCGCTCTTCTACGAAGTTGTGCAAAACACACAGTTGAACTCGACGAGTACGCCCGCAGGCGACGCCTGTTGGTGTGTTTGGATGTTATCCTTCGTATTGTCAAGGCCTCTAGTGACCCAGTCTCGCCATCCGAATCCGTTTTGAACGACATCCGGACCGGCTTTGCAAATATCCCTCTTATGCGACCACTGTGGGCCGACACGGATCCTCACATCCGCATCATCTCTCGCTCCATTTGTGCCTTACTTGCAAGGCACCTCGTACGCAAACGACGTCCTGAGGTGTTGGAACTAGCCTGGTTGGAGCAGATAATGGAAAGTCGTCAGGCACAATGTTCAATATACTCGGTGACATTTCCAAGGCCGACTCCACGAACTTCGATTCCTACATTTACGGCGTCCTTGCGAATCAAATGGTCGACCTCCCGGCCAAAACTGCTACGTTTTTCATGGAAATGGTCGCAGTTCTCGCGAGTTCAGGAAGTCAAGTGGACTTCCGTAGGAGCGTTCTCGAGAGAAGGATTTCTGAGTCGCCTTTAATGAGACGGGCAGAAGCACAGGAAGCTAAATCAAACGAGGTGATTGGAAGATTTCATAGGGTTCTCGAGACCGTATTTCCAAGTGTCGTGCAAGAGCCACGAATATCAAACAACCCGAACCGACGAAGAACAGATGGACGCGGAGCTATATAATTGATAGTTTCCATTGTTGTCAACACCATGATTATTGTCACTGGCATTCTACTTTATTTTGAAACGGACTATTACAGACACCCGTTTGGCAGTATGTATTTACAGTAATTTATTTTCATCGAATTAGATTTCAAGGCATGTTTGAACGAAGCTACAGTACTCTTTTTGGTTGCAATGGTCGCATTCCTCCCACAGTCGTGGCCGTTTTTTAGTCATGTATTTCTATTCCACATGGTAACGACGCGGCGTCCCGGTCCGTGCCGGCCGCTAGCTGGGGCTGGCACGAGGGAAATGACGTGAAGAGAAAGGAGGGTGTGAACAACGAGAGAACCGGGCTAATACAAGCCCCCGCAGCGCTTTGTGCTTAGAAAAGTAAAGTAAGGGGCCGTCTCACCCGGGGTGGCCGTGGCTTGAAGCAAGCTCTTTTAGTTTCCAGAAAGAGTAGCAGCGCGTGTGTCCGGTTGGCGTTCGGTAGCACCCCATTTAGACGCTTGATGAGTCGACCCATTCTGCCGTCGAAGTCGAAGCGCGGGTTTGCTGAGCGCGCAGCACTGTAGCGGGGACAGTCAATGTGGGTTGGTGCTGCATTCACACGCAAAGGAGGTAGCGCGCTCTACGTGGAACCGTTGGGCGTATTTGCCCGTGAATGCGTGACCAGCAAGGAAGCGGAAGAGAGTGGACTCTGCTTCCCGTGAGGGTTTTGAGGACCTTGAAATTGGTGTACGCGTGTGATGCGCGCTCTAGGATGTGCCAATGCTCGCCCAGGCTGAAATGGCGGCTTTGCGTGACGTTGCACGGACAGCGTCGATGGATGCTGCATCCCTGAAGTTTGGGTGAGGAGGGGTGGCCGCGAGGCGTTTTGCAAGGGCCCGGCCTCGCCCGAAGCCAGGCAGGGCGAGGCTGGGGCCCATCTGGCGGAGATCTTGAGCCTGTTAAACGAGCGGAGTAATTGGTCAGCTATGTTTCTGAAAGCTATGGAGACGGATTGCG
The DNA here is from genome assembly GCA_015178925.1 of Russula emetica. Taxonomy (NCBI): domain Eukaryota; kingdom Fungi; phylum Basidiomycota; class Agaricomycetes; order Russulales; family Russulaceae; genus Russula; species Russula emetica. Next base: position 377,993 of record WHVC01000030.1, on the reverse strand, counting down.
TGTTGTGTGGGCCGAGGTTGGTTAGTCTGTTGCTGTTGACAGAGCCTACTCAGAGCCTACGCAGTTTATGATGCATCAGGAAGATGACACTCGAGCGATCTACGGGGGATGGCAAAGGTGCCGCCGAGGGTGGAATGGAGACGATGGCGGTCATGATGGGGAAATTAGAGTGGCAGGACTGCAGTCACAGTGGTCGTTGAGGGCTGCAAAGCAAAAATAGTGGAGCGCGGAATGATAAAAATGGAGAAAAAGAAACGGCGGACGAAAAGGGGCACTTTCTGCTGGAAGTTTGGAAAGTCGAGAAAGACGTCTTGTGCGCTGCGGGGGAGGATGAGAGCAAGAAATTAAAAGAAAGGGAGACCAGTCGGTCGAGATGAGATGTTGGCGCGTGTCGAGTGCCGCCGCCGCCACCCTCACTCTTGCCCTCTTCAGCAGTCGTCCAAACCCAGTTATCACTTTCCCCGTCGTCGTCATACCCTACAGACCTGGATACTGCACTATGACCGGTGATCGCCAGTCTTTGATGTAGGCGCCATGCTGCGCCCCGGCCCATCTCCCGTACCGCATCGACTACAGATCGCGCTCACATGGATCAATAGCCCACCACCTACTACAACGACTCCCAATTCCGTTCCTTTGATGGCCATCCTATCCCCTGCGTTCTTTGTCCCTCCAAGTCTGACAGCTCTCACAGACTCACACGCCAAACGTTCACTCAAATCTTCCTGCACCGCTGGCCTGCACTGCCCACACATGACCGGGCGCATTTGTATTTTCGCTCACAACCAATCGCCTTGTCTTGATTTTCAAATGTATTCGCACCTGTCGTAAATTGTTCGTCATGCCAGGGCGTGACTTTCCCTGACAGGGTTGGCCACACCCAACACATTACGGCATTGTCATTTTCAATTATCGGAACGATCGTCCGTGGCACCCACGCTGCTCAAATTCATTGACGGTAATACAACCACTTACGGTATGACAGGAGGATTGTATCAATCCTGCGGTGATACTCAACTTACCAGGCCCTCTTAATCCTCATCTGGATGTCTGGCCACCGACGGTTATTCATCGTCCCTGGATCAAAGTAAAATGTGCGCGGTGGAGCGCAAATGTTTTCACGTGTTTTGTCCCTCATAAATCCGGTTTCCCACTACGATGGATTCCGGACATCTCCCTCGTCAACATGATCAAGCTTCCGTGCTGCAATGTCTTGTCAACGAGGAACAGGGCTTATGTACGACGTGTAATCGACTCATTATATTGCCCTGATCCGTGCCAAAGGTTGCAACTTACAGTGCTTACTTTTTAATAAATCCCTACGTCTTCCCGCGGATTATTACTTGGTGTCAGTGACCCATCCCGCATCACTCCCAGATGCAGAAATTTTCGCCGTCCTGGTCCAGGATCTCAGGATTGCTTCGATGGCGAGTTAACAAATCCAGAAACCAAACCGTTGTCGAACGGTACAGCCGGAGTGGGACATGACCTGGCATATCTCGTGCGAATAGGGCATATTTGCAGTACTAGGCTTTTCCTTGACTCCCTAGGAATATTTCGAGTGGGGCTTAGGGTAATTTCAAGCAAAATCTGAAGCGATCATTGGAAGATGCGAGCGCATCTAAGTCAAATTTCAGGAAAGTTTGGGGTGGGGCTTAGCTAGCCGAACCTTAGGAAAAGCCTACTGCAAATATGCCCTAGTATCAATCACCTGGTGCGTGATTGTCACCGATGGCTGACTGGTAACTTATTCTACAGTAGCCTTCCTCGGAGGAAGATTAGAATAAGTTACCAGTCAGCGTCCGCCCTTCACGGCTTTTCATCCCACGTGTCATACCTAGCCTCCTAGCGGAAGATGTAATCTACGTATGTCACCAATGTTTTACCGCTTCTGTTATGAAAACATGCTAGCAATTTACTCTCCTGTGTGTATATAATATGAACAGTTCGCGTGACCATGACTACCTCCAAAATTTACGTAAGCACCGCTCGCAGGCATCAGCGGCTCATCGTGATTATCGGCACCAGCCTCACCATCTATCACAGCTGTGCAACACGTGTTTTGCCTGGAGACATGCTTGCTACAGCCTGCAGACCGGAATGAAAAAAATTCAAGGTGATGTACTCGTGTTGATCGGTTGCATTTCTTCTCCCGTGCACGCTCCCTCAGCCTCCCAGTGGCGCTCACGATGGCGACCTTGTCCTTTACCAATGGCGTTACGGCAACAGAACATTTTGTCATTCTCCTGATGCTATTACGCTGGTGGCCTATCGTGCCAATGCCACTGTGTCAGTGGCCGAAGCTCCAAGTCCCTCCGGGTAGTACGACGGTGTCGAAGTGATGACGCGTCGTGCCCGTAGTATGCGCGGTGCGGATGCCTACTATCACTCCGTAGACTCATATGTTTCTATCAAGGTCGTATTATTACTCGACGGTTTCCGAAATATATGCGTCGATTGTGGGGGGATTTGCGATATCCGACTAACTTTTGAACTTCTTAATACCATATCGGCTAGGCTGCGTCTGCTCGGCTGGCACATTTATCCGGCACTCCCAAATCGCCCAATCATCCCGCTGTATCCATCTAACAGCTCTTACATTTTTCGCACCTCAAGACTTGTGGCAGGATCTCATATATCATACAGCCGCTCGTCCGTCCGTCCCAAGACTCAGGAGGGTCGTGGCATCGAACAGACAGCGAGCGGTGAGTGCTTGCATTCTAGAACGTGCTACTGTAGTTTCTGAAACAAATCTTGGACTCTGAAACGATAGTAGCTGATGTCCACGCGGAAAGCAGCCTGGCTGGGTGCTGAGACTAAGCTTGAGGCTAAGGCTGATGCTGTGCCTCTATGCGGGTGCTAATGGCATGTTTGTGTCACAATGCAACGTTGGGGCATCGATGTCAGGATGTCAGGTTCACCGTTCATAGCGGCCTATTGTCAACCATATTCAATGTAATTTTGCGGGTCAATCGGTCGATCCGAGTCGGTAATGTGCTATGGGTGCTTATGGACTCGAATGCGGATAGCACTACTTGTAGAGCCATTACCCGGACCGTGCCCGTGCCACGGTTACAAAGCCTAATCCAATCCGTTGACTATCGTTAAATTCTTTCATGTCCGAGTCAACACTCGCATCTCTGGGACACGAGGGGGTGAGCTTGCGCATCACTCTCGGTACTGTAGTGGCATCAACGCAGTATGCGGCATACACGTGCCGATCAACTGCCCGTGTTTACCGCGTGCTCTCGGATTATCCTTTACTTACTCGGGCACAGAACTGAAGTTCAGACGCTTAACACAAGGTTCAGGCTACTTCATTTCAGATTACGTTCATTGCATCATGCCGCTCTAGACTCTTTAAATATCCTGAAAATGGGCTCCATTCCAATCAATCATTGACAATCAAACAGCTGGTTTCGTCAACTTTCCTTCGAGGCACAATTTCACATCAAGCTGCTCGTCATGGTGCCGAATTTCAGGGGAAGTTGCGAGACTAGCTCGAGGTTATAAAGGTACTAACAATACACGCCTACATGGACTTACCAATCTCTCTTTTGTCAACGACACAGTGAATCCAGAAGGAAATGCCCGATTCATATAGTCAACTCGGCGAACCGTTCCCCCTTTCCCAAGGAGTTTCTGTTTTCAACGAGGGTACGTCAGGGAATAGAGAACGTCAAGGCTCCTTATGACCCCAGCTACAGCCCAGGAAGACTCAACAAACAAAATGTGGTCTGCGTACATGAAAGAATCCGTGGAATACGACAAACGTGTAACCGACGTTTGGAGGAAGGACACAAGTGATATCCTTATTTTTGTAAGTCCTAATACATTGAGCCAGTGCGGTTATCTTAGCGATGACGTTCGAAAGGCTGTTGTATTTTCCGCAACCGTTGCAGCCGTTCTTGTTGAAAGTTATAAAAAGCTGTCACCCGATTCTGGCGACCATTCTCCCCATTTTCCTACCACCATCGTCTGTGTCAACACGGTGTGGGCACTGAGCCTTGTGTTTAGCCTCACCTCCGCCCTGCTTGCGATCTTGATCCAGCAATGGGTGCGCAGATATATCGAGCTGCCTCTTTTACCCAGATTGTCGAGCGAACGAGCGCGCGTCCGTTCATATTTGTTCCTCGGCACCCTCGATTTCGGCATGCATCATGCAGTCGAAGTAGCCCCAATGCTTCTTCACCTCTCCGTGTTCTTATTTCTCATCGGCCTCGCGATGTTCTTTATCATCATCAACAAGACCGTCGCCATCGTTCTCTCCATTTTCGTCGGAATAATTGGAATGGCGTACTTCACGCTGTCAATTCTTCCTTGCCTCTATCGCAACTGCCCATACGGTACCCCGGTATCCAGCATACTTTGGTGTCTATGGCACACTTCCGCCTTTTCCGCGGCGTTCTGCCTTCGGTGGATCCTGAGGCGACTTCATGCCCTCCTCGTTCCATATAATCCAGGGGATGTCGAGTCGGGGAGACAGGGAAAGCTCACCCAATGGTTGAATAGTATCGACAATTCCCTCGAAAAACATGGGAAGAATTCCAAGGACGGTTTTCGATTCGGCATCATCCAAGGAGCACTTGAAGCGCCAGTGGTTGTGGACGTCAAGGCGCTAGCCTGGCTGCTCGAACTGCCCGCGATGGCTGAAAAAGGCAAGATCCAAGATTTCGTTGTCAACACTCCAGGGGATATGCTCGCCCAGCTCATGACCCTACCCATCGAATCCGGACGGATCGGTTTTCGCGACCACCTTCTCGCTCTTCTACGAAGTTGTGCACCACACACAGTTGAACTCGACGAGTACGTCCGCAGGCGACGCCTGTCGGTATGTTTGGATGCCATCCTTCGTATCGTCAAGGTCTCTAGTGACCCCTATGGAGTTTCGCCATCCGAATCCGTCTTGAATGACATCCGGATCAACTTTGCAAATATCCATCTTATGCGACCACTATGGGCCGACACGGATCCTCACATCCGCATCATCTCTCGCTCCATTTGTGCATTACTTGCAAGACACTTCGTACGCAAACGACCTCTTGAGGATTCGGAGCTAGCCTGGTTACAAGAAGTAATGGGAAAGTCGTCAAACACAATATTCAATTCACTCGGTGACATTTCCAAGGCCGACTCGTTGAACTTCGATTCCTACATTTACGGCGTCCTTGCGAATCAAATGGCGGACCCCCCGGCCAAAGCTGCTACGTTTTTCGTGGAAATGGTCGCAACTCTCGCGAGTTCAGGAAGTCAAGCGGCCTTCCGTAGGAGCGTTCTCGAGAGAAGGATTTCCGAGTCGTCTCTGATGAGACGGGCAGAAGAACAGGAAGCTGAATCAAACGAGGTGATTGGAAGATTACATAGGGTTTTCGAGACCGTATTTCCAAGTGTCGCGCAAGAGCCACAAATATCATCAAACAACCCGAACCCGGCGAATCGACGAAGAACAGATGGACGCGGAACCATACAATTGATAAAGTTTCCATTGTTGTCAACACCATGATTATCGTCACTGGCATTCTACCTCATTTTGAATTGGACTATTACAGACACTCGTTTGGCAGTATTTATTTTAAATTTCTCATCTAGTTAGATTTCAAGGCATGTTTGAATGAAGCTACTCTTTTTGGGTGCGTGCAATGGTCGCAATCCCCAGTCGTGGCCGTACAAAGCCTATCAGATTCCCGGCCCGGTGTCCCGGGGAATTCCAGTAAACCACACTCATGAGTATTAGGGGACTGGGAACGGAATATGGTACGCAGCTGTCTTGAGAGCAGGACCATCGTTCATGCCATCTCCGGTGACGCCAATGATATCACCACAGTCCTTGAGCATCTCAACCAGTATTCGCTTATCCTCAGGCGAGGATCGGGCAAGTACCTGTAATCGCGACGCAATAGCCTTCATGATTTCTGGCAAGAGCATGTGGAAGTGCCAGTGGGGTCCTTCCATAATAATACCCCCAGCAGTGTAGATGTTACATTGCTGCGCGATTGACTGAGCAGTGAGCACGTTGTCTCCTGTACACATCGTCACACGGACGCCAGCGTTTTTGCATTTGGCTACAGCCTCTCGGACACCTTCCCGGAGAGGGTCCTCGATTCCAGTAATGCCAATTAGCGTGAAGTCAGTTGCCAAATCATCATACTCAACCTGCCAATGGCCAGTCAGTGGTCAGGATTTTATCAGCAAAAGAAATTCTTACCTCCCCGTCGGTAGCATTGATGCATTCAGACTCATTGGGCTCGGCTCAAGTCAACTACTGGTCGTGGCTAAGTTTGAGTCACAACCATGGCAGCCAGCTTTTTCCCAGGAAAAGCCACGACCGACTGGTCAGAACACATGACCAGCTACGACTTTTTAGCCAGCTTTTAGCCAAGTCATGGCAACACTACTACATGCCATGCAAATGGAACGCGAGCGGTCACAAAAGAGGTTCCTGAAGCACACATTGAAAAGCTGGAGCACTGAATATATTAATCTGTTAGTTTGGCAGAATAAAGGAGCTGTCAGAAACAAATTATCGAGGAGCATAAGGATCAAGTGCAACAAGTTCATGTATGAGTTGCTCGATGTATGTCTCACTTGCAGGACCCATTACTCCAGATGTGGGGGACCATTGCACTCCGTGGGTGGCCCAGCGCCACTTCTGATAATATCGGTTAGATAGAGGGAAAGGTTGGTTTCATCGATCAGCACTCAGCGTTCAGGAGTATGACAGACGCACGATATATCTAATGAGTTCCTTATCACAGGGAATGACTGTCCGCCAAGCATCCGGTCCCTCACAATATATGCGGTATGAGTCGAGCGCGTAGGGACCACTCCCAGGAAGATGAGAGATGAGTGTATGGTCGGGGTTAGGCTCTTGGCTGTGGTCGTGATATGCATATAAGCACACATAAGCAGAGGATAAAGCTATGAGACGCCTCGCGCGGATAGATTGTAGACCGAGAGGACGGATATGGTCTTTGAGCTCCGCCGGGTCAGCTGGGGATGATATCATTGACAACGCCCAGGATGGACAACAAAGACTAACCTTTGGCAAGGGACTGAGGTGTCGGCCAGCGGTCTATAAGTGTCCAGAAGATGGGCACTGCACACCGTCCCGAGGTCTTGTTGAGGAGCGTTACAGCGACAAGGAGCTTCCATGGGTCGTCTGCGACACATTCTGGATTACGTGTAGGTATAAGGTAACCTTTAAGGCTTTGCAAAAGGAGAAACGTACCTTGTATGAGGACAGGTTTGGCATTGAGAAGACGTTCGTAAAGGTCGAAAGATGTGAGGAAGAACACTGCGTAACCAGGAGAATCGGTCAGGAGAGCGACGTGGTGCTGCTGGTCTTGGGTATTATGGGGCGTTGAGCCAGGGAGGTGTTGAGTGATGTGGAGTAGCTTCTGTTTAGCTATGTCTAGTATTGAGAGCGGCGGGCCATCCTCGGGTCTATATGGAGGAGGAAAGAATTTCGAAGACAGTCCAAATGACGCTGACGCTGACATGGGACAGCGGTCCGAGTCTTGGGACGTCCGTCTTTACTTTGCAACTTCACAAAGACCGCAGTTTTACTACAGTATACAACCCCATCTGGTCCATGATGCATGATGGCCCTACTTTCCTTTTCTAAGCACGATCTGGTTATGCGTAGGATACGCTCTCCAAGCTATCAATTACAGTAATCTCCCATTATCTCCACTAGTACTACCATTCAAACAGCGCACAAATGACCATGGGTCCCACTCGATGCTTGGGTTAGGGACAGTACGTGGTATGTATGGTGCGTTATTAGCATTCTTACAATGAATCCAAGGATGATTGGATCTGGATATGCTGCACCGTTCTGCACCGTGACCTGCCTTGAGTCGGTCTACAGTAAGCTCAATCGGATGCTTTGACAGGCGTCAGCATGCGCAACAACAGAGCAGCTTTACCGTGGCCATGAATGGGCAAGAGTGCGTTTCAACCATGGACAAGGAAAAATCTTGGCTACCTAGTCTGAAGAGATCAGCCTGGGCAAAAAGTTGTAAAACCCCCGATTGCCCCTCAATTCGTTTCACTGGCAGCTCCCCTATCAACCTTCCTATGGTTCGAGTGTACGAATATGCGCGTGCTGCATAAGTCTGAAAGGTCTTCTTACAAGTGTCAGTCAGACTCAGTTTCAAAATCAACATGTTGTCTGCGAAGCGCTCGGCTGTTTCCAGTAAGAAACCGACCCTTCATGACATAGATTGACTTCGTTACCATTTTTGCTTGTCTACTTCACTGGCCATCGAGGGGAGAATACTGTAACTGCGTAATTGCACGAAGGAGTAGAGAAAGCAAAGGTGCAAAAGACATCTCTGGTGTTTTGATAGAGATGTGTTTTGTCCGTTCATATCACTCATTGTCGATACCCTTATATCATATAACTCGAACAGGCTCTCTGTGGACGGTCCCAATCTTTGCTCCCTGCGTGCACCCATCTGTGTCGAGATCGAGGAACCGCACTTTTTTCATCAGAATAAACGACGCCGTTACACACTGACAATCAGGTGGGTTTCGTCCGTACTACGTCGACACACAGCGGCCTCCCACTAAGTTTCTGCCTCCACAAAAGTCCTCTCCGCAAAGGAACCAAATGACCGAATCATTCGAACTCCTGTGCTATATTGAAGGCAAAACCGACGTTACTGCCGTCTCTATTTCACCTTCCGAGACCGTTTATGACCTTAAACGTCTAATTCACCAGTGTTCCAACTTGAAGTTAAGCGAATATTCCGTTGGGGGTCTCAGTCTCACGAAGGTGCGCCATATCATGATCTCCAAGTGAACACAACGTAGTAAATGACCTTTCAGGTTGATACGGGTTTCAAATCGATTAGGGCTGATATTACATCTGGTCCAGTATCGGCCCAAAGACGAAAGTAATTTGTCGGCCATGTGTATAATTTCCCAAGTATGGCCCAACGAACCTCCAAGCGGACAGCTTAATGTCTATGTCAGCCTGCCCTCCAGTCAGTAGACTTGAAACTTATTTTGAAAGCAATATTGGTGGCTTACGAGCATTACTTCGCAGGGAGCATCGATGTTAGTAGGGGTGCGTAGAATCCTTTTTACCGTTAAAATATTTGGGCGACATGGCATTGATCTCTTCTGTTCAGCCGTTTCCACTGTCGCCATCCTGCATAAAGCTGCCCAGAAGATACTATGCAAGTAGTATCATTCTACAGCCAAGCAAGCCGAAGTCCACAGTTTAAAGGATCAATGGGATACGTTTTCGAGAAATTCGTATATGCTTGGCTCTCTTCCAATACGGCTGAATTTGAACTCGTGTGTCGTGCTGCAGACCTCAGAGCAGTGGAGCGGATCCGTCTCAAACCAATAGGGCGGGATAGGTTGCATATCATCACCGGAAAAGAGAGACTCAGGGAAGCGAAAGTGCCTGAGGATAAACCTCCATTCGGCTGTTACGGGCTGTATACTTGCCTCTCAATCCTTCCCCTTTATTGACGCTATCGTATGCATGGATACACACCTCATTACGATTCAGGTAACGACCAATTCCAGCCACGACGCAAATGAGAAAGGCCTCAGTCAGATCAAAGAGTGTCTCCCGGACAAAATTCGAGACTCTCGGAAGTGGTGCCACGTATACATTACAGATGAAAAAGCCATCGCGGATGCGTTTCGAGGCGCGAAATACGATGTCCTCGATGCCATGAAGATTTCCGTTCACACCGCCGTTCTTAGTATTTCTGGGATACGCATTAATATTGATGACCTGAGACGCTGGAGGACACCTGAAGTATGTGGGCTTGGGCCGTATCCACTTCTTTGCCACTCACCTAGGGTTTATCAGGACGAGTCCGGGGTTGAGGATGAGACGAAGCAACGGGTACGGTGTTGGTTACCAGACTTGGCTTTTAGCACCGCTAACGAATTCGGATTATGCGTCCGATGAGATGATGTTGGAGTGACTCGGAGTCAGCGCACATCAGAAATTCAGAATCGATGATCATGCCGCGTGATGCTCGCTTTCTTTGTCCTACGATATACTATCAAAGAACTCTCGTTACGCAAACCCTTGCTAGAATGTATAAGAGGACTCTAGTTGAGAAGCCTTATCAGCATTGATGATTGTATGTATTTCCAAACTTGTAAGATTTAAGCCGCCGTTGGAAGATGCGCGACGGCTTGGCAGTTCGGGTCGAAGGAGCAGAAGACAGAAGAGATAAGAGAACGCGAGGAGAAAAGGTGAGAAGGAGGGAGCTAGATTCCGAACGTCCTGGGGCGCGGTTACCCTGCAGAGAGAATGTAGGAAAGGTAGGTAAAAACGAGCGAGCGGTGATACTGTAGAGTGTTCGGCAACCGTGCCTTCCAAAAGCGGACCGCTTTTGATTTGGCATGATTTGACAGGGACCGCTTTTGGAAGGCGTGGTTGCCGAACGCGCTCTTAGACGCCGGAAGGGGTATGGGTGACTCGGACTCGGAGTGTCCAAAGGGGTAAATGTGAAGCTGAAATTGAATACATGACGCAAAATAAAAGGCGATCAGGCGCGATCGCGCGGGGTAGAGTAGAGAAGACGAAATGGCCACCCCATACGGACTGCCGGGGGTGCGAGCTACTGTACGACTGTCGGCGGCGCGAGAGATGTGTGATTGGTGCCCGCCCTGATGAGGTACTAATAAATCAAAGTATAATCAAGTCGCATAGAGACAAAATAATGTGCCAGCAGTACTAGTGTCAGGAAGTGAAAGATACCAATCGAGGACACCAATCCCTCGATAGTCGCTCCTGCGCGAGCTCAGCTCCAGCGCTTCGGCAGCTCCCCTCCCCGCAATCTCAGAGGCGCGATCGGTGCATTATGCGCTGCTGCACCTCCGCTCAAGTCAGAGTCGACAATCCGGCCATCGACGTCTACGGTGTTCAAGTCAAAGTCCATTAGCAGCAACGGGGTAAGGAGTTTGTGTCTGAATGGAACACAGAAAGAAACAGAACAAAGCACAGACTCATATCGGTTGGCCTCGCTATTGGCTGAGCCAGTTGGCGTAATTCGGGACTTCAAAACTGCGTTCTCACGAGTCACGTGATTAAATACGTAATTGCAAGGGCGCCCAGAACGTGTCATCAACGTTACGTCAAAGGCGCAATATCAGCGCCGGCAGTGCGCATCGCATCACTTGCTGTGCGCCCGCAATGCCCGGACTTGCCACTAGGCAACCGATCCATCAAAATCGAACACAGACACCAGGGAATGATTGTGCAAAAATCCGTGAATCCAGTTGTGTAGCAGGTCGCCCTGCCGTCTGTCTAGGGTACTCTTGGCACGACGCACGGGCGGCCGGTAGTTGGATAAAAGCATGTCCGGTAGAAAGGAGGGCATCGAACTCGCTCCAAAGCTACACTCGGAACGAAACGAAATGGGCTTCTCGGCGTACAGAACCAACTTGAAACAAACGCTTATCAGTACTTTCCCCGCCCGCTCTCGATCGCCTATCATATATCATTATATCATTCCCCGCTTCCTTGCCCTTCGTCTACCACACACCACACAGCCGCAGCCACGCGGTAACTCCGCTAATAATAGCACCTCGCTATATCGAACACTGCCTGTAGGTATCTCACGTGTATATAAGCCTGCCCTCTTGAGGGCACTAGGGTGGTCGTAGCCCCTTCTGTCTTCGCGTCTATTCGTCTCACCTCGTTCTTCGGTCTCCTTCCCTTCTCTCTGTACAGCACTACTACTCTCGCAGCGTCAAGCCTAGCTATTCCTATCTGACTCGGAGTCATGAGTGCGTATTTATCTTCCCCTTCAATCTTCCTGAGCTCTCTCGACTCATTCGAACGGCCTGAAGGCTCATTAAACAGCACCGACCATACTAGCCGAAAGGAGCTCCCGTACAATTACGTCCCCACGGAATGGGTCTGCATTACCTTTCTTGCGGTCTTTGGTCTCTCCACATGTAGGTCTCCTCCCACTTTATCGACAGATTTTGAGTCGCTGACAATGGTCGTGATTCGGATAAGTCCTCCATACTGTACAAGCAATTCGTTCGCGTCTCTGGTGGCTATTCCCCAGTGCAGTTTTCTGCGGCATTCTAGAGCTCGCCGGTTGGAGCGCTCGACTGTGGTCGAGTCAGAACCCTTTCATAAAGAAGCCATTTATCATACAGTGAGTAAAACACTATGGTCTCCGTTCGTCCCTGTGTTAATGGGTGGTTATAGAGCAGTGTCCCTCGTCGTCGCACCCACCCCACTCGTTGCCGCGAATTTCATTCTGCTAGGCCGGATCATTCGGCGGCTCGGTCCACAATACAGCCGCCTGTCAACAACGCAATGTAAGTCACACAAATTGAGCTAGTCAATTGCGCGGCGATGATGAACGTTAAATACAGATAGTGCGATCTTCGTATCTTGTGTAAGTACATTCTGTTTCACTTGGTTGGGTCTCTGATTTTCATCGGTTACCCAGGATATCATTGCCATCTTCGTCCAAGGAATGGGCGGTGGTATAGCAGCGAGCGCAAAGACAAAACAACGAACTGATTTTGTGCGTGTTGTATTGCTATTCTTACAAATTCTCCGATACTCAACGAACTACGCTATGGCGTCATAACAGGGTACTGACATTGCCCTCGGCGGCACGACCTTCCAGTTAGGTATGTGCGGGACCTACCTTCCTCATGACTGAGCTGTTAATCTCATATACGATCAGTGGCCATCTTTGTGTATTGCGCATTGGCGGCAGAGTTCCTTGTCCGCTACACACGGGACCGGCCAGTGAGGCGATCGTTCCCTTCGCTTGAAAAGGTTGTTCGGGGCATGATGGACAAGCGTCTGCGTCGCATGTTGCAAGCTATGGTCATCATGACAATATTAATTATAATACGGTACTTTATTTTTCCCTATTGCTTTTGCATGCGACCGCATCCCTGATGGGCTTTGTAGGACGATCTACCGATTAATAGAATTCAAGGATGGATTTCATGGCAAGGTCATCTCAACGCAGTGGCTCTTCAGTGCGTGGTCTTTTTATAGCCTCCTCCGAATCTTATAATCATCATCATTGGGGATTATGCAGACGTATTCGACGGTTTGATGATCACTCTTGCGATGTTCACACTGAATCTTTTCCACCCTGGCAATTACTTGCAAGACGATTACACCGCCGTACCCTTCTCCAACGAGCCATGAGAGTATTCTTATGGAAGACCATCTCCAAACGACCCACCTTCAGCAAGGCAATATAGCCGAATTTTTACACTACAATAGAGTAGTAGCCTTTGCACTACACGGACGATATGTACAGTATTTGTATTGTCATGATTTTACGGTATACCTGTCACTTCATGAATGTGAAGACTCGGGATACCAGCGGAAAGCTGCCACCAATCCTCACGTGTCCTCTATTTAAATAGGAATTCGTGGCTGTATTCAATTTGAGGATTTTTTTTCTTCGCTGCTGTTGGTGAGGCCCGGGCTCCGTCGACTATACATCTGAAGCATCCACGGCAAACCTACTACAGCGAAGCCGCTGGGACGGACAACGACAACATCATGATGCAGAACAAGCAGGGAACCTCATCGCGGCTCGAGTCCTGGAGTCTGCAGCAACCCTGGCACAACTAATATTAGTTGACTGGCAGGCAGATGGAAGGCCAACCCCAGACCGTGATAACCTGGTCATCATCACAAACTGTGCAGGCTCTGTCAACAGACTAATTCTCGACCAGGCTCGCGGTCGTGCCCGCCTCACTCTCCCGGGCCTCGTAAGGACGTACGACGCGTCGACGGCGTGGTATGAGGCTCGTAACCCAATGTCATGTAATTATCGGGCGCGAATGCTTCAGTCGAGCCTAAGACGCAAGAAGGGTACTCTGAACTGGATGGAGAGCATCGGGAGAAGACGCCGGTTGATTGCAAGTGCCAGTGGATTGTTTACAATCCTGAAAGACCTTCAATTCCCGCATTTCTGAACCGGGTCCAATCTTTTTTCAATCGCGATGTTTCTCCAGCTTTTCGTAAAAATCTGTCGGCGTCAGTGTGTATGGGCCCCTGTCGTCAGCACGCCGTGCCAGTGCTCCCATTTATAAATTAAAGCACCACAACCACGAACTGACCGACGCGACCGAGGCTGAGGAAGATACGAAACAGCCTGAGGGGTCCGAGTCACGGCACCGCCCGTTGCAGCGGGGACAGAGGCAGCGCGTTTTGTTGCTTTGGAACGAACCACCAAAGATGCTGTGCATGATACAGTTGGATTTTGAGCAGGCCTGGTGGACCCTCAGGCTCGTGTGCTCACTGCTCAGAGCGGCGGTAGAGCCATTGCTTACTTATATTTGCCCTCGCCATCGCTAGGGTCGTTCAGAGGATAAAATGCGAGGTGCAGCTACCAATTGCGAGCAATCTGACTGAACTTTAGTTGCTTCCTAGTGTAATGGTGACGTTTTGTGTTGCTCGTGGGTTTGGCGCCCCTAGTACAGTACCCCATTTTCTGCGGGTCACACACTGGAGTCTGGACTACAACGCCACTGGCATGGCACGCACGGCTTCCTCCGAGCTGGATGTCTGGTCTTACTGTACCAGGGCCTTGGCACCTGTGATCACAAGATTGGATCAGGAAGAAGTCTTCTCACGATCGAATGATCTCTTGTCAAACTTGTTGGGTTTGCAATTAGTTTAAGGGCTCGTTCGGCGGCTGCAATGCTATCTTAAGTTAGGCCTGGTTGCTAGCGTGCTTTTTGGCAGCAAGGCACAAGGGTCCGTTAGCATGATCGACGATTTTCGTAGGGCCTGCCAGTGCTAGCACTTTAGCCGAACGGGCCCTAATAATGTGAAGAGAATGTGCTTGAAGCACAGCAGGTGCCAGGTGACCCGTTACATAATGCGGTGCTCTGAGCCTGATTTCGTTATCTTTCCTGACAGCGGCGGTGTCTGCAACCTGCCGGCCAGCGAGACAATAGGCCCGTCATTGAGAAGTTAGAAGAGCCATTATTACAGGTGGGCTGGGGAAGATATAAGTACGCCGCTGACGATTCATTCCCATCAGAAGCGGTGTTTTCTGGGTTTGAAGCTCGCTTAGTCAGCGGCAGGGCAAACTTGTCACTCTTCTCCGACTTACCTTTTTTGAAGCTAAGTTTGCGTGGAAGCACAACGTTCACCAGTTGCACGTTGGGCCCGTGATCCTTATTTTGGTATACAGTAATGCAAATGTCGAGCGTAGGCGGCTCTGATAAGACTGACAGTCTGCGCACGCCCCAAGGTAACTCGACCTCCCCTTCTTTCCTCGGCACTTACAATGTCACCGTCATCGCAGAGTGAACTACCCGATCTGTCTACTCCTCTCAGGGAGCTATTCAAGAAAAAATCTACACCCGGCAATGAAGGTATTTTGGAACACAAGAACACAACCATAGTCATCTAACGACTTTGTTCAGTCACGGCTCGCGACGCGAAGGAGGCCGAAAAAATGTGGCCCATATATGCGGAAGAAGCAAAAAAGTATGATGATGCAGTTACCGAAGCCCAGAAGAAGGACGCGGATAGTGTCCTGGTGTTTGTGCGTTATAATTGAATTTACTTATTGTATCTTCCCTCAGACTGACTAGCTCCAAAGACTGGTCTGTTCTCCGCAGTCGTCTCCTTATTCATTGTCGAAAGCTACAAGTTGTTATCCCCGGGCCCTGACTCCGGCAATACGACAACGAGTCCTACTGTCGGCATTCTATTTGTCAACGCGTTATGGCTCCTAAGCCTCGTGACCGCCATCGTGTCTGCATTCTATGTAATGCTGGTGCAGCAATGGATCCGTCAATACACTCAAACGTTGGCGGAGTTGGAGTTGACAACAGATCAGGAGCGCGTCCGGTCCTGTTTGTTCCTCGGCACCCAGAAATACAAAATGTCGCATGCAATTGGGTTGATACCATTACCACTCCACATCTCCGTGTTCCTGTTCTTCTCCGGTCTCATCATATTCCTCTTCACTATCTCGAACGCCATGGCCATTGTCGTCACCGTTCCTGTCGCGCTCATCGGATTGTTTTACGCGGCACTGACTATCCTTCCCATCACCGACGCTGTTTGCCCGTATTTCACCCCAATGTCGGACGTGTGGTGGTACATACAGCACTCCATCGTCTCTGCCGGAGTGTCTGGCTGTTATTTGGTTGTGGAGCGGTTTCGCCACCGTTCGGGCCCAGGTTTACTAGGTGCCAGACCAGGCAGACTTTCCAATTTGTCCGAATTCTTGAAGGATATTATCGACAGGAATAGGGGACACCTCAAGGACGGTTTGCGCGGAAACATTTTCCAGCATGCGAAGACAGCACCGGTCGCCGTGGACCTCAGTACGCTCACCTGGTTGCTCCAGCGACCGATAATGGGCGAAAAGGGCAAGCTTCAAGAGTTTGTCAAAAGCATCCCACCCCAGATACTCGTACAACTCTCATCTCTCGAATCCGAATCCGGAAAGAAAACCCTTCGCGACCATCTCTTTAACCTCTTTCAAGACTGTCTTGGTAACAAAGATAAACTCGAGCCGAAGGAGCGCAGTGAGCGCCTCGAGATATGTTTAGACGCTTTCTACCAGATTGTCAAGCCCTCATCCCTCCTCGATAAAGATCCCGAGATGGTTCTTCAATACGTGTGGTCCAACTTTAAAGACCTCGAACATGTACGAAAACTTTGGGACGACAGCGACCCTGCCATCCGCATTTTTTCTCGCTCCATATGCGCACATCTTTCAAGGAACATTCTCCGCAAGTCTAAGCCTGATAAGTCGGAGCAGCGTTGGCTGAGAGAGTTCGTGGGGAAGAAGCCAGAAGACGCAATTTTCGACCCACAGTCACCCAATCACCTTTCCAAATGGGATCGTTTTATCCTCGTGTCCTTTGTTTATGGCGTCTTTCCCTGCCTAAGGGATGGTCTCACCGTCAAGCCCGAACACGCTGCTTGTTTCGTGGAGACACTCGCGGTTCTTATGAACCCCGGGAATTCGGGCGCGCTCAGCGAGGAAATCTTTTCCGAAGAAATCGATTCCTTTATTGAATGGGCAAAGGAAAGCGACCATGAACATGACGAACACCACGAGGTGGCTGCCAAATTGGACCAGTTGTTTAGCAGGTTCTTCACTGACCGTACAACGAATACCAACGACCCAGCTGAGTAGAGGACAGAAATTCTTTTACAGGTGTGTATTTTTATGTCTGCACCCGTCATTATCGTATAAAGCGACAGGCAGATATGTGCGTGTCAATCTCACGCAGAAATTACAATGACGTGGGTTAATTACCCTATCGTGGCGCTCTTGAAATGAACCGGGGCTACGGATGCGTAGAGATTGTTGTACTGTATGATAGTATGGACGAGTTCAGTATATCATTGTTATGAGCTACGTGGGGGTGTAGACATACTTTGACCCGTGTGCCAGACTGCTCGCTCGGCGTATGCACCACCAAGATGGCTCTGAGTCACGCTCACAGACTCCGAATGTAATAAACCTGAATAAAGATAAAGTGTGACAGAGTACGCAGAGGAGCCTCATTGTCAAGGGTAGGCAATTGCGCCGCTGAGATCGCGTCGCCCGCTGTCACTTAAAGTTTGACAATTCTCTACGCCAGTCCAGTCGACCGCAAACTGGGGCATGAGATCGGAACGATATGAGCCATTCTATTAGTAGAAAGGAAAGCCTATCGCGCCGGCCCGCCGGATGCCTCTACCTGCCCCCTTCCTCGCGCTCGCGCTGATCGTGAATGGTTTCTCAACGCGGCCCTGTCAAACTTGAATTGATTGCGATCGGACGCTGCGTCTAGGCAACTCTTTTCTATTTCTGGCATGAATTCAGGTCGCAGGTTTGCTTTTGGCCGGCTCCCAGTCAGGAGTCGATGGATATACAGAGTATAAGTCCACACGAGGATCGAGCACCTCCGAGTCTCTACCGTTCCCACCACCGTTACAAGTTACAATGTCGTCGACAATGGTCGTAATGAGCTTAACCTGGGTTGAATGCCTTGTGCTCGTTATTGTGATCACGAAGTAATTTAAGATCTAGAAACGAGAGAGTAAGCACTAAAAAAACAGTCCGACTGAAAAAGCGCATGCCCACGGCGTGCCAGTGATTCCTTGAATTCCTTCTCGTGTCTGCCACGGTGTTAGTTTTCAAATTTCAACAGTCACCGGTCACCCGTTTCCGCATTCACCCAGCCCCCGTGAAAAACGCTATTGTTGAGACGGCTGTAGTAGTCCATCATTTACGCCATATCCATCCCTCCAGGGTCAGAAAACTTGAACCCTTCAAAGTTTGCCTTTATCTCCTATCCAGTGTTGTGCGAGAAAAGATCCACATAGAACTACAGACTCAGCCACCGGAGCCAGAAGACGGCGAAGAGCTTTAAACGGATCGCGGAGGGGCCTGTAGAAGCCTTGAAATTTGAAACGCGGCGGCGGCGAGGCAGCACTTTTCAATACCCCTTTTTAGTAATTCAACTTTGGTCATTTTTACCAACGATACTCATCTGAAACTCTGTACTAATGGGGGCGAGAACACGCGCGGAAATGGCCAGGGAAGTCAGGACAACAGATGTGATGATAAGAGAGAAAGGTACTGTAGAACAGCATGAGGGTGTCAGGCGGCCCAAACATCCATGGGGAATGCCGAAAGTGAAGAAAGAGCGGAGTTTATATATGAACCAATCAATGGGCTTTCCTTCGCGCCGGTACCCGTGCCTCTGCTAAGTTACTCCTCGCGCTTTCCTCGCGCTTCCATCAATGAATGGTTTCTCAACGCGATCGGACGCTGCGTCTAGCCAACTCTTCTCGATTTACGTCGCAGGGTTGCTTTTGGCTAGCCCCCAGTCAGTAGGTCGATGCATATATTAATAGTAAGTCCACACGAGGATCGAGCATCTCCGAGTCTCTACCCTTCCCACCGCCGTTACAATGTCCATGGAATTGGCCGTAGCGGATTCGAGCCCAACCGTGACGACAGACCCTTCTACCGCTCAGTATGACGATACATTCCGCAGCGCCTTAAATGACTTTGACAAACTGATGGGACAAGATCACAAACTCACAAACTTCGAGTCCCCTGAAGCCGTCGTGGAAGTGCTCAGTAAAACAGTGCAACTTTTCGATGACGATGGGTTTCGCGCCGGCAATCAAAGCCTGAAGACCTGGTTGGAATCCTATGTTGATCTCCTTTTTACGGTTTCAGCGACGCTCTGGGAATCTACCCAAGCTGTGAGCCTCACACACGACTCACTCCTTCCGTGTTACTGTACTCTAACGACTCTCTCCTATCAGCCTCCCTCGCCAGAGAAAAAGATCTGTAACGCTATCGTTGTTCTCATTGAGGTCAGTCTCTTCCAAAATCTTCACACGCGCGTCCCTGTAATGACCATAATGACCATTACTCCTAGACCGCTTATAGAGTTGACGAGAGCTACAAGTCGCTTGTGGATTTCTTCGATCGTCTTCAATATTACCTCCATCGCGTCTACGATTTCTATGGTGTCACCGAGTTCTCCAACATAGCCGGGATAAAGTTACTACTCTTGAAAGTTATGGCTGAAGCGCTCTCCACTGTGGTGAATTACACCAAGGCGATGAGGCAGAAGCCAATCAGTAGGTTAATTTGTTGATACGACCTTGCCTGGCTGACCATAGCACAGAAAGGGCGCTGAAGGTTCTGGCACGAAAGAAAGACGTTAAAAGAATCCTAAAGCCTCATCGTATGGACATGCTCACGAACGAAAAGGCCTTACTTTCGGTCTCAACCCCGGCAACACCGACCGGAGAGAAAGTCATCCACGATACCAGCGACAAATTGGACGCGATTCAGGAGGTTGAGTACCAGGCCGTTGATAGCACATTGGGTCCTCAAGTCGGTGCGCATGGTTCTTATAGCTCCTCCGTGCACGTACTGACCCTTCCCCCCATTTGTGTGTTAAGAAACAGCGAAAGAGAAATCCAAGGATCCGGCTCCCCCTGAAGGTGACCGTAAAGCTGGAAGTAAGGACGAAAGCAAGGTTTCGCCGGACTTCACGCCCGGCAAGCTACGAGAGTGGCTCGCTCCTCCGGAACATATCACCGCTCATGAGGCTGCGCATCCTGAAACAGGGGTGTGGTTTATCCGAGGCAAGGCATTCCGATGGTGGAAAAATAAGGAGAAAGGTGCTTCATTGTTGATTTGGGGCGAACGTATGTTCTTTTCACCCGCTGTGCCTTCGCGATTATTGATCACGTCCTCCTTTTCGCAGCCAGGTCGGGAAAGACTATCCTTTGGTATGCAGTTTTCTGAGCGCTCCGTTCATCGAGAGTTCATATTGTGGAATAGCTCTTCTATCATCCAGGAGGTCAATCGCACCCGAAACAAGTCGGAAATTATCGCATGCTATTATTTCGACTCTAAGAATTCCAAAAGGCGCAATCTCTGGGGATTGCTGGCTTCCCTTGTCACGCAACTTTATGAAAGCTCTAAACGTCACCCGAAGTCCATGCCCACGTTATACACGAAATGCCGCAATAGTTCGGATCCGCCCAGTGAGGTTGAGCTCACGCAACTCCTAAATGACTTTCTTGCCGAACTCAAAGCACAATTCTCGATCTACATCGTCATAGATGGCGTTGACAACTGTATGGAGACCGGGTCGACCGAGTCCCCGAAGGTGCTGAAGTTCTTGGAGGGCTTAGTCCGGACGAAGCATTCTAAACTATATATCTGCATCACGAGCACTCTAATGGAAGGCATGGAGAAGAGTCTCAAACAAATGGCAGCAGGAGCGTCATCCCGCCGGGTGGTCCTCCATGATGAAGACGGGCAAAAGAAGGATATCAAAACCTACATAACCGCTTTTGTTCGGAACAATATGCAGACGTTGCCAGATAAAGACAAGGAGGACGTTATTAAGACGCTCTCGGAACGAGCTGGTGGGAGGTGAGGCACTTTTGATTTGCTGCTGCGTGGTTGTCGCTCAATTTCGCACAGTTTTGGGTGGATATCCCAGCGACTCAATGCCCTGGTTGGAAATATCCCGTCAGGGACTTTCGACATCCTGGAGGAAGTGGGCAACCCTCGAGATGAGGAGTTCGCACAGGCATTGCATGACATCCCTGAAGAGAAATCCCAATACGCCGTTCGCCTGTTCAAATGCTTGGTTGCCGCTATTCGCCCCCTCAGTCTCAAAGAACTTGCAGTCATCCCCGCAGAGTTGGACTCAAATGCAGAACCCCATGAAGATGCTGTGCTCTCCGCATGTCCGGCTTTAATCACCCACAACAAAGACGATCCCACAATTATTCAGTTCTCCCACGGGTCTGTAAAGGATTTCCTGACCTCTAATCCCCGACGGACTTCAAGCATCGAGAACAACTCCGGCTACCACTTCTCCCTGAAAGCTGCCCATGCAACTCTTGCAGGGGTTTGCATCAATGTACTCCTCCGGTCCGACGAAACAGCGGACAAAACACATTTTGAGGAGTCTCCCCTGGCCCTTTACGCAGCCCGGTACTGGGTCCAGCACACCCAGGAGGGCAATGCAGCAACCGAAAATCAACGCGCGATGGAAAGACTATTCGACCCGAGCAAGTCGCATTTCGATGCATGGATTTCGATGCATGACGTTGACAAGGATCAAAGCCGAACCATGGAGAGTCTTGCCGAACGTCCGTCACAACGTAGTGCAACTCCGCTGTACTATGCGGCGTTATGCGGTTTCACTGAATTGGTGGAACACTTAGCCAGCTTTCCCCGAGAGGACCTACATAACACCCACGGTCACCACGGCACTCCGTTGCACGCCGCATCGTACAAGGGTCACGACGGCGCAGTGCTAGCGTTACTTGGCAACGATCTCGGGATGATGGACAAGAAAGTTGATAATAAAACACCATTACACGCAGCATATTATGGCGAACAGCTGAAGATTATGGATCTGTTACTGGATAAGGGCGCGAACGTGAACGCGACGGGCGCTTCGGACAATACTTTGTTGCATTGCGCATCGCTCCAAGGACGACTGGACGTCGTAAAACTACTACTCAAGTACGAGGCCGATGTAAACGCCAAAAACAAGAATGGCTGGACACCGCTGCATCGGGCAGCGTTACGTGGGCAAGTCGAGGTCGCGGAGCACCTCCTCAACTTCGAGTTGAAGGATGAAAATGGTGAAAATCCGAAGGTGGCGGTGGACGTAAACGCGCAATCCCACGACAAGAATACACCACTGCATGTCGCGTCGATCGCCGGAAAACTCCAATTTGTGGAGTTACTACTCAGGCGTAATGCCAAGAAGGAAATAGAGGGAGAACATGGATGGACTCCGCGTGAGGCGGCTAACAAGCACAGACAAGAGAAGATTGTTGAACGACTGTCGCGTAATGAGCCTTGGTGGGGGGGTAGTGAGCTTCGGCGGGGATTCGACATGTTGCGGCGATTCGACATGTTGCGGTGATATGCAAATCCAGGATCCGGGTAACTTTTGCCACGTCGTTCAAAAAATTTCCACCCGCTTGTACCTCTGCTGTATTCTGTATGCTACATGGGATCACTCGGACTCGATGACGGAATGCATATTCGAGAATGTCGAGAATGGAAAGCAGTTCCCACGTAGGACTTCGGAGATCTCCGTTGCCTTCTCAACAGTCTCTTAACACGTGACCTTTGGCCGGATTGGCTTCACGTTTCTTTCTGAATAAGAAATTACGATGAGTGCGTTCTACTGTATTGACATGTACAGTAGTACAGTATTACCAAGCTCGTTTCCGTTGCGTCCAATACTCCACGAATCTCTTCCCTTTTCACAGAGAATTCAGAAGGAAACGCCCGATTCATTCGACTCACCATTCCAGCTTCCTCAAGGCGTTAATACTTTCGACAATGAATAGAGAATATCAAACTTGAACCTCGTTACGAACCCTTCTTCATCTGTGACTGACGTCTGGAGGAAGAACACAAGTGATTACCTTACTTTGTAAGTCCTAGTCCACCGATCAATGTGGCCATCTTAATGATGACATCGAAAGACCAGTCTTTTCTCAACAGCTGCTCTGCTCGCATCCCCATTAATGACAGGAATACTATTATCAAGGCTATATATACCCCGATTCCCCGATTCCGACGACCGGGACTCGTCTCATGATGTCAGGCAGACATCGCAACTTGCCGGTTCCATGAATTTTGCAGACCCATTCTCCCTGCCCTACCACCGTCATCGTGTGGGTCAATGCGGTGTGGGCACTGAGCCTCCTGCTAGTCTTACTTCCGCTCTGTTTGCGAACTTGATCCAGCTGTGAGCGCGCAGATATATCGAACCGCCTCCTATTCCCAGCCTATTGAGCGAGCGAGCGAGCGAGCGTTCATTTGTGTGTTCCTTGGCACCCTCCACTTCCGCATGCGGCATTTTCTTCTTCGTCAGCGGCAGTTTCACGGTTTTGTGAAGGTCTTTCACAAGGATTGAAGCATCGATCATTCCAAAGACTTGTATTCGCCGTCGCCATCGATAGGGTCGTTCAGAGGATAAAATGCGAGGTGCAGCTACCGATTTCGAGCAATTTGACTGAACTTTAGTTGCTTTCTTAGTGAAATGGTGACGTTTTGTGTTGCTCGTGGGTTGGCGCCCCTACTGTACCCCATTTCTGCAGGTCACACGCTGGACTACAACAGCTGGGTGCCTGTGATCACAAGATTGGTTCAGGAAGAAGTCTTCTCGTGATTGTATGATCTCCTGTCAAATTTGTTGGGTCCGCAGTTAACGTGACTGAAGCACTGCAGGTGACCCGTTACATGACGCATGCTCTGGGCCAGATTTCGTTATCTTTCCTCATACAGTACTGAGTCCTGACAGCGGCGGTGTCTGAAACCTGCCGGCCAGCGAGAAGCCCGTCATTGAGAGATTAGAAGAGCCATTGTTACAGGTAGGCTGGGGAAGATTCAAGTACGCCGCTGACGATTCATTCTTATCAGAAGCGGTGTTTTCTTGGCTTTGAAGCTCGCTTGGTCAGCGGCAGGGCAAATTATGTCACTCGAGTTGCCTCTTCTCCGAGACTCCGACTTGCCTTTTTGAATCTAATTTTGCATAGAAGCACGACGTTCATCAGTTGCGCGTTGCGCCCGCGATCCTTATTTTGGGCGATCCTTATTTTGGTGTAATGCAATTGTCGGCGTAGGCGGCTCTGATAAGACTGACAGCCTGCGCACGCACCAAAGTAACTCGACCTCCCTACTTTCCTCGGCACTTACAATGTCACTGTCATCGCTGAATGAACAACCCGATCTGTCTACTTCTCTCAACGAGCTATTCAAGCAAAAATCTACACCCGGCGGTGAAGGTATTTTGGAACACAAAATCACAACCATAGTCATCTAACGACATTGTTCAGTCACGGCTCGCGGGTCGAAGGATGACGGAAAAATGTGGCACATATATGGGGAAGAAGCAAAAAAGTATGATGATGCTGTTACCGAAGCCCAGAAGAAGGACGCGGATAGTGTCCTGGTGTTTGTGAGTTATAATTTACTAATTGTATCTTCCCTCGGACTGACTAGCTCCAAAGACTGGTCTGTTCTCCGCAGTCGTCGCCTTGTTCATTATCGAAAGCTACAAGTTGTTAACCCCTGACTCCGGCAATACGACAACGAGTCCTACTGTCGGCATTCTATTTGTCAACGCGTTATGGCTCCTCAGCCTCGTGATCGCCATCGTGTCTGCATTCTATGTAATGCTGGTGCAGCAATGGATCCGTCGATACACTCAAACGTTGGCGGAGTTGAAGTTGACAACAAATCAGGAGCGCGTCCTGTCCTGTTTGTTCCTCGGCACCCAGAAATACAAAATGTCGCACGCAATCGGGTTGATACCCTTACCACTCCACATCTCCGTGTTCCTGTTCTTCTCCGGTCTCATCATATTCCTCTTCACTATCTCGAACGCCATGGCCACTGTCGTCACCGTTGCTGTCGCGATCATTGGAGTGTTTTACGTGGGACTGACTATCCTTCCCATCATCGACGATCTTTGCCCATATTTCACCCCAATGTCGGATGTGTGGTGGTACCTGCAGCACACGTTCGTCTCTGCCGTAGCGTCTGGTTGTTATTTGGTTGTGGAGTGGTTTCGCAACCGTTCGGGCCCAAATTTAGGTGCCAGACCAGGCAGACTTTCCTATTGGTCCGAATTCTTGAAGGATGCTATTGAGAGGAATAAACTACAACTTAAGGACGGTTTAAGTGGAAACATTTTCCGGCGTGCGAGGACAGCACCGGTCGACGTGGACCTCAATACGCTCGCCTGGTTGCTCCAGCGACCGATAATGGGTGAAAAGGACCAGCTTCAAGACCTTGTCGACAGCATCCCACCCCAGATACTCGTACAGCTCTCATCTCTCGAAGCCGAATCCGGAAAGAAAACCATTCGTGACCATCTCTTTAACCTCTTTCAAGGCTGTCTTAATAACACAGATAAACTCGAGGACACGGAGCGCAGTCAGCGCCTGCAGATATGTCTAGACGCTTTTTACCAGATTGTCAAGCCCTCATCCCTCCCCGATAAAGATCCCGAGATGGTTCTTCAATACGTGTGGTCCAACTTTAAGGACCTCAATTCTGTGCGAAAACTTTGGGCCGACTACAACCCTGCTATCCGCATTTTTTCTCGCTCCATATGCGCACATCTTTCAAGGAACATTATCCGCAAGTCTAAGCCGGATAACTCGGAGCAGAGTTGGCTGAGAAAGTACGTGCGGAAGAAGCCGGAAGACGCAATTTTCGACCCACAGTTACCCAATCACCTTTCCACATGGGATCATTTTATCCTCGAGTCCTTTGTTTATGGCGTCTTTCCCTGCCTAAAGGATGCTCTCTTCATCATGCCCGAACATGCTGCTTGTTTCGTGGAGACACTCGCGGTTCTTATGAACGTCGGGAATCGGGGCGCACTCAGCAAGGAAATCTTTTCCGAAGAAATCGTTTCCTTCATTGAATGGGCAAAGGAAGGCGACCATGTACACGATGAACACCACGAGGTGGCTGCCAAACTGGACCAGCTGTTTAGAAAGTTCCTCACTGACCGTACAGCGATCATCAACGACCGAGCTGAGTAGAGGACAGAAATTCTTTTATAGGTGGGGGTTTTTATGCCAGCACGACGCGTCATTATCGTATTAAGCGACAGGCAGATATGTGGGTGTCAATCTCGTGCAGAATCTGGGTTAATTACGCTACCGTGACGTTTTTGAAATGACCCGGGACTACGCCGGATGCGTAGAGATTGTTGTATGATAGGGACGAGTTCAGTATATTGTTGTTAGTATGAGCTACTTGGGGTGTATCATTTGCGCCGCTGAGATCGCGTTCCCCGCCGTCACTTAAAGTATGACAATTCTCTACGCCAGTCCAGTCGACCGCAAACTGGGGAAGGTGAGATAAGATCGGAGATTATATATGAACCAATCAATAGGCTTTCCTTCGCACCGGGTCACTCTCCTCACGCTTCGCGCTTCCATGAATGAATGGTTTCTCAACGCGATCGGACGCTGCGTCTAGCCAACTCTTCTCTATTTCTGGCATGGATTCAGGTCACATGGTTGTACTACTAGGTCGATGCATATATTAACACTAGGATCGAGCATCTCCGACTCTCTACTCTTCCCACCGCCGTTACAATGTCGATAGAATTGGCCGTAACGACAGACCCTTCTACCTCTCAGTACTATGACGATACATTCCGCAGCGCCTTAAATGACTTTGACAAACTGATGGGACAAGATCACAAACTCACAAACTTCGAGTCCCCTGAAGCCGTCGTGGAGGTGCTTAGTAAAACAGTGCAACTTTTCGATGTCGATGGCTTTCGCGCCGGCAATCAAAGCCTGAAGACCTGGTTGGAATCCTATGTTGATCTCCTTTTTAAGGTTTCAGCGAAGCTCTGGGAATCTACCCAAGCTGTAAGCTTCACACACAACTCACTCCTTCCGTGTTACTGTACTCTAACGTCTCTTTCCTATCAGCCTCCCTCGCCAGAGAAAACGATCTGTAACGCTATCGTTGTTCTCATTGAGGTCAGTCTCTTCCAAAAACTTCACGCGCGCGTCCCTGTAATGACCATAATGACCATTACTCCTAGACCGCTTATAGAGTTGACGAGAGCTACAAGTCGCTTGTGGATTTCTTCGATCGTCTTCAATATTACCTCCAACGCGCCTACAATTTCTATGATTTCACCGAGTTCTCCAACATAGCCGGGATAAAGCTACAACTCTTGAAAGTTATGGCTGAAGCGCTCTCCGCTGTGGTGGATTACACCAAGGCGATGAAGGAGAAGCCAATCAGTAGGTTAATTTGTTGATACGACCTTGCCTGACTGACCATAGCACAGAAAGGGCGCTGAAGGTTCTGGCACGAAAGAAAGACGTCAAAAGAATCCTAATACCTCGTTGTATGGAATCTATGGACACGCTCACGAACGAAAATACCTTACTTTCGCTCTCAAGAAGCCCGACATCCGAACGCCACGACAGAAGTAGCGCAACGCCGACCGGAGAGAAGCTCATCCGCGATACCAGCGACAATTTGGACGCGATTCGGGAGGTCGATTACCAGGCCGATGATAGCGCATTGACCCCTCAAATCGGTGCGCATGGTTCTTATAGCTTCTCCATGCACGTACTGACCCTTCCCCCCATTTGTGTGTTTAGAAAAAGCGAAAGAGAAATCCAAGGAGCTGGTTCCCGCTGAAGATGACCGTAAAGCTGGAAGTAAGAACGAAAGCAATGTTTTGCCGGACTTCACGCCCGGCAAGCTACGAGAGTGGCTCGCTCCTCCGGAACATGATCTCACCGCTCATGAGACTGCGCATCCTGAAACTGGGGTGTGGTTTATCCGAGGCAAGGCATTCCGATGGTGGAAAAATAAGGAGAAAGGTGCTTCGTTGTTAATTTGGAGCGAACGTATGTCCTTTTCACCCGCTGTGTCTTCGCAATTATTGATCACGTCGTCCTTTTCGCAGCCGGCTCGGGAAAGACTATCCTTTGGTATGCAGTTTCCTGAGCGCTCCGTTCATTGAAAGTTCATAATGCGGAATAGCTCTTCTATTATCCAAGAGGTCAATCGCACCCGAAACAAGTCGGATATTATCGCATTCTATTATTTCGACTCCAAGAATCCCAAAAAGCGCGATCTCTGGGGATTTCTGGCTTCCCTTGTCACGCAACTTTATGAAAGCTCTAAACGTCACCCAAAGTCCATGCCCACGTTATACACGAAATGCCGCAATAGTTCGGATCCGCCCAGTGAGGCTGAGCTCAAGCAACTCCTAAACGACTTTCTTGCTGAACTCAAAGCACAATCCTCGATTTTCATCGTCATAGATGGCGTTGACCATTGTATGGAGACCGAGTGCACCGAGTCCCCCCGTAAGAAGGTGCTGAAGTTCTTGGAAGACCTAGTCCGGGCGAAGCATTCTAAACTATATATTTGCATCACGAGCTCTTTAATGGAAGACATGGAGAAGAGTCTCAAACAAATGGCAGCAGGAGCGTCATCCCGCCAGGTGATGCTTCACGATGAAGTCGGGCAGAAGAAGGATATCAAAACCTACATAGCCGCTTTTGTTCGGGACCATATGCAGACGTTGCCGGATAAAGACAAGGACGACCTTATTAAGATGCTCTCGGAACAGGCTGGTGGGAGGTGAGGCGCTTTTGATTTGCTGCTGCGTGGTTGTCGCTCAATTTTGCACAGGTTTGGGTGGATTTCTCACCGACTCAATGCCCTGGTTGGAAATATCCCCTCACGGACTTCCGACATCCTGGAGGAAGTGGGCAACCCTCGAGATGAGGAGTTCGCACAGGCATTGCATGACATCCCTGAAGAGAAATCCCAATACGCCGTTCGCCTGTTCAGATGCTTGGTTGCCGCTATTCGCCCCCTCAGTCTCAAAGAACTTGCAGACATCTTCACAGAGTTAGACTCAAATGCAGAACCCCATGAAGATGCTGTGCTCTCCGCATGTCCGGCTTTAATCACCCACAACAAAGACGATCCCACAATTATTCAGTTCTCCCACGGGTCTGTAAAGGATTTCCTGACCTCTAATCCCCGACGGACTTCAAGCATCGAGAACAACTCCGGCTACCACTTCTCCCTGAAAGCTGCCCATGCAACTCTTGCACGGGTTTGCATCAATGTACTCCTCCGGTTCGACGAAACAGCGGATAAAACACATCTCAAGGAGTCTCCCCTGGCCCTTTACGCAGCCCAGTACTGGGTCCAGCACACCCAGGAGGGCAATGCGGCAACCGAAAATCAAGGCGTCATGGAAAGTCTATTCGACCCGAGCAAGTCGCATTTCGATGCATGGATTTGGATGCATGACGCTGACAAGGGTCAAAGCCGAAAGGCCCGAAACATGGAGAATCTTGAGGAACGTCCCTCACGACGTAGTGCAACTCCGCTGTACTATGCGGCGTTATGCGGTTTCACTGAATTGGTGGAACACTTAGCCAGTTTGCTCCGAGAGGACCATAACACCCACGGTTACCACGGCACCCCGTTGCACGCCGCATCGTACAAGGGCCACGACGGCGCAGTGTTAGCGTTACTTAGCAGCGATCCCGGGATGATGGACGAGAAAGCTGATAGTAACACACCATTACACGCAGCATATTATGGCGAACAGCTGAATACTATGAATCTGTTACTGGATAAGGGCGCGGACGTGAACGCGACGGGCGATTCGGACAATACTTTGTTGCATTGCGCATCGCTCCACGGACGACTGGACGTCGTAGAACTACTACTCAAGTACGAAGCCAAAGTAAACGCCAAAAACAAGAATGGCTGGACACCGCTGCATCGGGCAGCGTTACGTGGACAAGTCAAGGTCGCGGAGCACCTCCTCAACTTCAACTTGAAGGATGAAAATGATAAAAATCCGAAGGTGCTGGTGGAAATAGACGCGCAATCCTACGACAAGAACACCCCGCTGCATGTCGCGTCGATCGCCGGAAAACTCCAAATCGTGGAGTTACTACTCAGGCATAATGCCGACAAGGAAATAAAGGGAGAATATGGATGGACTCCGCGTGAGGCGGCTAACAAGCACAGACATGAGAAGATTGTGGAACGACTGGCGCGTAGTGAGCCTAGTTGGTGGGGGGGTGGTGAGCTTCGGCGGGCCCGTAGGGGTGCGCACCGTCCCGTAGTACGGGTACGGCCGTACAATTGTACGGTCATGTGACGGGTACGGTTCAAACTGTCCACCGTCCGTCAACGTGTCAACCCTGGTCAGCACTGGGCAGGGATTCAAGTTCGACATGTTGCGGTGATATGTAAATCCAGGATCCGGGTAACTTTTGCTACAAAAATATTTCCACCCGCTTGTGCTACCTCTGCTGTATTCTGTATGTTGCAAATTAACGCTACGGACATGCATATTCGAGAATGTCGAGAATGGAAAGTCGTTCCCACGTGGGACTTCTGAGCCTCTGAGGTCTCCGTTGCCCGGCGTCACGTCCCTCAACAGTCTCTCAACACGTGACCTTCTGCCGGACTTTCTTAGGACGGAAATTACCCATGAGTGCGTTCTGGCTGAAATTTTTTTTTTTTTTTTTTTTTTTTTTTTTAGAATCCGCATTTGTTACACGCTGCATGTATGTAGTTACAAAGACGCGTGCGGGCGACAAGACTGCCCGGTTGGTAGGAATGGTAGTGTGATGGGGAATATGTGTTGCGAGCTGGCATGTGGATGGTGGAATTGTGACTGGGCCATGCGGCCCCTGTGGTTATCCGTGGTCCTCATCCTCCTCCTCCTCCTCCTCCGGCGGCGCGAGGCGCCGCCATGGTCTAATGCACGCCTGTGATGCTGCCAGAAAGTTTCCTAAGGCCTCGCCTCCTTTCTCCGTGCCAAGGATGGTTGATAGTGAGAGTGTGTTCGATATTGGCAGGAGGAATTGCCTCCGTGCTGCGGTGTATAGCGGGCATGCCGCAATGACATGTTGAGCCGTTTGGAGGGGTTCCCCGCACTGGCAGTTATGTGGGTCAAATGAACTAGGGCGGAAGCGGGCAGTGTACTCGCCGGTGAATGCATGACCCGTGAGGAGTCGTATACATGTGGCCACGATGGGCCTTGGGAATTTGGTGATGCCTCGGGTGAACGGGGGGAGGCTGCCATCTGGTGGGTTAGTGAGCGCCAGGTAAGCGGGTTGGAGGCGCGGAGCTGCCATCCAGATGTTTCTCCACTCATCTATTGCTTCTTGTCGCATTGTGATTCTTAGTTGGGCCTTCGTTGGTGGGGGTGGGGGAAGGGTTGGGCCTTGGCGCGCAGTTTCCGCTGCGACGGCCTTGAGTCTCCGGAGGGGAATTGATCCCTTGGCAGCCGGGAGCCATCCTATGTTAACCTGTAGTGTTGGTTGAGCATCAAGGATGTCGGAGAGGGAGGTGGAAAGGTTCTCAATTTGGTCATGGTGGTCGCGGGTGCCCGATCTGAGGCACTCCTTGGCGACTTTGGCATCCGTGGATCGGATTTCTGTGGGGCCATCTTCACCATTGGGGGGAAGGTCACGTATGTAGTTGGCGGCTAGTAGGATGGCCTCGTAAGCTGCGTCCGAAGTGCTTGCATTTGGGCCAAGACACTTCGTCGCGCGGCCGATTTCCTTGCCGAGTCGCCAGGCTATACATACTGCAATCCCGGTTGGAGTGCCATCCCTATCATTTGGTTTTGAGCCTTGGCAGAATAGAATGAGTGTTTTGTTGTGTCGGTTCGTAGTTGCCTGCTCGATTTGCGTGGTGAGGAGTTTCCTGCCTTCACCTCGCGGAATAACTTCAAGCGCGTGGAGTCGCTCATTTTGGGGGGGAAGTCTTGCCCGGAGGTCGAGGTGGTAGTTGAATGGCCGTCTGGCTTCTTGAGGGACGAGCGCTGCAAGTCGGGTGAGCGGGGTGGATGGTGTCGGGTGGGGTGTGAGGGGGATGTTGTTGTCAATTTCGTCCGCATTGCACCACGGCAGTCCGAGCCGTTGGATTAATTGCGAGCTATGTGGGATGGAGAGTAGGGAGAGCGCCGCAGTCTTGGATAGCATCTGCAGGCGGATGTGAATCGGGAGAATGGCAATTAGTTGATGAAGTGGCTCAGCTGGTGTTGTGCGGAAGGCGCCCATCATCCACCTTACCGCCTCGTCTTGTACCATCTGTAGTGTCCTCGACAGGTTCTTTTGTTGTTTGAACCATATCGGGGAGCCGTATGTCAAGACCGGGAGGCATATCGCGTTGTATGCGAGTCGCCAGCTGCCATGGTCGAGACCCTTTACGGAGTTGCCTAGTAATTTCATGGACTTGAGTGTGCCGCGCGCTCTCGTTGCCATTATCTTGACGTGTCTGTTCCACGAGAGCTTGTGGTCGATGAAGAGGCCCAAGTACCGGACATTGTCTGAACAGTTGATTACTGTTCGCTCGCCTCCGCTTGTAGGCAGTGTGATTGTGCCGGGCCTTAGTCCGTGGGTGTCCGGGCGAGCCCTTGTGAGGCTGTAGAAAATTGCCTCCGTTTTCCCGCTGTCGATAGCGAGACCTGCCTTTTCGAGCCAGGCGAGGCACTCAGCGTATCTAGTTATGAGGCGGGCACGTACCATGTGATATGAAGCACCCCACGCCATGATATTTCCATCGTCTACGTACATGTAAAGACGGCTGTCGGACCATTGGTTGGCTTGACGGAGCAGTGAGGCGGTGTATATGCTGGAGAGGATGGGCGAGATTGGTGAGCCTTGTGGCGATCCCACTAGGATGTCGATGGGGTCGGACACAAAGCCGTTGAATCGGAGTTGAACGCGTTGATCGGTAAGGAAAGATGTCAGCCACTGGCATATCTCCTCGGCAAAACCCAGGATTCTGAAGGTGTGGATCAGCCTGTCGTGGTTGATGTTGTCGAAGAATCCTTGGATGTCGATTTGGAGTGAGCCACAGCAGCTACCTTTGGCGTGTGCAGTGGCGATGTCGTGAGTGAGTGCGAGGCCCGCGTGAATTGTTGACGAATGAGGGCGGGCACCGAATTGGTTGGTGGGGACGAGATTGTAGGCCCCTACATCGTGTAGGATCCTTTTCGTTATTACCTTTTCCAGTAATTTGCCCAGGCATTCGAGGAGGGCCAGCGGTCGATAGCTCTTCGGGAGAGAGTAGTCAGTCTTCCCGGGTTTGGGGACCACCGCTATCATAGCCGTCTTCCAGGCTCTAGGGTGTATCCCCGCGTCAAGGCATGAGTTGAAGAGTACGACGAACCAGACTGGGCATGCTTCCCATGCCCATTTCACTAATTTCCATCCGTGGCCACTCTTTCCTGGAGCGGAGGTGTTGCTGGTGTCTCTCAGGAGCTCAGCAATTTCCGCGTCCATGATCTCGTGGAATGGGCGTTGCGGGAGGGGGGCTGGGTCCTCTGGGAAGACCCTTTCTACTGGTGGGGGGTTGGCTTTGAAGAAGCGGTCTCGTAGCGCGGCTGCCATGTTCGGCTTGTCGCTCGAGAGCCCCTCATCTGTAGACAGGGCCGGGATATTACGTTGGCGTCGGCCATGCCGCCATCGGGCAGCTTTCCAGAGAGACTCTGTGGTTGCGTTGTGTAGGAGTCCATTTGCCCAGTCCTTCTTGGCCGTGCGGATGGTGGAGCGCAAGGCTTTTTGGGCAGCCTTCTTTTCTTCGTTGGTGGTCGCGTTCCTGACTTCACCGACGGCTTGTTGGCACTCGTCGTTCCACCATCGTGCTCCTCGAGGGCTGAACTCCTTGCGCTGTTCGAAGGTGGCGATTGAGGTCTCTTCAATGTAGGACGAGAGGCGCGTGGACTCAGCTTCGATTTCTGCCGGGTCAAGCGTATGGTCTGGTATGCGGGCCTCAGCTCGAAATTTGGTCATCCAAGCTTCCTTCGCTGTGTCTTGGATCATGTATGGGGGGAGCCAGCTGTTGTGGGGTGCGTGGTCCACTGCCTGGAAGAGGAAGTGCGTCAGCCAAAGTCCCGCGTGGTCAGAGCCAAGGGATGCCGCAAAATCGATACTTAGATCTTGGAAGGTATCGTCATGCATGGCTGCCTCATTGATCCAGATCAAGTCGATGGTGGTGTCGCGCTGCCTTCGGTCGCCGCAGCGTGTAGGGATGCCTGGGGTGTTCAACAGGTCTAGGCCCTGCGCGATCGCCCACTCCTCGATGTCGATTGCCCATGTTGACTGACGGACGTCTGGAGGGGACCAGGTTCTGGCATGCGTGTTGAAGTCACCTCCTATTACTGTGGGCACCAGTGGGTCTATTTCTAGACTAGTGATGTGGTCTAGTGATCGGATGCGGGTGTCCCTTGATGCTCTGTCCTGGTCGTTTCCTGCGTCGTTGGTGTGGGCATCGTGGTATATGTTGTAGACGCGGAAGGTTTCCGCGTCGGTGTGGATGTCGATGGCAAGTGTGTGATAGTTGGATGCCAGATCGAGTCTGTTCGTAGCTGTGAAGGAGGTGGACGAGATGCGCCGGTATGCTACTACCTTGCACCTCTCGCCCGGATTGTATTTTGGGTAAAAAATGTCCCAAAGTGGGTTGGCTACCGTACCGAATGTGTCTGTACCCTCCGGCTCGAAGTCTGAGCGCGTGGTACCAATCTTGTCAAACCAAGGTTCTTGAACTAATATGAAGTCGGCGTGTTTATTGGAGTTGAGGATGGCGTGCAGTCTTGCATTGCTGCGACGCGCGTTGACCCAAAGTAGTTTGACTGAATCCATTAAAAGGGGATGTCGTTGTCGATGGAGTCGCGCGCGGGAATGCGAAAAGCATTCCGCGCTTTGCAGATAACGTCGATGGCGTAGTGCCCCTTCTCGTTGCAGTTCAGGCATTGCGGCTCGCAGTCGCAGGTGCCGTGGGCCCTGTGAGATTTGGCCCTTGGGCAGCTCACATTGTGGTCCTGTGCACTGTGGCCCTTGCCACACTTGTAGCACCGGACCGAGTCTCGTGGCATTGAGCAACGGTTCGCGATGTGGCCAAGCTTGTGGCATCTGCCACATTGTGAGAGCGGGGGGCGGGAGACCCATCTGGCGAAGGTGACCGGCTTACCGAACATGGCGAGGTGGGCTTTTTTCATCGTCTTGGTGGTCTCCCCATCCCGGTCGACGAAGGCGAATGATATGGATGAGGTCGCACTCACGATGTTGTCCGGGTGACGGACCCATGACGGTGGGAGGATGAATTGGAGCTTGGAACAGATTGGGTTGCGAACTAGCTCTTCCATTAACTGCTCGTTGGTGTACATCGCATCGCTGTCTGGGTCCGAGACTGGAGTGCCATGAAAGATGACTCGCGACCAGCCCGAACATGGGGCCAGGATCCCACCAGGGAAAGGTTGGAGGAGGATGTGCGCGACCTGTGTGATGCGTGCGAATGGGATATCGCCCGCAAAGGTGTAGACGTAATTGTGAGAGTGGGTGGCCCACCTACCTGAGAGGAGCGGTACTAGGGACCTTGCACTTCGGAGTGCGGCAAGGACCCGGCGGCAGATTAACGATGCGTCGCCGAGGCTTGTCACAACGCTACCTGGGGGGCGTTGGACGGTGATCTCTGTACGCAGTGTTTCTGGCCGTGGAGCGGGCCGGGTGTTCTTGGGAGTGGGCAGGATGTTGTTGGCTGGTGTGTTTTGAGGCGTCGTTCGTGGGTCTTGCCTGTTCTTACCTTTGCCTTTGCGTGAGCGTGGCTGGACCTGTGTCCACCCTGAGGAGGCAGCCACTGCTGCGTAGTTTGGTCTTGGTGGTGGGTGGTTGGCCGTTGGTGGTGCCGCCGGGTTGGTGGGCGGGCGCAGGGTTACTGCGCCGGCGGGCTGTTGTGCTTGCAGTTGGATTGGCACGGTGTGTGCTAGACCTGAGCCGGTCGATGTTGTTGGTGGCCCTACCTTAGGTCCTATGTTTGGGATCGGGAGTAGGTATTCTGGTGGGACTGGAATCTGGCTGATCTCCTCCAGGATCTCATCCGGGGTCATGAGGTCGAGATCGATGGGGATTGGAGGGTCGCAGTATTCCAGCTCTTCATCCTCTTGTTCGTGGGCCCAGCGTGTCTCCGCGGGGACGGGTTCCTGCCTTGTACGTTGGTTGTTGTTCTGTGAAAGGTTGTGGTCAGCAATGTTGTCTGTAGCGCAGGAATGAATGAAGGCGGCTTGTCGAGCCGTCATAAACCCTCCACCGCTGGCTGCCCTAGCGTCTGTGGCTGGTGTTTTCCCTTCAAGCCTAGATAGCCTCATGTCGAGCGATGCTGCCAATTGATCGATTTTTGAGGATGAGTTGCTGGCCGCTGTCGCCACATCGTTGAGTTTGTTTAGAAAGGAGTCCGAGAGTCGTGCAATGATTGAATCCAATCTGTCCTCACCCGGAAGGGGAGTCGACTGGGGACTCTCGGGGTTTGTGCAGTTGGTTTGGGTGTTGGTTGAGGACGCTGCTAGGCCTTCATCGAGGGCCTGGTGCGCGGCCCCAAGGGCGGTGGATGTGATGGTGGAGGCGAGGGGGAGGAGTTGGGCTCGGCGTTGATGCAGGAGTGCTTCCTCTTCAGTTTTGACTGTGATGTCGACCATGTCCATCATGGCCTTGCGTCGGCTGTTGTAGTATTCTGTTGTGAAGTTTGCCAGCTGTTGTTCGGTGTCAGCTCTGATTTCAGCTTCTTTTTGTGCACGGTATTGATCGGCAGCAAGTTTCGCTTGGGCATCTACCAGGGCCTTCCTAGCGTTGGTTTCCCTCGCGACATTGTCTTTCATTTGTTCGTCGATTTGCTTTAGCACTAGTTCCCATACATGGTTTTTCATTGCTGCTCTGGAGCGGTCGGTAGAGTGGAGGAGGGCTGTGTACTCATCTGGTGTCATTACAGGGCTTTCCACCCATCCCTGGCAGGTGTCGCATTGGTTCTCTCGAATTGGGAATTTGGCAAAGGCGGTCGCCACGGTCTTGGTGTGTTCGCGTATGTCAGATAGGATGGCTTGTTCCTGTGGCAAGAGAATGCTAACAAGCGAGTCGTTAGCTCTAGCCTTATGGGAGCGTGAAATACCGTTGATCATGTGTGCCAGCAGCGAGCAGTGAAGACGAAGCCAGGCTTCGTTTGAGATGACGCTGTATTCGGTGCCAATACCGGCTTCGAGGATGTTGGAAATTGATTGGTAGTGTTCGAGGATGGTGTCTATCGATTCGTTGGCGGCTTCCTCGTCCACGTTGTCTTTGTCTAGCATAAAAATTCCTTTTGGGAGGTTATTTGGGGGATTACCTCCGTCGAAAATTGTACGCAGGAGTCGGAGTTGCGCGGCAGGGTCCTCCTCCTGCGGTGTGGCGCCACTTAGTGTATTTGCGGTGATGGTGGGGGTTCGGAGTGGGTCCTCAGGGCTTATTGGGCCCGGAGGGTCAGAAGGGGGTATCATAGTTTGTTTGTAGGACAAAGTAACTATTGTAGCACTTCTAATACTATAGGAGTCGCGAGCTAGGCCCAGGCGGTATTCCTAAGCGTAGTGGTGGTACGTGGGAAAGGAGGATGCGTTCTGGCTGAAATCGCTTGCCTTGATTTACGCCACTCCTTTTTTATACCCATCCCCCAACTTCCTACATCCCTTAACTACTGATACCGTCGCCGATTGGTCTCTAGGACAGCCAGCTGGTGCACCATCACCCAAGGAGTCAAGGACCAATGGCGGAGGCTGCGGAGCTTAATCAGGAGACACTTTTCATGTAGTCTATTATTCTTTCCGCCTGATGAACACCGCCTCCCTCCTTCCCTGATATATGACGGCTGCCGGCGGTCTCGGGATTTGTTGTATGGGAGCGCGCGTGTTTTGTCACGTCACTGGCAGCACTAAGGTCCGTCCGCATCTTTCCCTGACTGATAGACATTTCATATCAGGAACTGCCTGGGATTGAAATTCCACCTTTGCTATTCAGAACTGTAAAACAGTTCCGAAGTATGAGTCACGCACCATCGAACGTTGTTGCTCATTGAAGATAGCTCGAAGGAAATTGGACTACCTGGTCTGGAATTTCCCCTGTGACTGACATTGCGAGCGGCCCGGCCGAGTCTGTACTGTATCCAGCTCTAACCGTGTAACTTGACTTTCAACGCTTCAAGCATGGTCGACATCCGAGTCTATTTAGACTCCAACCTTCCGTTCCTTCTACTGTCAATTCCACCCGATGACATTCAGAGGCTGTCCTTTCGCCCTTTAAAATGGCTTTGATTCGTCACGTTCACTATCTGCGGAGCTCGTGGAGATCTACTTCATAGTCCTATTGTTTACTAGACTACCTCGATCAATGACGTCGTCGGCCCACACTACTATCGTCTTATCGGTGAGGGTGCTTTTTATTGCAGCTAATAGCTGACTCAAGTTTCTTTCTTACAGAACCTCATGTCAATGTCGGCGTCGGAGAAGACGCTTGATTGGAAGTGGTTTGTTTGCATCCTGAAAGACCTTCCCCCATTTCTGGGGCGGGTCCAATCTTTCAATCGCGATGTTCTCCAGCTTCGTA
This sequence comes from Russula emetica, assembly GCA_015178925.1. Lineage (NCBI taxonomy): Eukaryota > Fungi > Basidiomycota > Agaricomycetes > Russulales > Russulaceae > Russula > Russula emetica. Next base: position 339,523 of record WHVC01000030.1, on the reverse strand, counting down.
AATCTGTCGGCATGCGTATGGGCCCTGTCGTCAGCACGTGCTCCCATTTATAAAGCACAAACCATGAACTGACCGACGCAACCGAGGCCGAGGCTGAGGAAGATACGAAACAAGGGTCCGAGTCACGGCACCACCCGTTGCAGTGGTGACAGAGGCAGCGCGTTATGTCGCTTTGGAACGAACCACCAAAGATGCTGTGCATGACAGTTGGATTTTGAGCAGGGTGGACCCTTGTGTGCTCAGAGCGCTAGAGCCGATAAGCCTGAAGATGCTAGGTTATTGCTGGGTACTATCCTATCTGGGCATATGCAAATGTGAAAGATGTTGCTCAATCGCAACATTCCCAGGGTCTTTTGATCACTGATGATTTACAAGCATGACATGAAAAGTGGAACTACTCAGATCCAGGAGATCTTGATGACATATAAAGATCCTATCTCCATGGGACTATTGTCCATTGCAATTTTCCCCCATGAAGTGCATGCGAGCGGGTTGGAAAGAGAAATCACACTTTTAGAGCTCTGAGGGTCATGTGATTTTAAGCTCCGCTTGTTTGCGATTCTGACTGCCAGCAGCTCACAGTAACAGCCTGTTGTAGAGGACTGTGGCTCGTTTCCGTTGCGTCCAATACAGTACTCCGCGATTCTCTCCCTTCTTAACAGAGAATATGCCCGATTCATTCGGCACACCATTCCCGCTTCCTTCTTCCTCGAGGCGTTAATACTTTCGACGATGAATAGAGAATATCAAACTTGAACCTCGTTACGAACCCTTCTACACCTGTGGCTGACGTCTGGAGGAGGGACACAAGTGATTTTCTTTCTTTCTTTGTAACGTAAGTCCTAGTCCACCGATCAGTGTGGCCATCTTAATAATCGCGTCGAAAGACCAGTCTTTTCTCAACAGTTGCTCACATCCTCATTGAATACTATTATTCAAGGCTATACCCCGATTCCCCGATTCCGGCGACCGGAACTCGTCTCATGATGTCAGGCAGAGCTCGCAACTTGCCGGTTCCATGAATTTTGCAGACCCATTCTCCCTGCCCTACCACCGTCATCGTGTGGGTCAATGCGGTGTGGGCACTGAGCCTCCTGCTAGTCTTACTTCCGCTCTGTTTGCGAACTTGATCCAGCTGTGAGCGCGGAGATATATCGAACCGCCTCCTATTCCCAGCCTATTGAGCGAGCAAGCGTTCATTTGTGTGTTCCTTGGCACCCTCAAATTCCGTATGTGGCATGCAGTCAAAAAGGCATGTTTGTATGCGGTGGCAGCATACGACTTTTTGCTTCGTTAGCGACAGTTTCACGGCTTTCTGAAGGTCTTTCACAAGGATTGAAGCATCGATCATTCCAAAGACTTGTATTCGCCGTCGCCATCGATAGGGTTGTTCAGAGGATAAAATGCGAGGTGCAGTTACCGATTTCGAGCAATTTGACTGAACTTTAATTGCTTTCTAGTGAAATCGTGACGTTTTGTGTTGCTCGTGGGTTGGCACCCCTACTGTACCCCATTTCTGCAGGTCACACGCTGGACTACAACAGCTGGGTGCCTGTGATCACAAGATTGGTTCAGGAAGAAGTCTTCTCATGATTGTATGGTCTTCTGTCAAACTTGTTGGGTTCGCAATTAGTTAACGTTGAAGAGAATGTTCTGCTTGAAGCACAGCAGGTGACCCCTTACATAATGCCATGCTCTGGGCCTGATTTCGTTATCTTTCCTCATACAGTACTGTGGGGAACTCCAATTAGTTCTGTTAACATACAGCGGCGCTGTCTGAAACCTGTGCCGGCCAGCGAGACGATAGGCCCGTCATTGAGAAGTTACAAGAGCCATTGTTACAGGTGGGCTGGGGAAGATACAAGCACGCCGCTGAGGATTCATTCTCATCAGAAGCGGTATTTTCTGGGTTTGAAGCTCGCTTGGTCACATCAGGTCAGGGACAGGGCAAATCATGTCACTCGAGTAGCCTCTTCTCCGACTTGCCTTTTTTGAAGCTAATTATAAGTTTCCATCACCAGTTGCGCGTTGCGCCCGCGATCCTTATTTTGGTATAATGCAAATGTTGGGCGTAGGCGGCTCTGATAAGACTGACAGTCTGCACACGCCCCAAAGTAACTCAACCTCCCCTACTTTCCTCGGCACTTACAATGTCACGGTCATCGCAAAGTGAACTATCTGATCTGTCCACTCCTCTCAACGAGCTATTCAAGCAAAAATCTACACCCGGCGATGAAGGTATTTTGGAACACAAAAACAAAACCACAGTCATCTAACGACTTTGTTCAGTCACAGCTCGCGATTCGAAGGAGTCCACAGAAATGTGGTCCATATATAAGGAAGAAGCAGAAAAGTATGATGAAGCAGTTACCGAAGCCCAGAAGAAGGACGCGGATGGTGTCCTGGTGTTTGTGGGTTTTAATTTACTTATCGTATCTTCCCTCGGACTGACTAGTTCCAAAGACTGGTCTGTTCTCCGCAACCGTCGCCGTGTTCATTGTCGAAAGCTACAAGTTGTTATCCCCTGACTCCGGCAACACGACAACATATCTTCTCACCCAGATAACACAGCAACTCGCTGGTTTCAAGAATAACGCGTACCCCCAACCCCAGGGGCCCGCGGCTTTCTCTCCTACTGTCTCCATTCTATTTGTCAACGCGTTATGGTTCCTAAGCCTCGTGATCGCTATCGTGTCTGCATTCTATGTAATGCTGGTGCAGCAATGGATCCGTCGATACACTCAAACGTTGGCGGACTTGAAGTTGACAACAGATCAGGAGCGCGTCCGGTCCTGTTTGTTCCTCGGCACCCAGAAATACAAAATGTCGCACGCAATCGGGTTGATACCCTTACCACTCCACATCTCCGTGTTCCTGTTCTTCTCCGGTCTCATCGTATTCCTCTTCACTATCTCGAACGCCATAGCCATTGTCATCACCGTTGCTGTCGTGCTCATTGGATTGTTGTACGCGGGACTGACTATCCTTCCTATCACCGACGATGTTTGCCCATATTTCACCCCAATGTCGGACGTGTGGTGGTACATACAGCACTCCATCGTCTCTGCCGGAGTGTCTGGCTGTCATTTGGCTCTGGAGCAGTTTCGCAACCGTTCGGGCGCAATTATAGGTGCTAGACCAGGCAGACTTTCCAATTGGTCCGACTTCTTGAAGGATACTATCGACAGGAATAGGGGACACCTCAAGGACGGTTTGCGCGGAAACATTTTCCGGCATGCGAAGACAGCACCGGTCGACGTGGACCTCAGTACGCTCACCTGGTTGCTCCAGCGACCGATAATGGGCGAAAAGGGCAAGCTTCAAGGGTTTATCGAAAGCATCCCACCCCAGATACTCGTACAACTCTCATTTCTCGAAGCCGAATCCGGAAAGAAAACCATTCGCGACCATCTCTTTAACCTCTTTCAAGACTGTCTCGGTAACAAAGATAAACTCCAGCCGAAGGAGCGCAGTCAGCGCCTCGGGATATGTCTAGACGCTTTCTACCAGATTGTCAAGCCTTCATCCTTCCTCGATAAAGATCCCGAGATGGTTCTTCAATACGTGTGGTCCAACTTTAAAGACCTCGATCCTGTACGAAAACTCTGGGACGACAGCGACCCTGCCATCCGCATTTTTTCTCGCTCCATATGCGCACATCTTTCAAGGAACATTCTCCGCAAGTCTAAGCCTGACAAGTCGGAGCAGAGTTGGCTGAGAGAGTTCGTGGGGAAGCAGCCGGAAGACGCAATCTTCGACCCACAGTTACCCAATTACCTTTCCACATGGGATCACTTTATCCTCGTGTCCTTTGTTTATGGCGTCTTTCCCTGCCTAAAGGATGGTTTCCTCGTCAAGCACGAACACGCTGCATGTTTCGTGGAGACACTCGCGGTTCTTATGAACGCCGGGAACTCGGGCAAGCTCAGCAAGGAAATCTTTTCCGAAGAAATCTTTTCCTTCATCGAATGGGCAAAGGATGACGACCATGTACACCATGACGAGGTGGCTGCCAAATTGGACGAGTTGTTTAGCAAGTTCTTCACTGATCCTACGACGAACATCAACGACCGAGCTGAGTAGAGGACAGAAATTATTTTACAGGTGAGGATTTTTATGCCAGTACGCGTCATTATCGTATAAAGTGACAGCGTGTCAATCTCGTGCAGAAATTACAATGACGTGGGTTAATTACCCTACCTTGACGCTCTTGAAATGACCCGGGACTACGGTTGCGTGGAGATTGTTGTACTGTATGATAGTATGGACTCGGACGAGTTCGGTATATCTTTGTTATGAGCTACGTGGGGTGTATACATACTTTGACCCGTGTGCCAGCACTGCGAAACCTCGTGGATGCTATCATAGACTGCTCGAGGTAACCGCTCGGCGTATGCACCACCAAGATGGCTCCGAGTCACGCTCACAGACCCCGATTGCAATAAACCTGAATGAAGATAAAGTGTGACAGGAGCCTCATTGTCAAGGAAAGGCAATTGCGCCGCTGAGATCGCGTCGCCCGCTGTCACTCAAAGTTTGACAATTTTCTACGCCAGTCCAGTCGACTGCAAACTGGGGGATGCGGAATGAGACCGGAACAATAAGATCGGAGCGATAGCCGCCTATGATTGCGCCGGCCCGGGTGCCTCTTCCAGTGGACCCTTTCCTCGTTCCTCGCCCTTCCATGAATGGATGGTTTCTCAACGCTGTCCTGTCAAACTTGAATTGAACCCGATCGGACGCTGTGCCTAGGCAACTCTTCTCTATTTCGGGTATGAATTCAGGTCACAGGGTTGCTTTGGCCAGCTCCCAGTCGGGTTTATTAGTAAATACACACGAGGAACGAGTACATCCGAGTCTCTACCCTTCCCACCGCCGTTACAAGTTACAATGTCGTTGGGATTGGTCGTAACGGCTTCGAGCCCAACCGTGACGACAGACCCTTCTATCACTCAGTATGACGATACATTCCGCCGCGCCTTAAATGACTTTGACAAACTGATGGGACAAGATCACAAACTCACAAACTTCGAGTCCCCTGAAGCCGTCGTGGAGGTGCTCAGTAAAACAGTGCAACTTTTCGATGTCGATGGTTTTCGCGCCGGCAATCAAAGCCTGAAGACCTGGTTGGAATCCTATGTTGATCTCCTTTTTACGGTTTCAGCGACGCTCTGGGAATCTACCCAAGCTGTGAGCCTCACACACGACTCACTCCTTTCGTGTTACTGTGCCCTAACGTCTCTTTCCCATCAGCCTCCCTCACCAGAGAATACGATCTGTAACGCTATCGTTGTTCTCATTGAGGTCAGTCACTTCCAAGATCTTCACGCCCGCGGCGTCCCTGAAATGACGATAATGACCATTACTCCTAGGCCGCTTATAAAGTTGACGAGAGCTACAAGTCGCTTGTGGATTTTTTCGATCGTCTTCAATATTACCTCCAACGCGTCTACGATTTCTATGATTTCACCGAGTTCTCCAACATAACCGGGATAAAGTTACTACTCTTGAAAGTTATGGCTGAGGCGCTCTCCACTGTGGTGGATTACACCAAAGCGATGAGGGAGAGGCCAATCAGTAGGTTAATTTGTTGATACGACCTTGCATGGCTGACCATAGTTCAGAAAGGGCGCTGAAGGTTCTGGCACGAAAGAAAGACGTTAAAAGGATCCTAATACCTCATCGTATGGACACGCTCACGAACGAAGATACCTTACTTTCGCTCTCAAGAAACCCGGCGTTCGAACGCCGCGACAGTAGTAGCGCAACGCCGGCCGGAGAGAAGCTCATCCGCGAGACCAGCGACAATTTGGACGCGATTCGGGAGGTCGATTACCAGGCTGATGATAGCGCATTGGCCCCTCAAGTCGGTGCGCATGGTTCTTATAGCTTCTTCATGCGCGTGCTGACCTTCCCCCCATTTGTGTGTTAAGAAACAGCGAAAGAGAAATCCAAGGATCCGGCTCCCCCTGAAGCTGGAAGTAAGGACGAAAGCAAGGTTTCGCCGGACTTGACGCCCGGCAAGCTACGAGAGTGGCTCGCTCCTCCGGAACATATCACCGCTCATGAGGCTGCGCATCCTGAAACTGGGGTGTGGTTTGTCCGAGGCAAGGCATTTCGATGGTGGAAAAATAAGGAGAAAGGTGCTTCATTGTTGATTTGGGGCGAACGTATGTTCTTTTCACCCGCTGTGCCTTCGCAATTATTGATCACGTCCTCCTTTTCGCAGCCGGGTCGGGAAAGACTATCCTTTGGTATGCAGTTTCCTGAGCGCTCCGTTCATTGAAAGTTCATAATGCGGAATAGCTCTTCTATCATCCAAGAGGTCAATCGCACCCGAAACAAGTCGGAAATTACCGCATGCTATTATTTCGACTCTAAGAATCCCAAAAAGCGCAATCTCTGGGGATTGCTGGCTTCGCTTGTCACGCAACTTTATGAAAGCTCTAAACGTCACCCGAAGTCCATGCCCACGTTATACACGAAATTTCGCAATAGTTCGGATCCGCCGAGTGAGGTTGAGCTCACGCAACTCCTAAATGACTTTCTTGCCGAACTCAAAGCACAATTCTCGATCTACATCGTCATAGATGGCGTTGACAACTGTATGGAGACCGGGTCCACCGAGTCCCCGAAGGTGCTGAAGTTCTTGGAGGACCTAGTCCGGTCGAGGCATTCTAAACTATATATTTGCATCACGAGCTCTTTAATGGAAGGCATGGAGAAGAGTCTCAAACAAATGGCAGCAGGAGCGTCATCCCGCCGAGTGGTCCTCCATGATGAAGACGGGCAAAAGAAGGATATCAAAACCTACATAACCGCTTTTGTCCGGAACAATATGCAGACGTTGCCAGATAAAGACAAGGAGGACGTTATTAAGACGCTCTCAGAACGAGCTGGTGGGAGGTAAGGCACTTTTGATTTGCTGCTGCGTGGTTGTCGCTCAATTTTGTACAGGTTTGGGTGGATTTCTCACCAACTCCATGCCCTGGGTGGAAACACCCTCTCACAGACTTCCGAAATCCTTGAGGAAGTGGGCACTCCTCGAGACGAGGAGTTCGCACAGGCATTGCATGACATCCCTAAAGAGAAAATTCAATACTCCGTTGACCTGTTCCAATGCTTGGTTGCCGCTATTCGCCCCCTCAGTCTCAAAGAACTTGCAAACATCTCCGCAGAGTTAGATTCAAATGCAGACCCCCACGAAGATGCTGTGCTCTCCGCATATCCAACTTTAATCGCCCGCGACAAAGACGATCCCACGATTATTCAGTTCTCCCACGAGTCTTTAAAGGAGTTCCTGACCTCTAATCGCCTACGGACATCACGCATCGAGAACAGCTCCCGCTACCACTTCTCTCTGGAAGCTGCCCATGCAACTCTTGCACGGGTTTGCATCAATGTACTCCTCCGGTTCGACGAAACGGCGGACATAACTCATCTTAAGAAGAGGTCTCCCCTGGCCCTTTACGCAGCCCAGTACTGGGTCCAACACACCAAGCAGGGAAATGCGGCAACCGGAAATCAAGGTGTCATGGAAAGCATGGAAAGACTATTCGACCCGAGCAAGTCGCACTTGGAAGCATGGATTTGGATGCATGACGTAGACAAGGGTCAAAGCCGAACTATGGAGGATATTGAGGAGCGCCCCTCACAACGTGGTGGAACTCCTCTGTATTATGCGGCGTTATGCGGTTTCACTGAATTGGTGAGACACTTAGCCAATTTGCGCCCAGAGGACCTACACGACAGCCACGGTTACTATGGCACCCCGTTGCACGCCGCATCGTTCAAGGGCCACAACGACGCAGTGCTAGCGTTACTTGAGACCGATCCCAAGATGATGGACAAGAAAGTTGATAATAAAACACCATTACACGCAGCATATTGTGGCGGACAGCTGAAGATTATGGAGCTATTACTGGATAAAGGCGCGGACGTGGAGGCGACGGGCGCTTTGGACAGTACCTTGTTGCATTGCGCGTCGCTCCACGGACGACTGGACGTCGTAGAACTACTGCTCAAGAACGAAGCCGATGTAAACTCCAAAAACAAGAATGGCTGGACACCGCTACATCGGGCAGCGTTACGTGGACAAGTCAAGGTCGCGGAGCACCTCCTCAACTTCAAGTTGAAGGATGAAAATGGTGAAAATCCGAAGGTGGCGGTGGACGTAAACGCGCAATCCCACAACAAGAACACACCGCTGCATGTCGCGTCGATCGCCGGAAAACTCCAAATCGTGGAGTTACTACTCCGACATAATGCCAAGAGGGAAATAAAGGGAGAATATGGATGGACTCCGCGTGAGGCGGCTAACAAGAACAGACATGAGAAGATTGCGGAACGAGTGTCGCGTGGTAGTGAGTCTTGGTGGGGGGGTAGTGATCTTCGGCGGGGATTCGACATGTTGCGGCGATATGCAAATTCTGGATCCGGGTAGCTTTTGCTACATCGTTTCCACCCGCTTGTACTACCTCTGCTGTATTCTGTATGTTGCTGTACTATACCAGTCTCACCTGTAGGAAATCAACGACTTGATGACGGAATGCATATTCGAGAATGGAAAGCCATTCCCACAGGGGACTTCGGAGGTCTCCGTTGGCCGGCGTTGCGAGAACAGTCTCTGACCTTCGGCCGGACTGGTTTCTTCGTTTCTGAAATACTTGGGGCGGAAATTACCGTGATTGCGTTCTAACTCCTAATCCAGTCCGCAGGAAAAACCTCTTTTCCGCGAAACGATCTCTATGATGGGTGGGTGAACTCGCTTGCTGGCCTTGATTTATGTCACTCCTTTATACCTATCCCCCAACTTCCTACAACCCTTAACTACTGATTGCCATGATCGCCGATTGGTCTCTAGGACAGCCAGCTCGGAGACACACATGGTGATCCGCTGTAAGACAATGTTGAGGAGTTGCGATTGGCACATCGTTAGGGATTCGGTTGGCAGCTGCCTCAAGTTTCTGAAGAAGATACAGTAAATGGCGTGCTCGTTGTTGTGATCACGGAGTAATTTAAGATCTAGCAACGGTGTTAGAAATGAGAGAATTAAGCACTAAAAAACAGTCCCACTGAAAAAGCGCATGCCCACAGCATGCCAGTGATTCCTTGAATTCCTTCTCGTGTCCGCAACGTGTTTGTTTTCAACAGTCAGCCCCAGTCAGCCCCTGTGAAGAGCGCTACCGTTGAGACGGGTGTAGAAATACTCGATATAGACCATTATTTACGCCATGATCTCCATGCATCCCTCCAGGGTCAGACATGACAATCCTTCAAAGTTTGCTTCTATCTCCTGTCGAGTATCATACGAGAAATATCTCCGTGTAGCAACTACAGACTCAGCCAACGGAGTCAGAAGACGGCGAAGAGCTTTAAAGCGGAGGCTGGTACAAGCCTGGGCCGCGGCCTGTACAGTACTAATAGAAGCCTTGAAACGCGGCAGCGGTAAGGCAGCACTTTTCAAATACCCTTTTTTAGTAATTCAACTTAGGTCATGCTTTTTCTTTCTACCAACGATTCTGATCATGATTGTTTTCCTTCCGGAAAGTTTGTAATGGGGGGCAAGAATGTGAGCGGGTGAGCGGGAAAAAAGGAACTTCAAGGAAGTCACGTGGATGGACTCCGAGTCAGAAGAATTCTGTTGAAACCTGATTCCGAATCGACTTGCCTTTTTTGGAGCTAAGTTTGCATGGACTTCACAACGTTCACTAGCTGCGCATTGCGCCCGCGATCCCTATTTTTGTATAATGTAACCGTCCGCCATAGGCGGCTCTGATAAGACCGACAGCCTGCGCACGCACCAAAGTAACTCGACCTCCCCTACTTTCCTCCGCACTTACAATGTCACGGTCATCGCAGAGTGGACTATCTGATCTTTCTACTCCTCTCAGGGAGCTATTCAAGCAAAAATCTACACCCGACAATGAAGGTATTTTGGAACACAAAATCACAACCATAGTCATCTAACGACATTGTTCAGTCACGGCTCGCGGGTCGAAGGATGGCGGAAAAATGTGGCACATATATGGGGAAGAAGCACGAAAGTATGATGCAGCAATTACCGAAGCCCACAAGAGGGACACGGATAGTATCCTAGTGTTTGTGGGTTATAGTTTACTATTTGTATCTTCCGAGTCCCTCGAGCTGACTAGCTCCAAAGACTGGTCTGTTCTCCGCAGTCGTCTCCGTGTTCATTGTCGAAAGCTACAAGAAGTTATCCCCGGACTCCGGCGTTACGACAACGAGTCTTCTCACTCAGATAGTATCACAGCAACTCGCTGGTTTCCATAATAACACTTACTCCCGACCCCCGGAGACCGCGGCATTCTCTCCTACTGTCGCCATGCTATCTGTCAATGCGTTATGGTTCCTAAGCCTCGTGATCGCCATCGTGTCTCCATTCTACGTAATGCTGGTGCAGCAATGGATCACTCGATACACTGAAACGTTGGCGGAGTTGACAATAGATCAGGAGCGCGTCCAGTCCTGTTTGTTCCTCGGCACCCAGAAATACAAAATGTCGCATGTAATTGGGTTGATATTATTACCACTCCACACCTCCGTGTTCCTGTTCTTCTCCGGCCTCATCATATTCCTTTTCACTATCTCCAAGACCGTTGCCATTGTCCTCACCGTTGCTGTCGCGCTCATTGGATCGTTGTACGCGGCATTGACTATCCTTCCCATCATTGACGATTTTTGCCCATATTTTACCCCAATATCGGACGTGTGGTGGTACCTGCAGTGTACCATCATCTCTGCCGCAGCGTCTGGCTGTCATTGGGTTGTAGAGCGGCTTCGCAACCGTTCGGACCCAAATTTAGGTGTCAGACCAGGCAGACTTTCCAATTGGTCTGAATTCTTGAAGGATATTATCGACAGGAACAAGCTACACCTTGAGGACGGTTTACGTGGAAACATTTTCTGGCATTCGAAGACAGCACCTGTCGACGTGGACCTCAGGACGCTCACCTGGTTGCTCCAGCGACCGATAATGGGCGAAAAGGACCAGCTTCAAGAGTTTATCGAAAGCATCCCACCCCAGATACTCGTACAACTCTCATCTCTCGAAGCCGGATCCGGAAAGAAACCCATTCGCGACCATCTCTTTAACCTCTTTCAAGGCTGTCTTGGTAACAAAGATAAACTCGAGGACACCGAGCGCAGTCAGCGCCTCAAGATATGTCTAGACGCTCTCTACCAGATTGTCAAGCCCTCATCCCTCCCCGATAAAGATCCCGAGATTATTCTTCAATACGTGTGGTCCAACTTTAAACTCCTCGATCCTGTGCGAAAACTTTGGGACGACAGCGACCCTGCCATCCGCATTTTTTCTCGCTCTATATGCGCACATCTTTCAAGGAACATTCTTCGCAAGTCTAAGCCTCATAAGTCGGAGCAGAGTTGGCTGAGAGTGTTCGTGGGGAAGAAGCCGGAAGACGCAGTTTTTGACCCACAGTTACCCAATCACCTTTCCACATGGGATCATTTTATCCTCGAGTCCTTTGTTTATGGCGTCTTTCCCTGCCTAAAGGATGCTCTCTTCATCAAGCCCGAACATGCTACTTGTTTCGTGGAGACGCTCGCGGTTCTTATGAACGCCGGGAATTCGGACAAGCTCAGCAAGGAAATCTTTTCCGAAGAGGTCTTTGCCTTCATCGAATGGGCAAAAGAAGACGACCATGAACACCATGACGAGGTGGCTGCCAAATTGGACGAGTTGTTTAGCGAGTTCTTCACTGACCCTACGACGAACATCAACGACCGAGCTGAGTAGGGGAAAGAAACTCCTTTACAGGTGGGGATTTTTATGCCAACACGCGTCATTATCGTATTAAGCGACGGGCAGATATGTGCGTGTCAATCTCGTGCATAATTACTATGACGTGGGTGAACTGCCCTACCGTGATGCTTTTGAAATGACCCGGGACTACGGATGCGTAGAGATTGTTGTATGATAGTATGGACGAGTCCAGTATATTTTTACGTGGGGTGTATACTTTGACCCGTGTGCCAGCACAGCGAAACCTCGCGGACGCTAGGCTGCTCGAGGTAGTAATCGCTCGGCGTATGCACCACCAAGATGGCTCCGAGTAAAAGAACTCACGCTTACTGACCCCGAATGCAATAAATCCGAATAAAGATAAAGTGAGAGAGAGTAGTATGCATACAGAGGGGCCTCATTGTCAAGGGAAGGCACCTGCGTCGCTGAGATCCATCAATAATTATGCATTTTAGTTTCCGGTGGTTGCTCAACCTGAGAAACCACCAAAAACCAGCTAAAACTTGGAAATTTGGACTTATGGGAACCTATGTCCCATTTTCTGGAAACCCGTCAGATAGGTGGTGTACGGAAACCTGGGAGACCTACGAAAGCATAAGTCAGAGTGAGTCTCAAGGGTAGTCATAATGGGTCTAGCCTTGTGGGTTTTCTGGTTTCCGATTTTCGAGGTTTCCGGAAACAAGGAAACCAGTGAAAACCAGCGAAACCCTCGGATTTATTTTGACATTTTGCTGATGTCGTGTCGCCCGCCATCGATTCTCTACGCCAGCCCAGTCGACCGCAAACTGGGGAAGTTTTGAATTCGAAATGAGACGGGAGCAATAAGATCGGAGCGTATATATGAACTGCGAATCGTGAGGATTCTGAGGAAAGGAACCACTAGCAGGGGCATCCGGCCCGGTGCCGGCCCAAAGGAAAAGACGCTGTCGGACTTCGACTTCGTCCAGGGTGGGTATGAGCGAGGAGAAAGCAAGAAGCGCTAGGCCAGACGGCCGGACGTCGAGGACGGGACGACGTATGAGCCAGAAAAGTGAGAGGGCATAGTCGAAACGATCTCAATTCTGTGTATGATACAGGGAAATAAATAAAGGACTTCTATGTGTCTATGACATCTATGTTGGTCAAAATTGTGGTCCATGGTGTGCCCAGCCTTCCAATTCCTTCAATGACACCACAATTTCACACAGTCTCAGATTGAACCCCTTTCACCCAGCTCGCGATCCTCTCAATGAGGCGCTCGCGCATCTTGTCATCGTGATCTTGAACAAGCTTGGCAAAATGCGGATTGTAAGCTCCATTGCACCTAGCAAACGTGATTGGATCCATTTCGTGTTCCCAGTAGTCGTCATCGTCATCGTCATCGTCATCTGAGTAGAGAATCAAGGCGGGTCGGTCGTGGTACGAGAGGCTCGCCAAGGCTCGCGAGCCTTGTTTGACAGTATCACTTGCATAAAGCGCTTGCAAGGCGGAGCTCCCGCCAGCTCCGAAGGCCGCTCTGCCATAGCCACTGTCCTGGCTTGGGTGCTGTGAGGAGCCACTGCCAGGAACTGTGTATTTCCCTAATGACGACGTGTCAGGGACTCCAGGCGCAGCACTGCTACCTCCTGGAGGGAACGGAGGCATAGTGCTGCTATCAGGGAGGACGGGCGAAGGGGAGAGACCACCATACATTTTCAGGCGTTGAACTTCATCCATGCTCAGATTCACAGGTGGTTCGTAACACTTGAACTGTGTCAGAAATGTTGGTGAGCAATAATACCTCCAGGAGAATTCAATATGTACTTCTGTTGCGAACCACAACTTGTATCCAGCTAGGTCTGCAGTCCTTCCACCCGCCCACTTCAATAGGTCACCGAACTCTGCCGGGGTCGGGAATGGGGGATGCGGCTGCGTGACAGGGGCCATCTGATATGCATATGGCACTGGGGATGTGCAGTTTCTGATGGTCGGCGGGTTGGCTAAGTAGCCAGCTCGTAGAGGATAGTCCGGAAATTGGATCGATGGCAGAGTAGTAGGCAGGCATTGGGAGGACCGTGAGCATAATGATGAATTCGAATACACGCAATCTAACTCCTATGACAATTGCATGGTGATAATTGCGACGAGTAGCATGAGAAGGTGGATCACTACCAAGAGTAGCCTGAGAGCCAGGGCCAAAGAGGGCTTGGGCCCGGGAGAGGCAAACAACAATGGCCTCGCCTTGGCTGGGAAAGTGGCCATCAGTAGCATATGTGTGACCGATAAGGATGCGGGAGGGTGATGTAGATGACATGGTCGGGGGGACAGTGTATCAATCCCTAGCAGCGGCCTAGTGACAATACTGAGAAAAGGAGTACTGGACATCACAGGCACATCACGTGGTGTCATGATTGCGAGCGGAGCGAAGATGCCGTCGCCGATTCTCTAGGACAGCCAGTTGGTGCACCATCACCCAAGGACCAATGGCGGAGTTCAATCAGGCGAAGCTTTTCATGCGGTCTACAGTATTCTCTCCGCCTGATGACACCGCCTTCCGCCCAGATATATGACGGCGATCTCGGGACGTGGTTCCCAAGTTATAGTAGCTTCTTGTTGCAGGGAATAACGGAGCCAACTTGGACCTGGGCGTGTTATATGGGAGCGCGCGCCGCGCGTTCTGTCACTGGCAGTACTAGGGTCCGCATCTTTCCCTGATAGTAGACATTTCATATCAGGAACTGAATTCCGCCTTTGCTATTCAAAACTGCGAAATGAGTCACACCATCGAACGTTGTTGCTCATTGAAGATGGCTCGAAGGAAATTCCTAGACCATGTTTCCACTTCGCGCCTAACTGAATTGCCTAGTCTGAAAGTTCCCCTGTGACAATCATGATTAGCATAGGTTTTGTGCTCAACCCTAACACATGCATGGAGCTGGCGCTGGACTTATCACGGGAAGCCACGTTCTCGCTGTGCACCCCCTCCTTACTATTGCCTTCAGGCATTCGTGAACGTTCACGGCCAGTTCATACGATCAATCGAAGCAGGGCTTTACAGCCTCTGACGATCTAACGCACGACCAACGGTCGGTTGACTGAGCTTCTCTCCCCTATTCATCCGCAAGCTGGTCTAACTCAACTTGTCACACACAGCATCCCAATTATGTACCAACACCTTCCCATCCTTCCAAATATTACAGTAACACCTTCGCAGACGCACGTGTGGAACCGCAATATTACATGGCAATGGCCCAATACCTCTTCCACCTTGCCAGTGGACAGCTCGTGCCAACTCCTGTTTTTGCTCCACATCGTCACTTTATTTTCGTGCCCAAGACATGAACTTGCTTTTCTGTTGCGTGAGACCACACGGAAGTGGGCCTTTTGTACTATAGGGCGGAATAGAGGATCTCGTCCGCGACGGTCCGCCAGTGAGTAGTACTGAGTACTCCAATGGTCATGTTAGCTAACATGCTTCCAATTAAAAATGTGTGAGGTTACACTCCTTCGTCTTCAGGGGTGATCGATTCGCCCGTAATGTATATGGTCCGACTGTGGTGGCATGTCTAGGAAGTTCGGTCGCGATACACGCTCAAGCGCTCAATCCGCGCTGGGCCTATTGCTGGCGGCCCGGTCGAGTCCGTACTGTATCCAGCTCTTTAAACACGAAACTGTTCTCACGCCACCTTCTCCGACCTTCTATCCCTCTGATAGCCATTTCACTCATATTGATATTCTGATTGCGCACACATCTTCACACGCAGCTTCCGAGTCTTTCCATCCAGAGCTCGTCCACTGGTTGCTATTTCCGCTTGGCGATAGCCATCAGATTCCCAATTCCGTAATACAGGTATAGAATGTTCTCATTGACTCCAAACTTAATACGCGCCATGATCCCGATGTAGAACCTGCTTGAGGTAAGTTTATGACCCCTTCCAGGGTAGATACTTTCCGACACGATTTTGCCTGGATATAGAAGGAGTCACCGATCGGCCGACAGTTCCACAGGACTGCACGTTCGCTGTGTAGTGTAACCCCAAGGGATATGAGGTATGATGGCTTTTACCTTCAGGAAAGTCGACTTTAATTCCCTTGCATGGCGGTCTTACTAGCTCATGTATCTGCTTCTGCTTCCCGACTTTGGCGACGACCTCTTCAAGCTTGCCAACGTCGATAATCTCCACGTTGTGATGGGCGGCACTGCAAGTCGAGGCAGTGTGGTAGTTTTAAATAGATGACTGGCCCCGTGTTTCATGTGAGTATTAACCTGACTTTGAAACAAGGATTGTTCTCATCAACGCTCAACTTCATTGAGAAGCGCTTCAACTTCTGTCTCAAACAAAGCGCCTTCGAGACCCCTCTCAACCACGAAAGAACTTCATGAAGTGGATGAAGCCATTCAACCCAAAATTCGCCGCGATCAAACATTTCCTTGACCGCGGAACCCGTCACGCCGTCTCCGTTGTCCCCCTCATCCGAAGGCAGATTTCATCATTTGGTTTATGATGGCCAGTCCTCCTCCCCGGCCGGGGTTTAGCGACACACGCACGGGGATCTGGACGAAGGGCTCGAGATTTTGGGTGGGTAGACGAGAGGTGGGGTCGAAACCACGCAAAGATTTCAACAGCACCTGGGGCTTGAAGAACATATGTAAGGAATAATTGAGTTTTGCCTTTGGGGTAGAGGATGCCTTGAGGGGTGTCGTGTAGCATCACCCCTTCGAGAGACGGTGCGTCGAGACTTTTGTGTCCACCCGTTCCCACGTGGACGAGTTTCTTGCATTCTGGACACTCCACTCTATCGCCCATAGGTAAAACGCTCGGAACCTCTGTCATGCACAGAATTAGCTGCATTCAAGTTCCGGAAGAAACTTTCACTCATTCTATCGCTGACTGTCAGAGCCAGGTGCGGCCCGATGCTTTGTATCCACATGGCGCATCCCTTGCCAGTCGCCAGTGTGCTACATTCATTAGAGGGATGTAGTTCGGATGTGCTAACAAATTTTTTTTTTACTTCCGTTCTCAGATTGATTGTGCATAGGTAGAACTTGTAAGGTATTAATAGTGTATCGATGCTAGTGAGATATTTTTGCTAGTAGTTTCGTACAGTATGTTTGATGTCTCGAGGCGTACTGTAAGTTAAAAGCCTAAAAACTTGAAGAGCGCGCGGTCGAATAAAAATTGACCGAGACTATACTATATAGCCTCCGTGTGTTTCGAACTATTGGCGCACAAGAATGGATTTGCCGCTGTAAGTCAGCGCTAGTCAGCTAGGGTTTCGATAATACTGCTTTACTACTGGCTAAAGCAGGCCTGAGGCATCCCGAGGCAACCCGGAACCTGTTCGGGATGACCGGAATAGCCCGGACGCACATGAAATCAACCAGGGTCTGACTGCCACTAGTCCGTTAATACCGTAGCGGCAGAGTCTTATAGGTTCTCTTACCGCATGCCTTCGATCCCGGAATCCCTAGCTCTGATCACCTTAGTAACTTTCTCGTCTGGGGTGCTTTCCCCGTGTTATCGTCCGCGTAACTTCGTTTTCGGCACTCGCAACGCGAATTTGATCGACACGGGACGCCTTGACTACAAACCATTGATCGGGTCGGGCATGATGCATGATGCATGATCATCATGGTCGGCCTCCGAACGCCAGCGCTTCTTGTCGTGGCATACCGTTTGTCGTGCTCCGCGCAATACCGATCTCATCGATAGTCACGGTAGCCTACGCGTCTCCACTGGCATTCAGCCAGCAGTTAATCTCCGAGAGAAAAGCCCTGTACCCATCCCATCCTCCGAGGTGCGACGTTGAGGAAGCTCCATCTCCTGCTTTCACCTTCGATCTGTCGGATGCCGGCATCACTGGCCTGCCGTTTTTGAACCTCCCTTTACTATAATGGCTTTGGTTTTTTTTTTTTTTTGAATCTGAGTTTATTCCGCGTCGTAGACCTAAGCTACATGTACGGTCACCTACTACCTAAGCTAACCTAACTCGTACGTGCATCTGACCTGACCACTAACCAACCAGGAATTCTCGCCCCTTGTTATTCAACAACCTCATAGGAGGGAACGCAGGGAAATATCCGTACAGCAAGTTGCAGCTAGGAAGGGGTCAAAGGCACAGAAAAGGGCAGTTGGGGTCGTTTTGGGAGGCATTATTGATTTGGTTACTTTGGTCGGGACTGTGTCCAGTGGGGGGTCGAAAGGGGGTTTGTAAAGGCGATCATGGAAGGTGGTCGTGGTAGGTGCTGAGCACCCGGTATGAGAATGTTTGGGCCAAGGCCCGGTTTGAATTAGTCCACAAGGCCTGCTGTTACGCTGGCTGGTGGGGGTGGTCGTAGTGTGCCCCTCTCGCGCTGTTAACGAGGCGAGGTTGGAAGGGGTGGTGGGTAAGAGGGCCGGAGCCCATTGTGGAGTTTTGAGGGCCGAGGCCCAAATAGGGTTGGTTGTCAACGAAGCTTGTGGCGACGACGACATGTGTGTGGTGGTGGGCAGATGCCCTGGTGCATCCCCACAGTCCTTGGAGAGGACTGGAAACCTCAAGGGGAATGTTCTCGGCCAGAAAACCAAGACCCTGAAAAAGGGGATGGTGGTGGTACGAGTTCAAGGAGGAATGTATAATGGCTTTGGTAACATGGCCCTCACACTTCCCCACACTTGAACGACCTCCTCATTCCGCATAGACTAGGGTAATATGTTCCTCGCCTTTGGGCGTACCTCGTGATTCCAGGCGGTATCTCATTCATAAGGGGACAGCGCCCCTAAGGGAGTATGTTGAGCCCCACTGGCACTTGTTTATCAGCTCCGAGTTCCGGAATCCTCATGAAATGGCCTGGCACTAGTCGCCAATGGGAAGAAAACTCGGTCTTGGAGGGATAAGGACGGAGCTGGAAGGTCGGTCCAGTCCTCAAGCCTTAAGACGTGGTGAGGACTAAGTTACGCTTCGGCGCTTCCGTCGCCTCGTGTAGATACACGGGTATTGATGCATTGATGGCTCATGATCAAGTCATGCCGTATTCATGGAAATTTTTACTGACTGTCCTGTATCCGTCCGTCGTTTTTCTGGAGCTTCAACGGGCAACCGCTATTCATGTGAATGGTTGCGGGTTGTGCACCATGCATTCTGTTGCGGACGCACCACTGGCACCGATAGCATCGTTGCAGGATTAGGTCGTATTCTAGAGATGGATAAGTGGTTTATGAAGACTCCACTATTTAATAGTAGTTTTGTGTGTTTCTGGAACATGGCAGAGGAGCGCAATCCTGTTGCCAATCTGTCGTCAATCGGGTACCGTAATCGGGATATGCCGTAGTGTGTTTGTATGCATTTGCATTTGTTCATCTGCTTGTGCCCTCAATGTCATCTATGGTTCAAGACCGCTCCAAATGCGTAGCGCTGAAAACTAATCATTGTATGGCATCTCTTTGCTAGCGCTTCTCGTTTCGGGATATTTCAGTGTTCTTGCCTTATCGCTTCTGCCATAATGGACCCTCGTTAGCGTTAGTCATAGAAGGTAACTTAATGGTCGACAAAGGTATTTAACCGATTGTACAAACAGCCTGTCTTTCCTGACCTCGTCCCTTCCTCCTCCATACAGGCCACCGGTCAAGTCAGAAGGAAATGGCCGAGTCTTCTCGACACAGAGCGCTATCCCCACTTTCCCACGGGATGCCTACTGGGAACGAAGGTAGTGTGTTGAGAAATAGTCCATGCTATACCCATCCTTATAACCCCTTCCGATACAGTCCAGGAGGATTCGGCAAACACAATGTGGTCTACATATATGAAGGAAGCCATAGAATACGACAAATTTATGACTGACGGCTGGAGGGAGGATGCAAAAGGCTTTCTTGTGTTTGTAAGTCCTAATCCGCTGGTCTAGTGCGGATATCGTACTGATAACGATGAAAAGACCGGTCTATTCTCTGCGATCGTTGCCTTCTTTCTCATAGAAGGCTATAAAAGGTTGTCCCCTGATCCCGGCGACCGGAATGCGTTTTATCTTCGCCAGATCTCGCAACAACTCGCTAGTTTCGCGGACTCGGACCCATCGGATAACCCATTCATCCCGCTGCAGGACTATTCTCCCCATCCTCCTACCATCACCATCGTCTGGGTCAACGCAGTGTGGGTGCTGAGCCTTGTGTTCAGCATCATGTCCGGTCTTTTTGCGACCTTGAACCAGCAATGGGCGCGCAGATACCTCCAACTACCTCACATCCCAAGCTCAGCGAGGGAGCAAGCACGTGTCCGTTCATTTCTATTCTTCGGCGCCAACAAGTACGGCATCATCAGTGCAATGGAGTTGACTCCAATGCTCCTTCATATCTCCATACTCCTTTTTTTCGCTGGCCTGATCATATTCTTCTTCATTATTTACAAAACGATTGCACTCGTGCTCTCAATTTCCGTCGGTGCATTTGCAGTGGTGTACCTCGCGTGGACCATCCTGCCTTGTATCGACTACCGCAGCCCATATCGCACTCCGATGTCCAGCGTGTTGTGGTACATCTGGCAAACTTCCCTCTCGTCTGTGACACTTTTCCTCCGTTGGCTCCTAAGGCTGCTCCATTGCTGCCTTGTGCCATATAATTACGGCGACGTCACATCATCCAGACAACGCATACTCACCCGGTGCTTTCAAACCATCGACAATTTTGCCAAAAAGCACCAGCAGAATCTCATGGACGGTTTCCGGAGGAGCATCGTGCAGGGAGCCCTAGACGCGCCTGTAATGGTGGATCTCAAGGCGCTTACTTGGCTCTTTGGGCGGGCCGGGCTGGCCGAAAATAGCAAGATTCAGGAATTCGTAGCCAACATCCCAGCAGGCACAATTGTCCAGCTCATGAGCGGCCCCATCGAGTCGGGAAGGATCGTTTTTCGTGACCGCCTCCTCAGTCTCCTACGAAGTTGTACTCCAGGTACAGTCTGGCTCGACGAGGATGTGCGTAGGCGCCGTCTCCTGGTATGCTTAAATGCCATCCACCATATTGCGAAAGCATCCACCCTCCCTTATGGCGTTTCGCCACCCGAATTCGTCCTAAGTGACCTGCGGATTAACTTCGCAAATATCCGTCTTATGCGACCACTCTGGGCCGACACCGATCCTTCCATCCGCATCATCTCTCGTTCCATTTGTGCATTGCTCGCAAGACACCTTCTACGCAAACACCAGCTCGAAGGGTGGGAGCTAGCATGGTTACAGAACGTGATGGGAAAACCGTCACATGCGATATTTAACGCGCTCGCCAATCGCACCACTGTCGATTCCATGAACCTTGACGCCTACGTTTATGGCGTCCTTTCACGTCAGGCCGACGACCTCTCCACCGGACAAGCTAGATCCTTCATGTCGACACTGACAATCCTCACAAATACCGGAACCGATATTGCCTTCCGAAGGTCCGTCGCTGAAGGAGGGATCACCGCTCTCATCGAACGGGCAGACCAGCAGGACAATCGTCTACGCGAGGTAGTTGGAAAACTACGTAGGATTTTCGAAGGGGCTTTCACTAGTCCCACGTCGGATCAACGGATATCCACTATCTCGAGTTGATGGGGAAAGGTGGAGGGTATTGGTCCCTCATTTCACGGACGACGTGATAACACAATGTCACACTATCACACTCACTAAAGCTCATAGACGCATGGATGATATAGTACCACTTTACGCAGTTACGAATTCGAAACGTTCTCGACACAAACGACCCATTGGGCCGCAGTCGTGGCAGAACATTCTGACCTTTGCCTTGTCGATTCCCTCTTCACAGTCCTTCAACACTTCACTCACAATTTTTGCCGCCGAGACCCATGACCGAGTTGATTGTCCCTATCAAGATGATGCGCAGCCCAGATTGGACGGTTCCAAGAGCTAGGAAATCATACGCTCGTTACTCTTTGCCGATGATGTCGAACGTCATGTTGCTTATGTAGCACGGCCACGAAGTCTACTCATCGATCCGGTCAACCTTCATTTCCGTCCTTCCGAAAACTGCTTCTTCCCCCTGAGATATCACTGGACGTTCTAACTTATCTCTAGCGTCCTCCGGCGCTTGCTACGTCAGCGGGCAGGGCATGAACTCTTCACATGTTCTCATCTGTGATTTGTTATGAGTCATCAGAAGGAAATTTTCTTGCGGCGCCGTGGTTTATATTGTGATGGAGGATCGCTAAAGAAAAGTGCTACTTTTGGGTCGGCGCGGTTTACTTGGAAAAGGAGTGACAGGCACGTTCGTGGGACGTCTGAGGGGAAAGAATCGCCTCATGTTCGGCGCATGACTTCCGAGTCAAAATTATGAAATCTGCGTGCCCAACACGCGTGCCAGTGTTGTCATGTCTGCCTCGAGGCCCATGGAACGTGGACGGGACGAGACATCGATGCGCGCTTGATCGTGCTCATCTTACCCTTTCCCTTTCTTCCCTCGTCAAGGAATTTACCTACGTGAATGGAAATGTCAGAGGTGGCATCCCAATCCGCCCAGGGGCCCTCCACGCACGATGAAGGTACGTCTGAGGACAGAGAAAGTTACACTACGAAATGACTCTGGTCATAGTCCACGAGGATCTGGTGAATGAGATGTGGACCGAATATCTAAAGAACGTCGATGATTATGACAAAAGATTAACCGACGGCTGGAAAGACGACGCGAATGGTGTCCTTGTGTTCGTAAGTCTTCATCTACTAGTCTCAGTGTTCATCACGGTGACGATCTGGAAGACCGGTCTTTTCTCCGCAATTGTCGCATCCTTCATCATCGAAAGCTACAAACTCTTATCGCCCGATCCTGGTAGCCAGTCTGTGTTTCTCCTCGGACAATTATCCCAACAGTTTGCTGGTTTTGCAAATGGCACCTACGTCCAACCTCAATCGTACCCTTCATCCCCTCCCAGCGCATCCATTATATGCGTAAACATATTGTGGCTACTGAGCTTTTTGCTTAGCACTACATCTGCCCTGTTCGCGACGTTGATGCTACAATGGGCGCGTATATATATCGATCTACCTCAAATTCCGAGTGTGTCGAAGGAGCGCGCACGCGTCCGGTCCGTTCTGTTTTTCGGCATGAAGAAATACCGCATGCACCTCGCAGTGGAAACGGCTCCAACACTCCTCCACCTTTCTGTGTTCCTATTTTTTATCGGCCTGGTGGTATTCTTTTTCACGATCTTCAAGATGGTGGCCGTCGTTATCTTAATTTCTGTCGGGGTCTTTGGATTGGCATACTTCGCCTTGACCATTCTTCCTTGCCTCGACCACAGCTGCCCGTATCGCACCCCAATGTCAAGCCTATGGTGGTATCTATGGCACACTTCCCTCTCCTATGTTGCACGATACCTTCATTTTATCCTGAGGCAGCTTCATAACTACCTTGTGCCATTAAACTTGGGCGAAATAACGACACGCAGACAACTCATACTCACCCAGTGGTTGCAAACTTTCGAAGACTTTGCCGAGAAGCATGGGGAGCGTCTCAAGCACGGCTTTCGAGGGACCGTAGTCGAGTGTGCCCGAGTGGCATCTCAGGATATAGACGTCGAGGCGCTCACGTGGTTGTTCCAGTTGCCGGCGTTAACCGAGAAAAACAAGATCCAAAAGTTCGTGGCCAGCTTACCTGGGGAGACAATCATACAGCTGTTGAGCAAGTCTTTCCAAGACGGAAAGGTTACTTTTCGACATCACCTCTCCACCCTCTTTCGCAGTTGTACCCCAGGCACAGCTTCCGGTGCACTCGACGAGAATATGCGTCGGCGCCGCCTCTTGGTATGCTTGAATGCTGTCCACCTCATTGCCAAAGCGTCGATTGCTTCGCCATCTTCACGCCTATTGAACGAAATGCGGTTACATTTTGCAAATATTGCTCTCATGCGACCATTATGGGCTGATAGGGACCCTGCCATCCGCATCACCGCCCGCTCTATTTGCGCATTGTTCGCGAGACAGCTTCTCCGCCAGCGTCAGCTCGGAGAGGGGGAGCTGTCATGGTTACAGGAGGTGATGGACAAGCCTTCAAACACGATATTCAACGAACACAATAACCGTGCCAGAGTAGACAGCATGAACGTTGACGCGTTTGTAGATGGCGTCCTTTCATACCAAAGGGATGACCTGCCGAACGTACTAGCGGTCTCTTTCAAGGACACTCTCATGGTTCTCATGAATACGAATAGCCGGGTTTCCGTCCATACGGATACTTTCGAGGAATGGCTTTCTTACCATATTCGGCGAATAGAACAGGAAAATGACCGTCAAGACCGCGACAACGTAGTTGACCAATTACGCAGGATGTCTACTAGTACCACTGGCACTAGTAGGCCACAATCACAATCACCAGCATCTGGCACATGACCCAATATGCAGCAGCATGGACTGAATGGTACACCGACGGGTAAAGGGTTACTGTATCATACCTTGTGCGATCATGTCTTAACACGGAACATTGCCAGGTCCCATTCCCGCGTCACGGTAGCCGTCAAATACAGAATACTTTACATTACGGCGACAACAACATTGCTGCCGCGCTACTATACAGTACTTTCGAAGGAGATTTGAGTACGACTTCCATAGGATCTCCTGATACGGTACTTGTGAAAATCCCTTCTCTGATACCTTTCGGGACTTGGTCCATCGTTGCATGGAGTCGCGTACATAACGTCCACTCATACCGTCGGACTGATAATCAGGCTACTTAGTAGGAGACCAGTGCCGTCATCTGCATGCGTCTCTCATCACATACAGTTAGGCGACAAAGGCCCGCATAGGCGGTTCTGCCTTGTTTCCGTAGTCCCTACTGTACAAAAACGTAGCGTGCCCTTTCCTTCCCTCCTGCCTTGCTCCCGCATTCTGCTCGCGATCCTCATCTCAAGACATACAACGCCACTTCGCTCATTTTTTTTTTTGGTCACCGCTATTAGTAACAACGTTCCCGTCAACTACAGTCCACCTTTGTGTGACATTTTAAGTTACTTTGGTGACCTCCGAGAGCCGGCACGTGGGCCTATGGGCCGACGAACTGGCCGCGATCCCACGATACCGTGCTAATATGATTTGTTGCAATATTTGTAGCAACTCAAGCAACTCAAGCCCACGTTTCATAAGAAGCGTACGGCGGAACCTTAGACTTGTTTACAAGAGCCAGAAAATGACGCAGACAGGTTGCCCAAGCCGGAGTGATCCAACATGCAAACCTTCAAACTGACTACGCACCACACGCATCCAATCGACTGTGCACGTAAAAAGCATGTATCGAGTGGAGTTGCGGGGGTGAGGGAGACTACAAGTCAGTCATTATAACATGATGGATCTAATCATAGATGTGATATAATTTTGGGTCGGGATGGTCAGTTTTTATATGCTAGAATGGGTGTCGGTGTCGGCTAAGTCAAGCATCAACGAAATTCTTGACTTTTCCTAGCCAATCGACATATTCCTATAGTCACACGCAAAAGTCATCAGCCATCAATGCGTACGAAAGAATGGTGGAAATTTCTACCTTTTGTTCCTTGTGGTGTGCGTATTCGGGAACGAAAAACGCAAGGCTCTCGTTGATGCCACGCTCCTGGAGGAACTTCTCAAACTCCTCCTGGAAGTTAAGGTCGAGGGTTTCGAACTGACGGAGACAAGACAAATACAGTGTAAGACGCGTGCTTCTACGAAGCGACAAAATAAGGGTCGGGGACGCACCTGAGGACCGATAAAGAGCCCGCGGCGTTTCCAATCAGCCTCGGGGGTGAGGTCCGTCGCCAGTTTAGCATCATTATAGTACGACAGGTTTTCGACGACGAACACTCCTTCTTGGCAAACGGCATCGACGCTCAATGCACCCGAGACAGATGGCTAATAAACGACATGTCAGAGACGGCTGGAGCAGAGACAGTAAGTATGTGTACGTGCATACCTTGGTGATAGTAAGCGAGCAACGAAGCGGGTACGATGGCTCACCGCTCTCCGCAGACGCACCCCCTTCGTCTTCTGCAGGATCAAAGTCCTCGGCACTCTCGAGGTCCGCAATGGAGAAAATCAAGCGAATGCTAATTTTTTTTGTTAAAGTTTTTTTTTGCACTGTTAGAAAATCAGGAGACGTACTGCTCGTTCCCAAACTTGCGCCGGAGCGTAATCTCGTCACTACCAGGAGTGTCTTCGATCTAACGCATGAGAAAGTAACAAACCATAATGATTAATGCCCATGTCTCCAAAGGTAAAAAAAAGGTTCAAACAAAAAGAAAACATACCGTCCAAATGCCAGCGCTCTTGAACTCCTTGAGAAACTCCGGCTCGCTCTCAAGCGCAGCCTCCTTCTCATACGTCAACTCTTCTGCAAGTTTCGCAGACAGGGCACCGTCTGCTACCAGTCTCGTTAAAAAAAAAAGGAAAGGGGTATACGGAGATTTTAACACCCACTGGTACCTTCGCCAAAGCGACGGGCAGATACGGAGAAAGCAGCCCGAGTAGCTGGTAATGCGCGTGAGAACGAAGAGAGCGCAGGGACGCGTGCACGCGCTTGAATGAGAGATGAGCGGAGGGAGAGAGCACGAGAGGATGTGGCAGCAAGTTGGCGGATGGCACGGGCAGACATGGTGGCTCGCTGGAAGAAAACCAAGAAAAGAATTCTGAATTGAGAGAATATACGGCCCGGTTTTTGCCGAACAAGGCAACTTTACGTAATTTGATAGTAGCAACACACATTTCGTCTAACTAACTTACTGAAGTCCAAGCACCCAAGCCCCGTGACGGACCCCGTCCGAAAGTGTTAAGCCGCCAAGCACGAGACCATAAAAGTAACCCACAAGGTGGTCTAACAAAAACTGAAGGAGAACTTGGAGCCGAGGGAGTAAAAGTGGGTCTTTTCAAACGTGAGATGAGGGCGAATCAAAGCGACAACGACAATACTGCCGAGAGACTAACACCGAAAAAAAATGATAGCGATGCGGTAAAAATGGAGCTTTGTGCAGCGTTTATTAGGCTGCTGCAATGACAGGAGGCAGCGGCTCGCCACCAACACCGTTATGGGCCACGGGACTACCGTGGTCATCAGGAGAGTCAGCTGACGTAGGGGCAGGTGCCGTCGCCACCACCGGTGCAGGCGCCTCGCTAGTCGAATTTGTTCCACGTTTAGATTTCTTACTGGACTTGGACACACCCTCCTCGCCGCCTGCACGTTTTTTCTTCTTCGGACGCTCTGCTGCGGCGCGTGAATCATCTGAAGCTGCCGCTTGATTACTTTCCGTTTGCTCAGTGGCCGGCGCCTGGCCTGATGGGGTGGGAATAGGACCATACGCCCCGGGAGGCGGAGGATAGATCGGCACCGGGGGATATCCCGGATGGATTGGATAATAAGGAGGGTGGGTCGGCTGCCCGTGTGGAGCACCGTCCCCATTTGCATGACCGTCTGGCGGCGGCGGGACGTATCCATGTGGAGGTGGATAATAAGGATATGACCAGTACCCCTCTGGTGGCATGTATTGTGCCGCGATAGCTGGCGTGGCCCCGGGAGGGGCACTGTCTGGTTGATCTGATGGGGCTACCCACGGACCCTCGCCAGCAGGAGGGAACCCTAGAGGGAGATATGAGATATGGCATAGAGTTTGGGCAGGCCCGAACTGACCTGGGTACGGAGTCGCCTCAGCGGCTGACCCTTTGCTTTTACGCTTGTAAGGACCGCGCTTGACACCAACTTTTCGAGCCTTACGCACGCCGTCCACACACGACTCCGTGAGACCATACTTTTGGCATCTTTGGCAAGGACGTGCTTCGTCGCAACGCTTACACGCGGAAGCACAATTTGTGCACTTGAAACAAAAGATGTGCCGGTCAACATGACACGGAAAAAAGGTGAAATATATGAGTCATACCGCCATCTTGACCTGTTTGCGCTTCGCACGGGTGACAGCGGAAGGAGGCGCGGGAGCTGGAAATGACCCGTAACCTTGGGGTACTTGTTAAGACAAAGGATAGAAGACAGATATCAGACAGACGCGAAACACCCAACGAAATAAATTCGACTTGCCTTGGGCAGGGGTCGGGGGAGGAGGGTACCCATACATGATACCTGGAGGAGGGAACATAACATATGGGCCAGGGGGTGGGGCGCTCGGATCACCATTAGGATCCGCGGGTGGAGGATAGTACCATGTATATGCGCCAGGAGGTGGTGGATATGGTGCACCCGGAAAGGGCTGGGGAGGGTACTGGGGAAGCGCAGGCGCGTTGGGTGCTTGTTCAGCCCCAGGGGATGTAGTAGACTTTTCTTGGTCACCACTCATGAGATATTTCTAAGCGGTGTAGGAGTTGTGCTAAGGTTGCACGGGGAGGGGGACAAATACGTTGCAAGCTACGCAGGACATGATGCATCAGGGGCGAGGTTTGTTGAGCAAGGGCAAGATGGGGTGGAGAGGAAAAAGAGGACGGCGTACCTCGGCTGTGGTCGTTCGGGATTTCAAGATCTCGTCGCCGCTCAGACTCAGCTAGGGATGGTTGCTCCGCCTCAATTTCGCTCGAACTGGCTTATTTCACGACTACAACCTCTCGATGTAACCGTTTCTTGGCAAAGATTTCCTGTCAGAAACGATGCGGTGGGGGAATCCCGCGGGCGATGATGGTGTGGTTCGGAGGGATGGGGCGATACCAGTGCACGTGTGAAAGTCGCAAACTGGTGCCAACCAAGCAGGCAAGCCTTTCCTTTCTTTTTCCTCTCGGCGCCTATCCACTCCTCCCATCTACCCCTCTTCTGCTGTCGTCATGGCTCAAAGCCGCATAGTCGTCGAAACTAATGCTTTAAGCGCGTTGAATGATCCTACGGCCAAACGTAAGTTGAGCCAGCCAGACGCTTCTTCTCAAAATTCGCACCAAAGTTCGATTCTCCGACTGAATCCAAGGTTACAGCGCATTGCCCTCCACTTACCCTCACAGCCAACTCTTCCAGCTCTGCAGGTGCTAGATGATCCCTTTAACCCTTTCAGCAATCTGTCGTACAGATAGAACCTATGTGCTGCCGTATCATTCGCTTTTCCATGACTAATCATTCTTCGGTCACCAGTGGTCCCTTCCTACCCTTTTCGAGAACCTTATGTCTTCGCCGACTACTGTACGTGGGTTCCCCCTCCGATCCCTCAAACCTCGCCCGTCTGCGTATACGCGTGCTGATATATAAGATTTTTACGTTCATGCTCATAGGTCTGTCCCACTAGGTAGCTCGTGTCTCTGGAATAAAGCTCGAGTTTCCATGAGTATAGATCTGAATTCGCTGTGTAACAATCTTGGCTGTGTTTGAATTTAGCCGGCCTATCTCTCTTCCAGTTCTTCCTCTCGCCCAGCCTTCGATCCAATCATGATTGGCTGCCCAAGCTCTAATCTTGAATAGTCCTGCTACACCTGCATCCCGTCCTATTCAAGACCGTGCCTGACCGAGTGCGTCCAATAGCAACAGCCCACGCGCCTTCAACGTTCGCCTTGCGGCGAACGATTCTCGTATTCCGTTCCGGTTGTCCTATCGCTAGCCCACAACTGAAATACCTGATAGGGTTCTCCAATATGGTTTGCCGGTGCATACGTAGGTGGCTTCCTAGTAATATAGTACCTCATGCTATCAACAAATCGGAATGGGTGGGAAGCCGCCTCTCATTCGTTCTCGTTATCTATGTTCTTGTTCACAGGGTTCAAAACTCGGGCCAGGTACCCAATATCGGGCAATGCCATTGGGACCCCGCGGTCGTCCCCAACGCGGGTCATCCAAGTGCCATGCGCTGGAATTTATTACAATGTACCTCGAAGTAAGTTATCACGGTCGGACCTTTTTCCATCACGGTTACAAGTCATCGACAAACAACCCGATTACGTGTCTACAGTAGATAAAATCGGGCTTTGGGGCGTAGTCGATCGAAAATCCTGTCACAAGACCGTGATACTAGTCATGCAATGATCACCTGCGCGCTCAGGCTGAGGCACTTCTCTTAAACGTCCACGAGAACTCATTTATCGTGCAAACACGAAGGGCGTAGATAATTGGACTCCTGGACCATCAGACCAGCATCAGGTTGCAACGTGGCGGTACAATAATCATCTGATTGCCAATCTAACGTAAAATGGTCAACCACTTCGGACTCTGTAAGTCGTTCTGCGCCGCAGAGGGCCTCGTGCTGTTGGGACATTTAATTTCCAGAAGTCCCGATGTGACGGTCGGTACATAGTGGAATACTGCAGCCCTACTCCGTACGTCACAGACATGGGCAAAGTTATAGCTTCCGGACACCAAAAAGTCAGAGATAAGGAAGCCACCTTGACCTTGTCTTCGAGATACAAATCGATTAACAATACAAGTAGTTTGCTTGCTACAAAAACTCCGGGATGCGATTACGATTAATGATAGTTGCTTTTGTACGGTATTGTAACTGTGCTTAGTACGTGTATGTGGGCGGAAATGTATTGTCAAAGATAATGTGATCAAGGACGCAGAGCCTTGATTCCGTTTCGCCTGTGGACGGGCAGCATCTGGCCATGCAAAAATGGACGCCCTAGGAGCCGTTCTTCTGTCATCGTCCTCTGCAGCGCGAACCGCGGGTTGAGGACAATTTCCCCATAGTCATCTTCCTCCTCCTCATCGTCGTCGCTCTCACAGCCATCGTTGACTTCACCTTCTTCGGAACTTGCAAAGAAGAAACGTCGTTGTACCTGCGTGTTTGAGCTGTCGTCGACGTCTGCGAGGCTTCTGGCCACCACCGGCAGTCCGATGGGGGTTGTGACCGTGGCTGGAATAGTGGAGGGGCTCCGCGCGAGAACAGCCTGCTCCGTCATCCTAACAAGAGCAGTGAGGACCTCCCAGCGAGTATGCCAGCTCTGTTCCCAGCTTAGCTTCATCAACAAGGGAAGGGCACTCTCCGATGTCGGCGAGTCATGTGGGGCTAGCGCTCGCTCTTCACATTTGGCGCCTTTCGTCGTACTTGGTGTTGCAGCAGTGTCTTGACTATCGCTATGGTGATTGTCATTTCCTGAATCTCGGGAGAGAGGACTTCTTTCACGAGCAGCAGTGTCCATAGAGCAGACAAAAAGGACCTTCTGAATCGTACAGAGCGGGTAGTTGCAAAATGTCTGATCCAGCCGCGCGACCTGCGGGTCATGGAGGGCCATAATATCGCCTGTCCGAGGGAATATTTTCTCGTTTAGTTCTGCCTTCTTGATCACCGGCGAATGTTCGGCTTCTAGTGGGATAGGCGACGGAACGCGGAACCGCCTGAGGGGCGGCGGCTCGATGGCGGCGGCGTTCGAGATTCCACCGTAAGGTCCTATTTCAGCCTCAGCTGTTTCAACTTCCGCTCGCCATTGCATCCACTCGTCATACCGCGTGTTCCACAGCCACTTCTGATGCTGAAGTGCGCTGCGCGAAAGACCGTGGTGCGGGAACATTGGGCGTAGTGGAGACGGCGGGTGCACGGGCAAGTCTGTTGGGATGGCAAGGTTCGGGAGGTCTTGATCCGGGAATGCGTCCGGAACCAAGATGGTCGGGGAAGCCATGGGAATAGTGGAACAAGGGCGGAGATCATTAGATATGGTGGTATCGCTCATATCTGAGTCAGTGGACCATTCGTCCGAGGTGTCGGAGTCGGGGGTGTCTTCATCCGAGTCAGCACCGGGTCTTGATGTGGCACTGGCACCCGCTGTCTCTTGGACATGATGCAAAGGCCTATTCTGTTGCGGGCGGTTCTTCGTTCTTGGCGACTTGTTCCTTCGAAATCCAATTCGACTTTGTGGGCGGGGAGGTACGTCAGGCTCCTTGGCGCTGTGTGATATGTTCGTGAACAAGGACTTGACGAGTGCCTCGTACGTTAAGCTTCTTTCGTTGGTGGGGCCGCCGCCGTCGCGTGGCATTTTTGATTATGGAAATATAGGATACGGAGTTAAATCCGAATGCTTGCGCCCGTTAGCGGTGGCAGCAAGAGTTGATGTTCAAGAAAGCCACCGCAGTTAATTATAAAAGGGTACCAAACAGGACCAAAGAGACAATACGCGTTGCTCACGTGGCGAGTAATAATAGAAAACTCTTCCGAGCATTGTATCTAGCAATCCCTCCTCTCCCACTATAAAATTACAAGTTTTCCGCACGCAGCATTATATCACGATTGTGAATAGATTCACCCTGCGAAGCACTGCATGACGGTGGGCACGTTTTTCTCGAACACGAGCTGAACACGTGATGTGAATATTACATATGCCGAAGCCACTTATATAAGGCATCGACGCGTCGTGGTCCCTCCTTTCTTTCAAGCAGATCCAAGGCCGCAAGGCTCGTCACGCACTGGAGGCATCTGCCTTCCTTCCTCGCGAGCGGGCTAAGGTCTGAGTATTCAAGGCTCCTCCAATCGACTCTAGCGGGGTCCGATCTGTAATGGTCGAGCGACAAACAAGGAATTTGATCCTCCCCCAGCGTCGTTCCCAGAGATCCTTTTGTTCAGTATCTGGACTTCGTGTCTGGTGCTGCGCATGAGGGGAGGGTGCTGTCGGAGGCCTTGAGATTTGTTGCGGAGTCCGGGCGGCTCATCATTACCCGCCTCGGTGACCCCATTTGTCACCCTATCGCACCTTCCACCCTTTGCGGGTGGGCAGAGTTATCGGCAAGCTCTGCAGCTCCCAACATTGACAACCTGAAGCCCGCAGTAGGCTTAGACCATTGAGGAGTTTGCTGTATGGGGGGCATCTCCTGACAGATACCTGTCACTGCGGAACCCCTGCTTCAAATGCGATCATGATCTCATCATGGCACCTGGGCCAGGCCACGATCACACAGGGTATGCACTTGTAGCGGCCCCCGGGTTTTGCCCGACTGGCATACTGTCAGAAATAGATACTCTTCAAGGAACTCTTGAAGGGCTCCGGTGTTGCCGTCCGGAGTCGGGTTGTCAGGGGGGAACCTGGTGTATGAGGGGTGAGGGACACCAGGGCAGGCGTTTGTGTTCTGTCCTTGAGTCCAATTTGCGGCTCACGCACTCACTTCCTTCGGGAAGGCGTGAAACTCGATTCAGACTACTCTGGATCTGCTTCGCTGCCTAATTTTTTACACTCTTCCTCCTTGCGAGGATTTTCAGTATTCCTTTCGGTGGGTTGTTTTCCGTGTTTAAATCCTGTTTTTTTTCGAGCTACTCGTATTGTCGTCGTGTTTAACTGTCCTCGCGGACATTTCATCGTTGATTGCTCCACACACATGTATTATTCCTACCACCGTCCAGATATAGCGGCATTTTCAATTATGTATATTTGTGAATTACACTTCTCTATCGTGCTACTCTACCCATTCCGACTCCGTAGTTTAGGTCCAATCATCTTAACCCTGGACTTCATCGCGACATACACCCAGTTGGATGGGGCGAACACCACGGAGAGTAAGCGAAAGGTCTAGTTGAATAGACATTTTCTGCACCACACTTAACATAGTGCAATGCAATAAAGTTGAGGGTTGTCTATTCCCTCGCGTTGGTTCCGGCGCGATGTGCGTCTTCGGCCGACTTCAAAGCGTCTGCGAATACATTGTGCAGCCAGCTGATGTCCTCCAATCCGACACTAATGCGGACGAGCGATTTGGGCACGCCGTACTGCGCCGCCCAGTCAAGCTCGGCATAG
Source organism: Russula emetica (assembly GCA_015178925.1). Lineage (NCBI taxonomy): Eukaryota > Fungi > Basidiomycota > Agaricomycetes > Russulales > Russulaceae > Russula > Russula emetica. Next base: position 306,176 of record WHVC01000030.1, on the reverse strand, counting down.
TGCGCAAGGATGGTATACGGACACGCGAGTGTAAAGTTGGTGCCGAGACTGGGACCCTTGGCGCACGCGAGCGCATCGTAGAATGCCTCCGCTGCTGCCTGACTCGCGAACGCGAGCGAGAAAAGACCTCCGAAGCCGCCCCCAGGTAAACGGCGCGCGGCGTAGTGGTTCGCGGTTTGCCATTTGGGGTAGAAGACTTCTGTGATCGGCGAGGATGGCTGTTGTTGTTGGGAAGCTGCGAAGAGGAAATCGCATACGTGCTCAGCATTCGCGTCGATTTGTGCTGCGCGCTGTGAGAAATTGCGCGAGTTTCGTTCCATGAAGATGGCATCTTCGTCGTAGTAGGTATCTTCATATGTTATGTTCAGTCGCTCTTTTAGTGCGGAATAATGCTTGTGCGATGGGTTCAAGACGAGACTGTAGAATAGTGAGTGACTGGGTCAACGGGGGTTACGTTACGCGGAGAATGTCGCTGCCTTTACCTGCCGCCCATGACATTTGAGTCTCCACTGAAGATCTTTGATAAGCTTGTCGCCACCATGTCTGTGAATGGTAGAGTTTCGACGTTGACAAAGTTGCCGATGCTATCATCTACAATAATCAGGAAATCGTACTTGTCGGCGAGGGTTCGTAAACGCGGAAGATCTGGTGATCGTAAGAGCGGATTTGAGGGGAACTCGGTGACGAGCGCTAGAATCGGAGGTTCATGGGGATTTTGGGCCTGTTCTGCCTCCAAAATTGCCTCCAGCTCGTCGATAGAAGAGTCCAAACCTTGACCCAAAAAGTGGCAGCCAGGACCCCACTTTTCTAGGACCTTGAGTGTGTCGGTGTAAGGGAACCTAGAGAGGCAGAAAAAAGGCGTGAGGTTCAGTGGAACGTTTAATGATATATGTGATATATGAACGCAACCCGAAGCAGACACTCTTCTTTGCACCCCGAGCATCCAGAGCAAGTTGATGGGCAGTCCATATGGCACTCATGCCGGTCGGGAAGAGGTACACGTCGTCCTCGGTGACAGCGACTCCCCGTACGCTCTGCGCAACCTCAACCTCGCCATTAGCGGCGCTCTCATCGCGGACGAGCACACCAGCAATACGACGGCGCAAGGCACGTTTAGCCTGCGTAACCGCGGCGACGTCAAGGTTGCGTCCATAGCGCTGTTCGAGATAAACGGCCTGATCCGCTTCCAGTGGTTCCGCAGCATCGGAAGAGGGAAGGCGCGGCAGTTTGGCGGAGTAATGCCGATGTGCCATCGGCTTGGTACGCGTAGGTGTTGGTAGGGGCGAGGTGGAGGATGCGAGGGTGGCGAGGATGTGAGTGGCGAGTCGGCTAGAGACACCGAGACCGGTGTGTTGCCAGAACTGCTTGGCAATGATGAACGTGTCCTCGGGAAAGAGAACGAGAAAGACGCAGAGACTTTCAGAGATGCAGTGTTGTACGACGCGGGCGGAGACGTCGCGTGCGGCTAGGAATGTGCGGCATGCTTCTGCAGTTTTGCGAGATGGGAACAGTAGCGATCTCTCTGATTGTGTGCCAAATTTTTGTTCTAGGATGGAGGAGAGCTGTGTAGGATATGAATGAGCGGAGAAAATTTTCCAAGATGCAGCAGTCCATTGCCATCTCTGATTGTTACGGTTGGTACTCACCTTCTGGATGTTTAGGTGTATGAAAAACCGTGGATATCCTGTCTGCATGGCGTCGATAACGCGGACCTCGCCTTCTTCATATCCAACATTATCCGCCCACTTGGGTAACGAGACAGAGATGGCGTGCTCTGTGAAGGCAGGAATTGGGTCACCGAGAGAATTTTGGGAGGTTGCCATCGCGTGAAGTATATTGTTTTTTGGGGGCTGCAGACTCGGAGTTGTCTAGTCCGTCGAGTACGGTGCAGAGTAAGAGGAAATTGTATTTTCAACTGTTATCTTGAAGTTATGACTCGACTCGGAGTCTCGGAATGATAAGATCACCACTGGCATGGGACGTATAATACACAACATAGAATACTGACTCCCCGGCAATATAACAGAATTCGTGATTATCGCCCCGTCACACCCTTGGCCCACCGGTGCGCCCGATACTTCCCTTAGAAGCGCTACGCGCCAGGCTTGCCCAGCTACTGCTCGGGGATCCGTGGCTTGAAGCAGAAGACGAAGACGCGCGTCTATGGCGTTGCATTCTCCCCGGATCAACGTCGGGGATGTTGGCGATGCGGGCAAAAAGTGAGAGGACTGGCGGTCCGAGAGTCAACAACTGGTCCTCGCATTGAGCACAAAAAAAAAGCTTTCTTACTATCGACGATCGAGACGATGCCGGATAGATTTCCACGGACACCTGGTGACGGAGAAGCAGAGCCCGGTGTCTCGGAGATCACGAACAGACGATGGGAGTTAGCTGGGCATGGAGATGTTGAATAATGATCGACAAATAAAAGGCCGATTTACATACTAGCAAGCAGCTTCTGGATCGTATATGCCAGAGTGGAGGATTGGAACACGCTGTATACTGTGTGATCGCATATAAGCATTCAATCTAGTTCGCTGAAAGAAAAGGTAGGACCGGGATATCTATCAGCTCCGTCTGTCCACCCCTGAGGCAACTTGAAAAGTGGTGAGATTAGGAAGACAGACACGACGGGAACGTGAACGAACCTTGATTTGTGAAACAAGTTGCTGGATGGGCATTGTCAGAATTTGGTTGCTCTGCGACGGTACCACGGTCTGGGAGTAAAATATGTTATCAACAACATACTCACACCGAGTGATCTGCACCGACCTGTCCAATGTCCGTAACACTAATTGCACTCAACAAGCTTCCACCCTCCTCCACCAACACGGCGACGCTGCTGACACCAAGGTCGCTCATCATTCCCATCGCGTCAAGTACGGTGTTGCCCGAATGCACCGCAACGACCTCGGAGTGGAGGTTTAACGACGGGAGAGGTAACACGCCGAGCGGATTGGAGACATAGCGAAGGAACGACGAAGATGGCTTAATCGAAGGCAGCGGTGGAACTGCACCGCTCAACGAGCGGGCGAAAGCACTGAAGTACGCGAGTAGGCGGCGATCCGATATCATGCCTAGGTGCGACTCGGAGGAGCCGGCTGGCGATTTGACGAGTACTGGAGGATTATGTTATGTGTGTGAGGAGGGGACGGGCACCATGATGAGGCAGGCGTACCTCGATGTGTACCGGTGGAAAAGACAGCGAGAAGGGCGACGACAGATGCATCGTGTGGGAGCTCTACGAGAGGATTCTTATCGGAAAGGTCTAAAAGGGGTGGAGGGACGTTAATGAATATAGGGATTACCAACTACGAGAGACACGGCGAATTGATGGACGTACTGCTCACGAGCCGCACGGGAACGTGGCCTGCCTTTGCGGCTTCTAGGATCTGAGCGACGCGCGGTCGTCCTTGCAGGTGCTCGGGGGTATACGTGTGTTGGGTCGCGGCAAAAGTCAAGAACGCATTCACGTCTGCAAACTATACAGTAGATCGACGAGCGCGGCGTCGTGAGTAGAGCACGGGTATCCTCGATAATCGAGAGAGGGAGTGGGAGTTTGAACGAAGCACGTACGTCGAACAAGCCAGAGTATCGCGCCGTCTCTGGGGCGAGATCGGCGGACTTGATAGCGAGGCATGAAACGCCTTTGGAGAGCAGCAGCTGGCAGTGTTTCCTCCGGGATCAGCTCGGCGGGCATGCATGCACAGAGCAGAAAAGACGGGATGGGGACGAATTAGATGATTCACGTCGCAAGCTTCTTCCACCGTGATCTCACTCTCCACCGCAACTACCGGGTTTTCGACCAGGGCTGTGGGGTGATAGGATTGTCGGCGTTAGGTACGGGCTGCTCGTGCCGGCACGAGGTACTATGGTGGGGTTTCGGGGGGTGATGTATCATCCACGCACCCTGGACGGTCGTGCTCTCCCAAACGCGGAGCCATTCTTCGCTTTCGGCATTTGGTGCGGCGACAAAGCGAATGCCAGCCGGGCTTGAGCTACGGCGGCTATGAAGGCTTGATGTCGACATGCGTTTGCTGGGCGAGGCCATTGGGAACGACGACGTCAGGGGAGGAAACAATCAAGTCAGAGCAATATAGATATTCCTTTCTGGGTGTCATTGTACAGTATCATACAATTAGTCCTCCTTGTACAAAACATCGAGCATCCCAATCCGCAATCCACAGTCATGACAATGACAACAAAATGAACGGAAGCGAGCATGGTTGTATGTAGAAAACCATCGCACATCAAGCAGCCCGTGCTCTTGCTCTCTCAGCCGACCTCACAGTCGAGAGGTTAGATGGGCCAGCGACACTTGAACTGTCCCTGTCAATGTCACGGTGTAAGTAGGCAAAAGAGAATGAGATACGAGATAACTTACACAGCGCGAGCAGAGTGTAAAGATTGCATGATCTCATCATCCTCAGGAAGCGGAAGCTTCGGGAAAATCTGTAGTCTGTTCCTGCCACGTAGATAGTCTATCTTGCGAAGACCACCACTCCTATCTTCCTCAGTCCTCGCCCGGTTCTCGAAGGTTTCCTCGACTTCCATACGCCTGTCCTCGTTCAGCGCGGACCATTCGCGCTGACTGGATGACGCCCGCAGATCGGCACTAATTGTTCTTGTCACGTCCTCAACGGTGATCCCTACGTCGGATCCCTCCTCGGAGGCACGAACGTTGATGTTTCGCGGGTAGCCTTGGTCGTTATCAAGTACTAGTACATGCACGGGGGGATGAACGGCGGAGGAACCAAGCTCTTCAGGCGGAAGTTCGTAGTCATGTTCAACAGGTTGAGTGATATCAAATTTGAGTAGGTATTTCGTGAGGACTGGGTGAATGATAAGAGGGAGTGGCTCGCCCTTAGTTCAAATCGGTAAGTCGACTATTCGCCTGACGGGATTAGGAAAACGTACACCGACGTTGGCTTGCGCAAGGAACGTCAACTTTTCCTCTTCAGGTACCACTTCTTCGTCTTCATCCCCTAACAGGGCGACTAGTAATAGTGTGAATCAATTCAACAATTCAAAGACGACAATTTTCTACACATACCGCCTTTATCAACCAGTACAGGAATCTCGTTCTGACGCAGGAAGTTTTCTACGGCGTCCGCAGTCAGAGCGTCCTGTTGTCCGAATTGGTAGTTAAGCGCCGAATCTCGGCCAAGGGCGCATGGATCTACCCACCAATCCCTCAATCAATTTGAGGTCATCTTCGTGTGCGATAGCCAGTTCTTGGTTCGGAGCTTGCTGATAGAATTGAGAAAATTGTCAGACCCCAGAATGCTTCGACTCACTTCGGCGATGTAGTCTAGGACCCCAATAAGTGGGTCACGGTACTGGGGAGATATATAAGTTCAATCATTGCGCTCATCGGAGGACGCACCCTACCTCGGGTACATCTGGCTCTCGAACGAGTTCAATTGATGAGTCGGGCTCGTTGTCAGGGTCGTCTGGGAGGTTCTCAGCGAAAGCCTTCATTTTCTTGTAGAAGCTGAGAATGCGCTTGGCTCGGAAGCCTCTGATGAACACGCAGTGTGTAGAAAACGAGTTCTACTTTTCAGAGTCAGTGTTTACACGGTCGTCACTCTTCGTGGCGCACCTGAGTCGGCTCATTATTATGGGGTTGGCTCGGGGCTGCCCATTGGAATCGGGCACTTGGGGCACTCGCAGGCCCAACGGGTTGGACGGAGAGTGACATGTCAGCATCCCACGGAGGATTCATGAATGTGGCCATCGCCCAAGATGAGGTTAAGTCGCAGCCAGTGACAAAAATGATGTCCTCCAACTTGACGTCAAAACCTCCCAGGATCGCAAGCTCTAGCCAGCTGTCGCAATGCGTGCGGATATAGGTCTCGAAGACCTTTGTGCGGATAGCGTCCTCGCGATGAGCATTGAACGGTATGGATAGAAAGGCCCCCTTGCCCCTTCTACATCTAAATGAAGCATTTGGAACTTCATCGGGTGTGCTGGTATTATCGCGATCAGCAGAACGATCCAGGTAAGTTCACACTAGTCACATACGCGGCCTGAATCTGTTCTCCAATAGTATCTCTTGTCTGCGTTACAGTAGGCGAGCAGTAATCGCCGTGGGGGAGATTGAGCGTGCGGATGTTCCCAAAGTGACCCATGTTGAGAGGCTCGAAATCGTGGGGAAGATCGTACCCCTGCGCGGGGTGGTTGGCAGGAAGGAGAGCATTGAAAAACCGAGTAAAGTGGCCATGGAGGATGAATCCAACGTCGCCTACTCGGACCTGGTCGTAGAGGCCGCCAGGAGCTGGCTGCCATAGAGCATAGCCGTGATAAAGGCCTGCGAGTTGCTCCCGATAGGTGTCATAGTGAGCGTGATGGGCCATGACAATGAGGAAAGGAAAGAACAAGGAGGCCGGCGCTGTATGTTAGCCCTGAATTGGCGAGATGGCATAGCATGACTAGGACCGTCAGTCATCTAGACAATCGCAATGAGCTTAAACATCCCACCGTACCAAGTTCAATCTCTTATATCAACCGTCCTCGACACCCACGGTCGGCCCACTTCCCGCCGTCTCTTCTGAGAACACTGCTCATTTTCCAGGGTAAAGACAACGCGGACGCTGTACTCTCTGTCGAGGTTAAGTGTGTGCACGCCTTCGGTATGTACTACTTTGGCTCCGAGCGAGAACCGTCATCCTTGGTCTCATCCTATCGCCAGACTGATGTCTTCTCAGGCTCTGAGATCTATGTTGGTTGTTCAAACGGCGAGATTTTGCTCTTTGCGCTGCAGGCGAATGGACCCGACCAGGTGCGTTCAAGACATTGCACGCGTTCCTCCTCGCACCGTTCTGATAGCACACAGCCAGAAACGTACACCCTCGTATCCAGACAAATGCTACCTACGGGGAAGGCGGTGGATGAGATCGTGTTGACCCCCAGCATTTCAAAGGCACTCGTCCTCAGCGGTAAGAACATTCGTTCATGATATTCTACCTGACGCATCTGACTTCGGGGCAGACCGCCAGATCTTCTTTTTTGTTATCCCTTCGCTGGAACTTGTATCAGGTATTAAGCCAATTCGCAACGTCATGGCCTTCGCGGTCGACCACCGACACATCGCAAGACCGGTGCCCTCGATGGACTCTCCCATGCCCTTTCTTCCAATCGACTTTTGTGTGGTGAAGCGCACCGGTATCGTACTCTATAGTCTCCGAGAATCACTAAAGTACATCAAGGTTGGTCGCTCTGCTTTCCCATTCCGGCTATTGAAGGTGTTGCTTTACCCCAGGAAATACCACTACAAGGCGGGGCTTTCCTTGCCCGTCGTATTGGGCTATGTCTATGCATCGCTGATCGCGAGTTCTACTCTTTGATCTCTCTCAATGCAGTTACAGCGACGCAGCTTCTCCCCATCTCTCAAGTACCACCAGAAGCAGGCACACGACCACATCGACCAATGATCCAAGTCGTTTCCGATGAGGAATTTCTCATACTTTCTTGGACAGGTGCGGGCACGATGGGCTTGTTTATCAATCTCAACGGTGACCCGGTGCGCGGCACGTTGCAGTGGCCGAGTCATCCACTCTCTGTTTGTTCGTTCTCTCTCTCTCTCCACATGTTTTTGCGGCTGACCATGTCACAGCGCTCGAGTACCCCTACGTCACGGCCTTATTGCAAGACCAAACGATCGTGGTTCACAACGTCGAGTCGCAGGAGGTTGTTCAGACAGTACCGGCGCCACCGTTACCCTCACCAAGTGAGACCTCGCTCATGGCTTTGATCGGCGCGGAGCGCCGGGCACTGGCTATGAGCTCGAATGGGTTCTTTGTGCCGTCGCAGCGGCAATCAGAGAAATTGACTTTAAAGAAAGTGAATCTCCTGAGCCGGAACGCGAAGCCTGGAGGCAGAGAGGTGGTCCCAATGCCGCCGGCGGTAGGGGATGAGACACAAGAGCCACCCTATGTAGCGGAAGATGCGGCTGAGTCTGGAGTGCTTGCAGTTGAAAGTTCAGCGCGTTCAGCATCCCCGACACCTTATGATGTATAGTGCGCTGTTACCGCGCATAGCAAGCCTTTGGTCCAAACGATTGTCGGCATTTGTAAAATGATTCATGTCCGAGCGCCCAACTCCTCCAGCGGCCCAGCGTCAGGAACGGCTATCCTATAATAGCATTGGGCAAGTCCGCCTTTATCATACAGTAGTCAGTGTTGTCACGACCCAAGGTCCGACCGGTCGGCCAATGCGACCGGTCGATATTGACCATTTGGCCGATAAAGGTCGGACCATTCCTAATTTGGTATTATATGCATCGGCGTGAATAAGCCCAGCCTCCACATGAGTCACTGAGTCACATGACTATTTTTGGACTTTTTCGAGGCTTGGACAACTGTGGCGTGAGAAGACGGCAATTGTCCAAAAAAAGGCATCGACCAGTCGTTGACCCAATTGACCGGTCACCGGTCGGGTCATATGACGGGTCAATTCCGACCCGCGTTTTATCGACCGAGGTCAAATCGACCCTGACAACACTGTACAGTAGCGACTTGCTGGCGACCACCGTTATGGTGATGCCCCTCAAATGTTACGCCTGCTTCTGTCAAGTTCCCCGACTGTTTGTGGGTTTGTGATTCTTACGCAACCGACAGCATTAATTGTAGTGAGTTATTGTAGGCCGAGCCCATTGCCCGCTTCTATCATACGTGCTTCGAGTTCGCATCAAAATTACCTCACTTGGCAACTAGCCCAACTTGGAATAAACTACCGAAGACACGCGCGAATCATACAGTAACTTACTGTAACTTACAGGAAGTCCTCTTCGACTGCGCGCTCGGCGCCCGTCCGCAGCAACGGGCTGTCTGGGATTACAGTACAGTAATCATTGATTGGCGAGAATAGACGCCGCCCTGTGTCCTTCCTGCCTGCTCTCTCCACTCATACAGTACTCACATCCGGCTATGCCCACAGTTCAATCCATTCTCCTTTCTGTCTCTGGCATATTTCTCTTACAGCTTCTGCTGCGACTCCGAAGGGTTGCTCGCAATGTCGGGTCAGTGTGACTTCCATCAGCCAGACACTGACCATGAATCGTCAATTAACCTCCGAGTTACTTTTGCAGCAACCTCTCTGGTCCATTCTTCTTTTTAGCCCACTTTCTGCTGTAGGATTTACGATTTCACGGATAATCAGGCAGATTCCTTATGTACACGTGGGAAGTACGTGGGCTCTCAAAAGGAAACATGAAGGTGCGTGTGGATGATAAACGATGCAGCCTGAGGGGGATCTACCCGACACACATTTCTATACAGACTTCATCATCGCTGGACAGGACGCTCTTTCCATGGTAGCTTTTCTTGTGTATTTTATGAAGAGAATGCAAAATTAAAGCACTAAACTTGCAGATCTCAGCATTTTCTGTGCCACAGTCCATGATCTATATTGCAGACGCTGCCGCTATCAAAGTATGTTCACTCGATGTTTATCTGATTGAATACCCTCGGACCTTTCTTCGCAGGAGATCACAACCTATCGTTACAGATTTCCTAAACCCATGTTTCGATATGAGGTGTTGACCGTTTTCGGACCAAACATCCGCTTTGGTAGGAGAGGAATGGAAAAAGTACAGAAAAATTACCGCTCCGGCATTCTCAGAGGTATGTCCCGAGCCCTATTCGTTGCCTTATCCTGAACAAGTTTCCAGAGAAATAATAAATTAGTATGGGACGAAACTATCCAGATAATGATTGACTTGTTCGACAACGTCTGGGGCGACAGGTCCGAAATTATTGTAGATCACTGTTTGGATATCACTCTTCCGGTTTGCTTTGTACGACTCGAACTTTGCCCGTTTCCTAACATCTCCACCAGATTGCGCTCTTTGTCATCGGTGTCGCAGGTAGTTTACGCGCCATCCCAGTTGTTGTAGTCTCCTGATATCCGATGCTAGGGTTCGGGCGTCGAGTGACATGGACAAGTGACCTCATTGCTCCTCCCGGCCATCAAATGACTTTCAAGGACGCCCTTCACATTTTGTCTACTAATCTAATTCAAAAACTTATTGCTCCCGATTGGGCAAAGAATCTGACGAAACATTCGAGGAATGTTGAACTGTCATTTAGAGAGATGAAGGTCTGTTATTCCAACTCGTCCTAACTGTATACATGTAATTCATGCCTCATATCTTGAACAGCAATACATGGTGGAAATGGTGGAAGCTCGCAGGAATGGGGATAAAGTAGAGGAACGCTATGATCTGTTTAGCGGCCTTCTGGATGCAGCACAGGACGAACCGGACAATGGGGCGGGGTTAAGCGACGAGGAGCTAATTGGTTGGTATTCAACATTACAATCGTTCGGCATTCTTGGAAAGCGTCTTACTCTTCCTCCTAGGAAACATGTTCATCTTTCTTATTGCTGGACACGAGGTCGGATCTTCCCCTTCTTCACGCGGTGTTGCCTCAAAACATTTCCCTACAGACCACAGCGCATACCCTATGCTTTACATTCGCTCTTTTGGCTCTCTACCCTGATGAACAAGAGCGCTTGTATCAACACATCAAAGGGGTTATGTCCGGCTTGAATAGAATGCCTGTGGGTTCCACGAATCTCAATTCGTACAGATAGCTAACATCTCCCGTAGACTTACGAGGACATGAGCCGCTTCACTCAATCATTAGCGTAAGTCCAGCCGAATTTTCCGCTACAACGAAGATTCTCAGCCTTAGGTAGCGTTTTCTATGAGACTCTTAGGTTGTTGTAAGTTCATATTTCGATTGTGCTACTACACTAGGCTTACGGCTCGTCCACAGCCCCTCGGTACGTTTAGCTGAGCGTGTTACGACCGGAAGCCAATGATACATTATGTGATCAGGTACCGCTCATCCCGAAGATCGCCGCGGAAGATACCACTTTGACAGTGGGCAACGTTGACGGTGGAGTGACGACATTCCCCGTCCCATCCGGAACGCAAATCGATATTCATGTTACCGGACTGCACTACAATCGTACGCTGAGTGGCTTCGTATCATGGGGACAGGTTCTGAGGAAGCCTTGTAGCGCGGTACTGGGAGCAACCTCACAAATTCATGCCAGAGCGATTCCTTGGCGACTGGCCGAAGGATGCGTTTCTTCCATTTAGTCAAGGTACATATCTCCCAAGTCGCAAAACTGTAATCATGACTCACGAATACTTTGCAGGTCCTCGCGCTTGTCTAGGGAGACGGTGCGAACTGTCGAGTTATAGTTGAGAGCAGAATGCTCACATAATGTATTCAGGTTCTTCGAGACTGAAGGCATAGCCATCATGACGATGCTGGTTTCACGATATAAAATTGAGGTCAAGGAGGAGCCTGAATTTGCTGGCGAGACCTTTGAAGAACGCTATGCTCGCATAACGGCGTTCGACCAAGGTCTGACTACGATGTAAGTGATGTCCATACTATCCCCATTGCGATTTTACGGATAGTCTTCTAGTCCCCTCCGTGTGCCATTGGTATTCAAGAGGAGATAACTATGTTGTTTGTTTTTTTCGTCTGGTTATTTTTTTTCGTCTTCTCTTGAACTGTGTCTGTATCTATATGCTGGGATTAGGACGTAGAGATTACTATTGTTCCATTTAGTGACCATGACTTACGCCGCAGCCGCAGAGTTTGGGTTTCGTAATCTGGTCACTTTCCAGTGTCTTGTTTGCAGTGTTTTTGACCCCAGATGCCAATGACGCTCATACTTCGGGGGCTTTACGTTTCTGCGCCTGCTGTCCCATCCGAGTCCTTGGCATGGAAGTGATGCACACGTCCAAGCAGTCACATCGGCTGCTTTTGCGCTGTGGGCACCGTATCTTTGCTTGACTCTACGGGCAATTGAACTGAAGTCCGTGTCCATCCTTGCTAACTTATAATTACTGTACTTCCGTACATTACAGACAGAGTCTTGGTGTCTTGTCTTCTCGAATAAGCTACTCGTCAATATATACTCTGGTATAAATTTTGAAGATGAATAGCATCTTCATGGAATGTCGGAAGACAAACCCTTGGTTATTTCAATCAATTCAATTCAAGTCGCGAACTTGTGTGAGTGAGCTCAAGCGCGCCCACTGCGGCCATCAGTCCTTTTAGAGTCAAAATTGCCGATGACACGTGAGCGCGTGTGCCCATTGATTGACGGTGTTTAGGGCAAGGAAATCTCTAGATCTATGCAGAGTTAGCGGAGAAATCGCCTTGCCGTGCTCGGCCCCGATCTGGCCCATCACTGACTCGAAACGTGAAACCCAACTACGCTACTGTACGGTAACTGGTAACTGTACTAGTAATCGAACTATTGATCACGGTCGGTGGATATAGACGCCATATCGAGTCACCCACTGGCATCGCCTGCTCTCTCAGGCTCCACTCACACTCACGTCTAGCTATGTCCTTAGTTCTATCCACCGTCTTTTCCCTCGTTGGCCTATATCTCTTACATCTCCTGTTGAGACTCAAAAGGGCCGCTCGTAATGTCGGGTCAGTGTGATTTATTTATTTATTACCTCGAGATAACTACCGGCAGTTGATCAAGCTCGTGTTACTTCTATAGCAACCTCTCTGGTGTATTCTTCGTTTTTAGCCCACTCTCTGTTCCAGGATATATACTTGGACGGATAGTCGGGCACGTTCCTTATTTAAATGCAGGAGGTTCGTGGGGGGCCAGGAGGAAATATAAAGGTGCGGGTGCATAATGAACGATTCAAGGGGAGGCCTTCCAAGACGCATTCCTACACAGACTTTGCCGCGGCTGGACAGGACGCCTTTTCTTTGGTACCTTTTGCGCGTAATTTATGGGAAGAATGGAAACTCAAAGGAGTAAACTTACAGATTTTGGCATTTCCTGTGCCGAAGTCCTTAATAAAAATTGCAGACCCTGCCGCTATCAAAGTATGTCTACTCTAGGTCTATCTTATTGCATGCCTTCGACCTTGCTTTAATTATAGGAGATCACAACTTATCGTTCCAGGTTTCCCAAGCCCATGTCTCGATATAGGCCATTGATGGTTTTTGGACCAAACATCGTGGCTTCAGTCGGAGAGGAATGGAAGAAATACAGAAAGATTACCGCTCCGGCATTCTCAGAGGTATGTCCCGAGCTCCGTCCGTCGCCTAATCCTGAGTATGATCGCCAGAGAAATAATAAACTAGTATGGGACGAAACCATCCGGATTATGAATGACCTGTTCGACAATATCTGGGGCGACAGGTCCGAAGTTGTTGTAGATCATTGTGTGGATATCACCCTTCCGGTACGCTTTATATGACTCAGACTTAGCCCATTTCTCAACATCTCCACCAGATTGCGCTCTTCGTCATCGGTGTCGCAGGTAGTTTACGCGCCATCCCAATTGTTGTAGTCTCATGATATCCGATGCCAGGGTTCGGGCGTCGGGTGACATGGACAAGTGACCTCGTTGTTCGCCCTGGCCACAGAATGACTTTCAAGGACACCCTTCATATTGTGTCTACTAATCTGGCTCAAAAGATCATTTTTCCAAGCTGGGTGAAGTATTTGACGAAGCACACAAGGATGGTTGATCTGGCATTCACCGAGCTGGAGGTTCGTTATTCCAAGTCCTAACTGTGCTTGTGTCATCCGTTCCCATACCCTGAACAGCAATACATGCTAGAAATGGTGGAAGAACGTAGAAATGCGGATAAAGCAGAACAACGCTGTGATCTGTTTAGTGGCCTTCTGGATGCCGCACAGAACGAACCAGACAGTGAGGCGGCGCTTACTGAGGAAGAACTCATTGGTGGGTACTCAACACCACGATCGCTTGGCATTCTTGGGAAGCATCTTACCTGTCTTCCTAGGAAACATGATTGTCTTTCTTTTTGCTGGACATGAGGTGAATTCTTCCCGTCCGTCCTGCGGTATTGTCGTGAAAAGTTCCCTACAGACCACAGCGCATACACTATGCTTTACATTTGCTTTGTTGGCTCTGCATCCTGACGAACAAGAGCGTCTGTATCAACACATCAAAGGGGTTATGTCTAGCCTGAATGGAATGCCTGTGGGTTCCAGGAATCCCAACTTGTATAGAGCTCATATCCTTATAGGGCTACGAAGACATGAGCCGCTTCACTCAATCATTAGCGTAAGTTCACCCAATTTTGCTGCCAGAATGAAGAATCTTAGCCCCAGGTAGCGTTTTCTACGAGACTCTTAGGCTTTTGTGAGTGTTATTCGATCGTATTATCACCGCGAACTTATGGCCTGTCCACAGTCCCCCAGTATGTGTAATTAATTGTGTTCTGACCGGAAGCCGACCATACGTTTCGGGCGATCAGGTAGCGATCATCCCGAAGGTGGCCACACAAGATACCACTTTATCAGCGAACAACGTTGATGGCGGAAAAACATCATTCCCTGTCCCGTCAGGGATGCAGATCGATATTCACGTCCCCGGCGTGCACTACAATCGTACGCTGAATGACCTCGTAAGATGGGGACTGGTTCTGATGAAGTTTCGTAGCGCGGTATTGGAACGAGCCACACAGGTTCATGCCGGAACGATTCCTTGGCGATTGGCCGAAAGACGCGTTTCTGCCATTCAGTCAAGGTATATCTTGCCCACCAGAACTGTGGTCATAGCTCACGACGAACACTTGCAGGTGCACGCGCTTGTATGGGGAGACGGTGCGAGCTGTTGCAGTGTAATAGAGAGCATGTGTTCTCACATATTTCTTTCAGGTTTTTCGAAACCGAGGGCATAGCCATCATGACGATGCTCGTGTCACGATATAAAATTGAGGTCAAGGAGGAGCCCGAATTTGCTGGCGAGACCTTTGAAGAGCGCTATGCGCGTATAACGGCGTTCAATCAAGGTTTGACTGCAACGTAAGTGATCATCACATCCGCATTGCGATTTTACGGATAGTCTTCCAGTCCTGTCCGCGTGCCGTTGGTATTCAAGAGGAGATAACTGTATAGTTTTTTTTTTTTTTTTTTCGTCTGGCTATCTTTCATCTTCTCTTGAGTCTTGATCTGACAGATATCTGTGTCTATATGCTGGGATTAGGACGTAGAGATTACTATTGTTCATTTAGTGACAATGACTTACGCCGTAGCCGCAGAGTTGGGGCTTGTCATCTGGTCACTTTCTCAGTGTTTTTGACCCCAGATGCCAGTGACGATCATACTTCGTTCGGGGGCTTTGCGTTTCTGCGCCTGCTGGGGATGCATAGCATATTTTGTCAAGACTTACGGTGCCACTCTAGTTGCGCGTTTCGGTGTTTGCCTCCATAAACTTGAGTGAGGGCATCATGCCCGATTTCCTATGACCGTGAAAACCCGGCTGCATTGCCTCTTGTTCTTACCACATGAACGACGGAATGGGGGTTCGGGCTTGTACGGTACCGAAAGGCAAGCCAATGATGAAGACCTGTGGCGCTGAATTGTTTTTCAGAGTAGGTTGTGAAGGGTGTTAAAGCGGACACGGCACGCTCCGCCCTCTCCATGTGGTTGCAATATGATGAAGTAGGCCAAAGCGCAGGAGCATCAGTTTCGGGAGGCTACCGTGACGGCACCAGCGGCCCGGGGCCTGAGTGAATTGTATTTTGTATTGTTTGGCTGACATCTGCACCTCCCTCACAACGAATCCCCTTCCATCCTCATCATCCTCAACAGTTGTAATGCGAGCCTCAGTGGCGTGTCTAGTACTCTCACATCAAATGATTTAATATGACCTCAAATTGGCTTTGGTTCATGATGGACGATCCTTGGTTGAAGGTATGCGGCGCTTACGCGCTTGCTGGGACAATATTTAACTTTTTCTCACCCAACGCAGACAGTGTAACCGCCAACCAGACTTCATTTTTTCCGTCTCCTGGCCTCATACTTGTAAAGATCACAGGTCACAGATTATTCAAAATTCTCCAGGATTCCTCACCGTTAAACTAAGAAAGATCAGTTAGAATGCATGGTTGAGGACGAGACAGAAACTTACTTCCCCGGATCAAGCGACCTTTCAGCAAGCTGCAACCCCCTCTGGGCCGCATTCCCAGCATCTCTGGCGGTGCCGTGAATACGACGCGATTCCTTCGCTTTGCCTTTCGCTGCATAGATGGCAGCTAGAAGATCCACCGGCTGAGAGTCCGACTGATGGTCTAAGTGAAGTTCGGGATCTGTCAAGTCTGGGCTTGTTGGCGGCACCTCGTAGATATCATAATCCGAGTCGAACTCCGAGTCTTCCGGCGACCCTAGGTTCGGCGATGGTGCAATGGCAGTCACTGGCGCCACATCGTACCCGGGCTCAGTCGGGAGCCTTAGGTTGGAAGGTGGGTTCGGCTGCTGCACATGCACCACCTGGTACTCGGCCTGGCCGAACTCTTTCGACGATGCTGGTTTCCGCCGCTTCGGCGATGATTCAGCATCCGAATTCGAATCCGAATCAAACCACTCGTCCATGTCGTCTAACGACCATCCTGTCTCGGAGTCCGACTGCTGCACGTGCTCCACCTGGTTCTTATGGGCCTGGCCGAATTCATTCGGCGACGCCGGTCTCAGTGGCGGTGAATCGTCCAAACTCATCCAATAGTCCCAGTCGAATTCCGGTTCTTTCGACGGCCCTGGGTTCGATGCTGGCGCCTGCACGTCGTTCATCGACCCATGGTCGGGCGGCGACTCGGGCCCTGGCGGTGCTGAGCTCGGCGGCGCATGTGCGTCTGACGACTCAACCTGTTTTAGATGCGTCTTGATGTACTCCTGCGCCATTTTCGCCAGCCTCTCCAAGTCTTCGTCCCGCTTCCCAAACACAGTTTTCACGTCTTTGGGTATGTGCACCGCATCGACGCATGGATGACGTTTCTCTTGTACCAGTAGAGGAGCCGCGAGAGCGAAGTCGATGATGGAAAGGATGAAAAGGATTCCAAAGACTATGTCGTACCGCCGCATTTTTGTTGGATGTGTTACGCGGATTGGGAGATGTTTCTGGTTGAGTAGTCAATGTAAGTGTTCAGTATGTTCCGTTGTCAAAACGAGAAGTGTAATCGCAAAAGTCCAGAACAAACAAAACTGGGCTAAAAAAGTTGGATAGGTAATAAATCGACGAACTAAAAGTGAAGGGAAAATACACGCACTATCCAGTACCCAGTGGCCTTAAGTGTGAGCAAGGAGCTAGAAATGACATCGGGAGTTGACATGATTTTATATTCGCATGACCAAGGCCATGAACACTGAACAGAAGCACAGGATCAATATGTCAGATCATATCGGATATAAAAAGTATCGCATCAGAAACAACATGCTAGTGAGGTGATGCCGTCGTTCTGTTTCATATCATCGAGATCATGCGCGCCACAGCCTGAGGCGGTTGCCGGACCAGCGGTGCCCGCCTTGCCAGGGGCGCGTCATGATGTTGAAGGAGAAGGAGAAAGAGCTCATGACTTTATTGACAATGACGTATGTAAGGGAACGGACCGGTCAACGTGGCAAGCCGGGACCGGACTTCCGAAGGGCGGCCCTGTCTATTGACAAGTTAACTTTCATGGGCAGGCTCTGATTAATATGATTGGTGACCGGTGTACGATAGGCTCACCCTTCAAGACGTCTGTTGAGTGGCGTTGCACGAGAAGGACTGCGAGAAGCGTGGCACTCCGAAAACGGCGAAAGGAAATTGAACTGTCCAAGTGTCCAAGTCTAACATGGTATACGTTTATAAGGAGCGACGAGGTAATGATAGTAGGGCAGACTTGATGATACGAAAGATTACTACTGCGAACGAAAACAGGCTCCAATTGGTCTCCGACTCCACCGCACAGTCTAGTTGGAGAGATGTCCACGATAGTAGAACAAGCAATTATGAGCTAGTTTGGTTTACGAAGGTATTGTAAGCGGGGCAAAGTTGATCCCAAGCAACTAGTAAAACACAAGACAGGTTTCGATGAGCAATGAAGGGCACCGGCCCGCGGGATAGCAACGTACCAGGGGGGCTTTCCTGCGAAGGCACATCTGGGACATCCTCGGCAAAGACAACGGCGAAGCCTCTACAGAAACATATTGATGAGTATGATCGGCAAGACACCTAGAGAAGAGGATGACTGACTCATTCAAGTGCCAATCAATGTGGCAGTGGAAGAACCACGGGCCGGGATTATCGGTGAAGAAACGAATCGTGACATCATCCTCAGTAGTGCTACCAATACTCACGACATCCCGAATAATAGGGTTGTCAAAGTTGTAGGACGAGTTACCAGCGCTGCGGACCACATAGAAGTTGTGGCCATGCAAATGAACGGGATGCTATCGAAGGACGCGATGTTCATCAACTTAGCATTTTTTTAAACCATAATCCGCGAACACTTACAGGTCCACCGACGGCACCTCCAGGAATGGTCAGCTCAACACTCTTGTTTGGCTCGAGACCGTAGATGCTGCCTGCCGGTAAGAGATCCGACGCATTCTTTGCACCGCTCAAGATCTGGAGCAAGACGGGGACACTTGGGGGTTCAAAGCTAACGCCATTAACGAGGAAAGCTGTGAAGGCATTATTCTGACTTTCCGTGTGAGGATAGATATATGAGGATTGGAGAACGATACTCACGATCGCAACGTCCAAGTTGATATTGATGTCGGCACCGCCGGGTGTGGGATCGCCGGGCTAATGACAAATTTCAGGTTGCGCAGAGATAATTTCTGGAATGATTCTTACCACAGAAGAAGGAACGAGGGGCTACGCACAACGAAAGGTTAGTCTCCTGCGAAGCAGTTATATGGTAAGCTCACATGAAGATCAGTCTCAACCAGGGGCGTCTGGCTCACGGGAACGTTCACCGTGGGATCCGATGTTGGATTTCCTGAAGAAGCCCCAGCATAGTGAAGAACGGCAAGGTTGTTCAGATTGCTATAATTCTGAGCCGTAGCATGATTTGGGAGAGAGCGAATCCCTGGTTGCATTTCGTGAGATTACAAAATATCAGCGAGAACTGAAACTCACAGTAGTTATCCACAGGTTGGCTGGCGTTGACCTACAGACAGTTCAGATACACTCTCCTATGGAACGAAAATAAGATGGACATACAACGATGGAGTAGCGTTGACCTGTTTTTCAACATCGATTAGCACCACAAGAACCTTGAATTAATCACACGCGCACCGACAAAAATTTGGAGGGAATCAATTAGCAGAGGTTGAGTGTTGGTGCCATCAACTTCAATTACAGTCATAGTGTGATTATCGATAGAGAAGATAAAGTTGGGGTCGCAGGAGATGGAAACCAAGCGAAATCGGTAGCTGATGCGGCACGAAAAGTCAAGATATACCCAGACGCTGGATAAAATAGAACACAGACCGTTGTCCATGCACAACATTCACGACGGCAAGGGAAGTAGCAGGGCCATCACGGTAGCGGCCCTTGCCGTTGATCAGAGTTGAGTTGGGGGCACTGTGAAAGTAATCACCAACGCGATTCCCCATTGAAGCCGCTACACTTACGCGATAATGGGAGCTTCCGGCGAAAGATAATGATACCAATCCGCGAGAGTGATAATAGTATCGTCTGAAGGAAATCTCAGCCCAGTGAACGGGTCCTTCCAGATGTCTTTCTTACCATTGTCTACGTCGTACAAATACTTTTGAGGATCATCTGGATCTTCGATAATCAAAGCTCCACGCAACCCATCACAGTATTGGTTCTTATAGTGGCTGTGATACCAGAATGTCCCCTGAATAAGCGAGGTAGTGAGTTTGTCGACACGTTCGACATGAACAAGGAGAAATACCGCTTGGTCCGGGACCGAAAAGTCATACGTAAAGCTTTCGTTTGGTATAATGGGACATTGGGTGACAAAAGAAGCACCATCGTCGTAGTTGGTGTGGTTTTGGAAGATGCCATGCCAATGCTATATGGAGGAGACATGAAGGTGCCAAATACATTCTAGAAAGAAAGATCTTACAACAGAAGTTACCAAGTCCAAGGAGTTGTTCGTGAGTTGATCGGTGACCTCAATTTTAAGTTCATCCCCCTATGGAGTGTCAAAGTCGAAAAGAAAGGAAAACGATTGCTAACGAATCCCACCTTGTTTGCCCGGATTACTGGGCCAGGAAATGTGCCCGAGGCAAGTGTTGTACTGAGATACGACGTGCACTGGATCAAACACCGTTTCGAACAGCAGCTGCGGGAGACTCACAGGCGAGAAAACCCATCGGGAGCTAATTGCGCGTTGACTATGTCAAGAGAGGTGCTAATGACAGAAGCGGAGACAACCAGAGATAGTGCGGCGAGGAGCAGAGTAAAGGAGTGAAGATAAAACATCGAAACGGTAAAGGAGAGGACCGGCAAGTACTTTAGCCTGAGGCAACTCCGACCAGAGCTGAGGCAATTTATACGATGAGTTAGACGCAGGCGGCGTTGAGCATATTTTTTTGGCACTTGTGCCCCTATCGCATTCAAACATAATCACGCTGCGCACGCGTTCGAACTGCTAGTGGAGATGAAAGCTTTATAGCCAGATTTAAAATGCCAGCATGATGGTGCTCCAATAGTGACACGTAGCGTAGCCATCATGATGATGCGACTGTGAATCGACAGGTCGGAAATCTACTGCGCAGCCAAGAATAGCAAATATCACGTTATTCAGTCATCACTTGAGAAAGCAGAGTTGGCCCGGGTGCTGTACTGCAGTACGTTATCGGCGTCTAAGTCAGTCAGTCAACTGTCAAGTTCTTCGATCTAAAACACGTCGAAAAGCAAACCACTTGAATCGAAACACAAATAATAGCTTTATTGTAATCATTCCATGTGCTAGCAGTGTTTTTGACCCCAGATGCCAGTGTCGACGGGGGCTTTGCGTTTCTGCGACTGCTGCCCCATCCGAGTCCTTGAAATGATGCACGCCTCCATGCAGTAGCATGGCTCGGCCCGCGGTGTCCGACAGTCCACGGCGACTCACTAGCGTTCACCGTCATGGTAGTGGCCTCGGATATACGTACGCCAATTTCGAGTGCCCAATGACAACCACATCGGATGCTTTTGCGGCAGACTAAACAAGGTGGGAAGTGGGAACATGGACAGTGGCCGCGGTTCGGAGTCGGTCCCACGTTGACACCGAGATGATGGACAGAGGATGGGGGCCCGGGCCGACGAGATCACTGATGACGATTATTAATAAGCTGTAGGGGACAGACGCCCGGCATTTCATCGTTCAGATCGTTCAGAGACCGCCTCCTGGCTGCCAAGGAACGTGGATCCAAAGTTAACGCCAACATTACTGCGTCCAAGGACCCGATCGACAAGTATACTAAGCAGCCAGCGAAGAGAATCGAAGTCCACTACAGCCAACCGATAATATCGACATCGACCAGATCTGCAGCTGGGAAAACTGCCCCGGAGGGAAACTCCTCGCACTGTCGCGCACCCCTTCGGTCACGAAGTCAGGACCCCGGATCCACAACCTGAAGTCAAAAGAAGGGTAGAAATCACCCAATCAAGCAACATCGGCTTCTATGCCCCCAAACCGCCGGGCACCCCCCCCCGCAACACACCTACTGTCTTCCTAATTTACAACCTCACGGAGATGCAACGTCATACCCTCCTTAACAGAGCAGTCTGGTCCTCCAAATCCACTACATTCCGTGTCACAACCATGGAACCAGTGGCACGGGTGCGTCAATTCCTTTGCTTATTCAAAGAAGACATCATAATTGACCGCGTGGCCAGAGGCACATCTTTGACTCGGATCAATCTACCCATGCTACTCTCTAGTGTCAAAGCTGGTGCATTGGCGTCTTAGGAAATCGCCTTGCCCAAAATCATGTCGTCCGCGTGGTCGGCCGCCGTTGGGGTTTGATCCGGTCACTGAACTGTCTGGGAGTGATCCAACTATTAAGTGGTATAAATACACGCCATATCAACCCATTGCTCTCTCCACCGTGACTCACACTCACGTCTGGTCATGCCTACAGTTCTATCCATCGTCCTCTCCCTCGTGGGCCTATTCCTCATACACCTCCTGCTAGGACTCCGAAGGGTCGCTCGCAATGTCGGGTCAGTGTGATTTGGACTTTGACATAACCAGTTGATTAACCTTTCAGTGACTTTTCCCTGTAGCAAGCTCTCCGGTCCATTCTTCTTTTTCAGCCCAGTCTCTATTCCAGGACATTTACTTTCACGGGTGGTCCGGGAGATTCCTTATTTACATCCGGGAGATTCATGGGTGCTCAGGAAGAAATATGAAGGTACGGGTGTATGACAAACGGCGCACGGGGAGCTTTCCGAGATGCATCCTTGCACAGAATTTGCCGCGGTTGGACGGGACGCCTTTTCCGTGGTAGCTTTTCTTTCATAATTTATGGGGAGATTGCAAGCTCAAAACTTGCAGACCTTCGCATATCCTGTACCAACATCCTTAATATTTATCGCAGACGCCGCCACTATTAGAGTATATCCACACTATGTCCATCTGATTGGATGTCTTTGACCTTTGTTCGTAGGAGATCACAACCTATCGTGCTAGGTTTCCCAAGCCCATGTTTCGATATAGGGTATTGGCTGCTTTCGGACCGAACATCGTGGCTTCGGAAGGAGAGGAATGGAAGAAGTACAGAAAGATTACCGCTCCAGCATTCTCAGAGGTATGTCATGGGCTCCGTTCGTCGCCTAATGCTGATCTGAATACGATTGCCAGAGAAATAATAAATTAGTGTGGGATGAGACTATCCGGATTATGAATGACCTGTTCGACAATGTCTGGGGCGACAGGTCTGAAATTGTTGTAGATCACTGTGTGGATATCACCCTCCCAGTACGCTTCCTATGACTCAACCTTTCACAATCTCCCAACAATTCCACCAGATTGCGCTCTTCGTCATCGGTGTTGCAGGTAGTTTATGCCCCGTTCTAACCATTATATTCTCATGACAGCTGATACTAGGGTTCGGGCGTCGAGTGACATGGACAAGTGACCTCGTTATTCCTCCTGACCACAAGATGACCTTCAAGGACGCCCTTCACATTCTGTCTACTAATTTGGTTCTAAAGATTATTCTTCCCAACTGGGCGATGCGTTTGACGAAGCACACAAGGAAGATTGATCTGGCATTCACGGAGCTAAAGGTTCGTTATTTCAAGTCGTCCTAACTCTGCCTATTTCATCCATACCACATGCTTCGAGTAGCAATACATCCTGGAAATGGTGGAAGCTCGCAGGAATGCGGATAAAGGAGAACAACGCTATGATTTGTTTAGTGGCCTTCTAGATGCAGCACAGAACGAGTTGGACAGCGAGGCGACACTGAGTGACGAAGAGCTTTTTGGTGGGCATCCAATCTCGCGATCGTTCGTTATCCTTGGAAAGTGGCTTACCCATCCTCTCAGGAAACATGTTTATTTTCCTTCTTGCTGGACATGAGGTAAGATCTTCCCATTCTTCCTGGGTTGTTGTCCCAAGGCAGTTCCCTACAGACCACAGCGCATACATTATGCTTCTCATTTGCCTTATTGGCTCTGTATCCTGACGAACAAGAGCGTTTGTATCAACACATCAAAGGGGTTATGTCCAGCCTGAATAGAATGCCTGTGAGTTCCAGGAATATCATTTCGTATAGAGGGCTAATATCTCCGTAGACCTACGAAGATATGAACCGCTTCACGCATTCATTAGCGTAGGTCTATCTGATTTGTCAACTATAACGAGGATTCTTATCCACAGGTAGCGTTTTCTACGAGACTCTTAGGCTTTTGTGAGTGATATTCGATTATGTTACCACACTGGAATTACACCTCGTCCACAGCCCCCCAGTATGTTTTAATTGAATGTGTTGCGACTGAGGCCAACGATATGCTATGGTGACCAGGCACCAAACATCCCGAAGGTCGCTACGCAGGATACCACATTGACGGTAAGCAACGGTGACGGTGGAAGAACAACATTCCCTGTTCCGTCAGGGACGCATATCGATATTCACGTTCCCGGCCTGCACCACAATCGTACGCTGAGTACCTTATATCATGGGGACAGGTTCTCATGAGGCGTCGTAGCACGGTATTGGGAGGAGCCAAACAAATTCATGCCAGAGCGATTCCTTGGAGACTGGCCGAAGGACGCGTTTATCCCATTCAGTCAAGGTATATTTTTTGCCGATCGCAATACCGTAAATCATAACTCACAAACATTCTACAGGTGCTCGTGCTTGTCTGGGCCGACGGTGCGAGTTGTTGCAATGTGGGGGAGAGCACAGTCCTCACAATTTTTATTCAGGTTCTTCGAAACCGAGGGCATAGCGGTCATGACTATGCTCGTGTCAAAATATAAAATCGAGGTCAAGGAGGAGCCTGAATTTGCCGGCGAGACCTTCGAAGAGCGGTATGCGCGAATAACAGCATTCGACCAAACTTTAACTATAACGTAAGTGATATATCTACGTCCGCATAGCGACTTTACGGATAGCCTTCTAGGCCTGTCCGCGTGCCCTTGGTATTTAAAAGGAGATAGTAACTACTTTTGGTTTCCACGTCACCTCCCTCTCATCCATATCTACGTGCCGGAATCATGATGTGGAGACTGGAGTCGTTTGTAAGAATCTTGGAGTCTCTAATTCATCTCACGATGCATGGTGGAGATTCAAGTTGTCAATACTATATCGTCGATGACCGAAACTCCAAGATTTCGTTATCCATACTGGCTATGAAAATACTTACACTTGATGTGAGAAGCGATTTTTTTTGGCTCAGTCTGATTAGATCGACTAGTTAGGAGAGGTGCCCTGGTGGAGGTCTGCGCTTAAAAAGTGATGCGTTTAACTACTGATGTCTGTGTGGATGCAGCCTACTGTATATTCGAGTACGTGGGGCCATGCACGGTTCGACTGATATACCCTACAAGGTTGACGACTGGGGAACACAACGTCGAGTCGCAGGAAATTGTTCGAACGAGACTGGGGCCTCCGTTACGCTACGCTCACTTAATGAGACCTTACCGCTTGCTTAGTGCAGGGCGCCACGCCTGGCCATGAGCTAGAACGGGTTCCTCGTGCCGTCGCAGCGACAATCCGAGAAACTGACGTACAGTTGAAGATAGTCAATCTCCTGAGCCGGAACACGAACTTGAAACCGGGAGGCAGAGAGGTAGTCCCAACTTCGTCAGTAGGCATCAAGAAGTCAGGAGCGCCATTGTAAGTTACGTGACGGAAGATAAGCTGAGCCTGGAGTACATGTAGATGAATGTCACGGCCCAGAGTCCACGACACCGTATGGTGTATACTGTAGTGCGGTGTTAGGTACTGCATGCAGCAGTACTGACAGTTACAGTAGGTATTTCGGCATGAAGATTTCGCTGGGATAATAAGGCCTCGATTTACGTCGGCACGCGGGGCACGCGCAAGTTCTGCGCATCTCGCACCGAATTTCTATTGATACGACGTTCAGTGCGGCAGCTATCAATGCCCGAGCTGGGGAGATAGCCCCGAACTGAACTTATGCAACCAAGGGATCGCCAACAAAACTCTTCCTACGGTGGAGACACCCAGCAAGACATGAGCGTGAGAGCGCGTAAGCATCATAGCCATCCGCCAGCCGCACTCAGCGTTGTGCAAGCAAGCTGCGTTGCTTACCATAAGCTCATTCAAATGATTCAATACTCACCATTTGACCGCATCTCTGTCAGTACGTACATGTGCGATACTGGATTCGAAAAAAAAAAAAAAAAAAAAGTAAGGTTACAAGTGGCAGAATATATGAGCAGAGAGGATACACGGAATGTGTGAAAGGATGGGTGCGGAATCGCGGATGGGAAAGCAAGAGTCAGAAAAGAGAGCGGTGATCCGAGTTACCCAACCGAGTTGAGCTCCGATGCCGCTGCTAGAACGGAGGTGCAGCGGTGGTCCGTCCTGGGAAGCAGGCATCTGCCTCGAGCAAAAAGGCATCGCGAGGTACAAGAAGACAACATGGGCGAAAAAAGAGCGTGTCACGGGCAAGCGAGCGCCGGTGGCAAGGCTTTTTCTCAAAGGGAGATTTCAAACTCCGCCACTGGCACGTTGCTCACGATGACTCGGACTGTCGTTCGGTGGTACTCTTTTCTCCTCCAGTGTCTTCATTGACAATCTGTGCATTCTACGCTAGATGATAACCGCATTTCTTTGTAAATGATGCACCATCCAGGCGCCCGACTCCTCTAGCGCCAATGTCAGGCAAAAACTCCGCCGTCCGAACTGTGGCGTCATTACTACTGTAACTGCACGCCCGCCGTGTCCATAAATACTTCCAATGCGCATTCTGACATGTGTCAGAAACCATACCTGACTAATTCGTGCTTGGAACCAACCAAGAAGGCTTGCATCCGCTTAGCTGTTGTAGTCGGGCACCCGCTATCTCGCATCTACGTTCTCAGCCAATTTCCACCGACATACTGTAACATCACAGTACGGTGGCCCAATATGTTTCCAGACCAGAGCGTGGACTCGGATCCTTTCAAAATTATGCTTGCTTGGTCAGGTGGTCAGGTGCCGTTCTCTCTTACTTGCTTATCTTAGAAAATTGCCGAGGACACGCGTGAATGTACGTATCATAAGTGGAATGGTTGACTGGCATCTGGAATGTCACCTTGCATGGAAATCACAACATCCCCCTGCTCGGCGCCTGTTGGTGTTTTTCATGGTCAGAGGGAATAGACGCCGCCGTCCCCTCGTCCTTCCGCTCTTCTCACTCGCACTCACGTCCGAGTCTGGCTATGCTCACAATTTTATCCGTCGTCCTTTCCCTCTTTGGCTTATTTTTTGTACACCTTCTATTGGGACTCCGAAGGGCCGCTCGTGATGTCGGGTCAGTGGGACCTCGACCTCGAAATAACCGGTTAATTCACGTTCCGAGTGGACTTACAGCAACCTCTCCGGTCCATTCTTCCTTTTCCACCCTCTTTCTGCTCTAGGATTTTTGATTGGACAGATGGTCCGGAAGATTCCTTATCTAAATGCGGGAAATTCGTGGGGCCTCAATGAGAAACATGATGGTATGTGTGTATAAGAAGCAATCAGAGGAGCTATCCGAGATGTATTACTTTACAGACTTTGCAACGGCAGGACAGGATGGCCTTGCTCTGGTCAGTTTTCTTGCGTGTTTTAGAGGGAGAACACAAACTCAAAGCAGTAATTGCAGCTGTCCGCATTTCCTGTGCCAAATTCCAGAATTCATCTTGCAGATGCTGCCGCTATCAAAGTATGCTCACTCCAAGTCCATCTGATCCGATGCCTTCAACCTTGCTTCGTAGGAGGTCACAACCTACCGTGCCAGGTTTCCCAAGCATGTATTTCTATATAAGGTATTCACCGTTTTCGGAGAGAACATTTTAAGTTCGGAAGGAGAGGAATGGAAGAAGTACAGGAAGATTGCTGCTCCGGCATTCTCAGAGGTATGTTCAGAGTGTAGTCCATCACCTAATGTTGAATTCTATTGCCAGAAAAATAATAGATTGGTATGGGATGAGACCATTCGGACTATGATGGACCTGTTCGACAATGTCTGGGGCAATAGGTCCAAAGTTGTTATAGATCACTGTGCGGATATTACTTTTCCGGTATGTCTCCTATGACTCTGATTTACCCATTTCCCAACATCTCCGACAGATCACGCTCTTCGTCATCGGTGTCGCAGGTAGTTTACGTGCCATCCCAATTGTTGTAATCTCATGACAGCTGTTGATAGGGTTTGGCCGTCGGATGACATGGACGAGTGACCTCGTTATTCCTCCTGGCCACCAAATAACTTTCAAAGACGCCCTTCACATTATATCTACTAACCTAATCCTAAAACTCAGTCTACCCGATTGGGCGAAGTATTTGACAACGCACACAAGGAAGGTTGAGATGGCATTCATGGAGTTCAAGGTATGTTATTCCAAGTTGTCCTAACTGTGCGTGTGTCATCCATGCTTCATACCCCGAGCAGCAATACATGCTAGAAATGGTGGAAGCTCGCAGGAATGCGGATAAAGTTGAGGAACGCTATGATCTCTTTAGTGGCCTTCTGGATGCAGCACGGGACGAACTAGATAGCGAGGCGGCGCTTACTGACGAAGAGCTTATTGGTGAGATCTAAACATCACCATCACTCAACGCTGTTGGAGAGCATCTTATTTGTCTTCCTAGGAAATATGTTTTTCTTTCTTCTTGCTGGACATGAGGTGCGATCTTCCTCTTCATCCTGTAGTGTTGCCTCAAAACAGTTCCCTACAGACCACGGCGCATACATTATGTTTCTCATTTGCGTTGTTGGCTTTGTATCCTGATGAGCAAGAGCGTCTGTATCAACACATCAAAGGGGTGATGTCCACCCTAAACGGAATGCCTGTAGGCTCCAGGAATCCCAATTTATACAGAGAGCTAACACCCCTGTAGACCTATGAAGATATGAACCGATTCACGCAATCGTTAGCGTAAGTTCGCCTGATTTGTCCGCCACGGAAAGGTTTCTTATTCCTAGGTAGGGTTTTCTATGAGACTCTTAGGATGTTGTGAGTTCCATTTGATTGCGATTATATTGCCACGTCGGACTTACATCCCGTACACAGCCCCCCCGTATGTTTAATTGAATGAGTCCAGACCGGAAGCTAACCATACAATTTCGTGATCAGGTGATGACCATCCCGAAGATCGCCACGCAGGATACTACCTTGACAGTGAATAACGTTGACGGTGGAAAGACAACATTCCCTGTCCCGTCAGGGACGGCAGTCGATCTTCACGTTGCTGGCCTGCATTACAATCGTATATAAATGACCTTATTTATGCTATGGGGACAGGTTCTGATGAAGCCTCGCAGCTCGTTATTGGAAGGAGCCACACAAATTCATGCCAGAGCGGTTCCTTGGGGACTGGCCGAAGGACGCGTTTATTCCATTCAGTCAAGGTATACGTTGCCCATTGTCGTCATGGTGATCATAACTCACAAACACTTTTCAGGCGCTCGCGCTTGTGTGGGAAGACGGTGCGAGCTGTCTGCAGTATAATCGAGTACAGAGTACTCAAAGAATTCCTTTCAGGTTCTCTGAGACCGAAGGCATAGCTACCATTACGATGCTTGTGTCACGATATAAAATTGAGGTCAAGGAGGAGCCTGAATTTGTCGGTGAGACCTTCAAAGAGCGTTATGCACGTGTGACGGCGTTCCGCCAAAGTTTGAGTACAACGTAAGTAATATGCACATCATTCGAGTTCCTGAGCGATTTACGGATAGTCTTCCAGTCCTATCCGCGTGCCGTTGGTATTTAAGAGGAGATAGTAACCGTTTCGGTTTTTATTGTCTTGACTACCTCTTCCTCTCTTTGTCTACGGTGTGGAGGCTGCAATTGTTCATAGCAGTCTTCTTGGGAGTCTTTCTGTTTCTTCTCTCGATGTATGTGGGACCTTCAGGTTGTCGATACAGTATTCTCAAAGACCGATTGCCCGCTGGGATCGGCATTATCAGTACTAGCAACGAGAATACTTACATCGGATGCGGGAAGAGACTCCCGGCTCAGTCAAGGCCCAATCTGGTGGTATCGAGACTAATGTCTCCTAACTTCAATTGTAGATGTGCTCGGATTAAGAGTGTGTTGCCTAGACGTGGTTGTCCCAGCTGCCAGTGGCACCACCGTTGTCCCGGGCCGGGCCACCGTGACGGACAGTTGCTCAATCTTTTTTGTCAGACCTACAGTATGACCTATCCACCGCAACCTGTCGTACTGATTGCGGCGCTTGTTTACTGTAGGTAGGACGGTCTAGTCCGAGTTATCAAACTCGACACAACTCGGATTTTCGAGTTACACGTTACACACCGGTCTGGACCAGTGCAACTCAGAGCCAGAGAGCCAGTGAAAATGTTAATGTTATAATGTTTGGCAGCGACAACAAGAGCTCACCGTATGGCACAGGTTAAAACTCAAAACCCGCATGGGTCACGGGTACGGCTCCGATACCCGGGGTCATAACCGTGCCATTCACTCTGACAGTACAGGGACCAAGTCCGAAGAGTCAGAGGGTAGTTTTGTATGGTTAATCATGAGTCCACTTATTGTTGTCGAAGCGATACTGTAAGTGACCGCACATGTTGACTCATTTTGTGCGATGGGAATATATTGGTAATCCACACCTGTTTTGGACTGTACAACCTGTACAACCCGATTTTCGGTCGTTTCGGTCAGGTCACTGCAAGATTCACACCGTTCTCAGCAGCTGGGAGGCGGGCCGGGCCAAACTGCCGAAGGGACGTTCAGGCAGGCTGCTTGCACGTACTGTCTCCGGTCGATGATCGATGATGGCTAGGTGTGGTCACAACGCAAGGCGCGCGTGTAGTGTGGACGCGTTCAAGAGGGCACGCCACTGGCAGTACTAGTGGTTCGAGTGCGGGCTCGGTGCGTGGGGTTTAGTTAGTGATTCATATTTGAGCGGCAACATGGTACAGCGGTATACAAGCCTGCAAGAGGACGGATGTGGTAGTGTGGTATCAGGCGGCGGAACAATGTCACGGTGAGACGTGGCAGCCAATCGCCAAGGACGATAACAACCGGGAAGGTCTATCAAGGAAATTCTTGAGTTGGTCACGGCTGCATTGCAATGAACATCCTGTCCTGTAGTACTTCTGTGCAACCACATAGCCACAGTCTAAGTTTCGGAATAGCGACACGGTGTGATTCGCGACCATCCCAGCACGCACTGGCAAGTGCGTCCTTCCCGAATGGGCCAACGCGTTGGCACCGAGCGGCAGCCGGAATGCAAGATACGACATATGAACCGTGAACCCGAGGGTTGCGTAGTTGTCAGTGACTAGTTCAAAATCTATTGGTCTCTATCCTACACAACGATATCGTACAAATAAGTCTGATCATAAGAAAAATACTGTGACTGATGATGTCTCAGGACCCAAACGATGGACGCTAAGGACAATAGCGAGTGGTAAGTAGGTGTGAGTAGACGTAATTGGGAGATGAAGCAGAGACAATCAATCATCGACCTCCTACCACCCGTCTTGTTTCCCGTCCCAGTGAGAGACAGCTATAGGGTAACCGGCGAGCTTTCGCGCGGCGACGAACTTCTGGACAGGTCCCGACGGGTGGGGGTCCTCCAAGAAAAGACTCTGCAGGGCAGGCAACACTTCTGTCACGGGTTCCCCTGCGAGCTCTTGAAAGGCGGGTGCAATACGTGGCACAAACTCCCGCGATACGTGGAGATCCTTCAGAGCGGAAAATGGATGTAAAACCTCCAGCCATTGGCTGTCCTCGATGTCGTCTTGCCAACACGGTCGGTCATATTCACCCTCAGAAATGTAGAGGCGTTCCACCGTGGGAATAGGGAAGGACGAGCTGCACACCTGTGCCAGGGACGACAGCTGCCAATCTGACTGTCTGCAATTGATTCCCAACACGAACTCTCCGGAAAGTGTCTGTGGAGAGGTAACCTCGACGTGGCTATCGGAGAATTTAATGCGGGCTTCAACGGGTGGGTGGAGGTTTGGTGTGCGAGCGACGAATTGGGCGAGTTGTGGAGTGTCGAATATGAGTTGATGGAAGAACCATATACGCAAGCTGTCGAGTAGAGGCGCATCGATCCGGGCCACGAGGTCCTCCAAGTATTCACTGACCCCTCCAAACCAAAAAAAAGTGAGAGCAGGGAGGACCGAGCGTGTGAGCGGATGCGGACGTCGGCTTTCCCGAACAGGGCGAGATAGAGGGGATTTGAATCCTAACTCAAGTTCCTCGAGCCTAGTCAACGTGGAAAGGCCACGGACCATCGCATCGGGTGAAAAGTATCCCGAATGAGGAATGTACAAAATGGAAAGACTGACAAGGTCAGTGGCAGACAAAAGGAGTTTTGGTAATCCCGGAAATGGAACGCGTTCCAAGTCGAGATATTGTAGACGTGGTGCATATCCACCCAAGAATGATTCGGGAACGACTGGGCGCGTTTCATCTTCCCGCGAATATTCCCTCCGGAGCAACAAGTTCGTTAGCGCCGGGAATGGTTGCTGCATCGCTGCCAAGACTTCTCCCAATTGCGAATTTGTAATGCCCAAGAGGGAAATTTGACATACACGGTCGTTATGCTCAAGTGCTACAATGATGTTATCCATCGGTGTTAGTAGGCCATTTTGCCCTATGACGATGGGCAAGGGAGGCCAAACAGCCAACGTCTCCTTCACCGGTGTTCTGTGCATGCAGAGAAGTCGCAGATCCAGGCGAAGTGGTGACCCAAGAACAATGGTCCGCCATTTTCGACACACGTGCACCAGCGTATGCCATGCCTCTATATTGCCTTCTTCTTCTTCTCGAGCCTGATTCAAATAACAATCGAATATTTCTAAGAGGGCAACGTCGGGGAGCATGTCGATTGTCACCCGGCCTACATCGCACCAATCAGCAACAGTCGCAGGGTGATATGCAAAAGATATGTGAAACATACATCGTCCTGCATTAGTAGACCACTTCATAGTCTCACAATGAGCACACTTTTCCGTCAACGAGCCTTCCAAACGGCAATCTATCTGGACAAATGACCCAGGGCGGGAGGGAAATGATGGCGGATCGATGGCGGGGTATATTAGGGAGAGTGGATGATGGAGTTGCTCCTGGGCAAGGCTATCGAGACATCCTTAGTTAGTTTGGTATTCCGGTGAGTGAATTTCCTTTGACATACCGTGATGAGCTTATTGACGAGGCTTTAGTGTGGGGAGGAAAGGGGCGAAGAGATTGCTTGGATTCACTCACCGCTACTCTTTATATGGCGTACAATCCTAATACACAGCCCTCCACATGACCATCACACGTTGTGATGCGCCACTAACACGCACTCTGCAGCATGCGCACCCAGTGCTGCTGGGCTCAAATTTATCCGGAAGGATATCACTTTGCAGTACTTGCTGCAAACTAGAGGCTGCACGTACAGGAGGCGGGCCGGGCCGAACTCTGCCGAAGGGACGTGGGGGAGGTTTTTTTTAAATCCGAATTTGTATTCCGCGGCACGTTCAAAGGAGCACAGAGGTGGTCACATAGAAATACGTAGTATGCTTAGGCATGTATGGTAAAAGCGATGAACCAGAGCTGGCTAGTTATAGGCAGCGATAGGGTGAAATATAGGGTGGTCGTGTGGGTCCCGGGCTATCCGGACCCGGTCTCCAATTGTGTTCCCCTAATGCCACTCATGTATGACTCGGGCTGGCCTGGACGCGCTGTGGTGTGGGAGCTGCGAGACCATGACTCCGGTGTGATGCCTGCGTACTGGTGGTGCCAGTGGGCTGCGAGGGCAGAGTGGAAGTTGTGGATTGTGATCCTGCAGCTGCAGGTTGATGATGTGTTGCCGTCGCTGTTTGCTGAGGATGTGAGCAGAGTAGAATGGCACAGGTGTGTGAGCTATGGCCACATCGCCCGAGGCCCCGAGCTGCCTGACATGCCTAATTTGGTAGTTCCGGCCGCGGCCGTAACGGCTCCAGTGGCTCAAAGCGCTCAAAGCCGATAAAGGCTACAGTAGCCGTTCGGCCCGTTCCAATGCAATGGCTTGGCTGACCGGCTAAGCCGCTCCGGAGCCGAGCCGTGACAACACTAGACTTTGAGGCTCATCATCTTCGTCACCTACGTCTGTTTCGGGCTGAATCTCATCGAACGAATAAGACAGAGGCAACCTCGCGTGTGATTCGGTATTGGTCCATGTTGCCAAGATGTTCGTTCTCCAAACTGTCATTCGTGAGACATCTCGTTGAGAAAGGCGACGCAATAGAAGCCGTCAATTTCGTCACGGTGCAGCGCTGCGATTCCAACAAGCGCGTTGACCTCTACGTCGAATGCGGAGAGTGGGTGATGGCAGGCAAAGAGTGCAAGGAGCACGGTGATCGTGCTAGGCTAGAGTGCGTTTCTTTGGCATACTAGTATCCTGCGCAACTCGCTGACTGCCACGGTGTAGAAACTTGCGATCATCATGTCCAAATTCTTTGATCGCTCGGGAGCTGGATCAGATTGCATCGACAATGAAATAAAACCCCGTCTCGCAATATCCAGAGTAGCGTCGTCAATTTCTTTGCTGACAATATAATGCGGTGAAGACACACAGCGCCTGCAGTGAACATCCTGTCCTGTAGTACTTCTGAGTACTGTATTATTCCGGAATCACATAGTCGCAGTCTGAGTTTCGGATAGTGTGATTCGCGTCCTTCCCGAATGGGCCAACGCGTTGGCACCGAGCGGCAGCCGGAATGCAAGATACGACATATGAACCGTGAACCCGAGGGTTGCGTAGTTGTCAGTGACTAGTTCAAAATCTATTGGTCTCTATCCTACACAACGATATCGTACAAATAAGTCTGATCATGGTGAAGATAAGAAAAATACTGTGACTGATGATGTCTCAGGACCCAAACGATGGACGCTAAGGACAATAGCGAGTGGTAAGTAGATGTGAGTAAACGTAATTGGGAGATGAAGTAGAGACAATCAATCATCGACCTCCTACCACCCGTCTTATTTCCCGTCCCAGTGAGAGACAGCTATAGGGTAACCGGCGAGCTTTCGCGCGGCGACGAACTTTTCAATGGCTTCCTGGACAGGTCCCGACGGGTGGAGCTCCTCCAAGAAAAGACTCTGTAGGGCAGGCAACACTTCTGTCACGCGTTCCCCTGATAGCGCTTGAAAGGCGGGTGCAATACGTGGCAGAAACTCCCGGGATACGTGGAGATCCTTCAAACCAGTAAATGGATGTAAAACCTCCAGCCATTGGCTGTCCTCGATGTCGTCTTGCCAATGCGGTCGGCCATATTCATACTCGCAGATGTAGAGGCGTTCCACCGCGGGAATAGGGAAGGACGAGCTGAACACCTGTGCCAGGGACGACAGCTGCCAATCTGACTGTCTGCAATTGATTCCCAACACGAAGGAAAGTGTCCGTGGAGAGGTAACCTGGACGTGGCTATCGGTGAAGAAAATGTGGGCCTCAACGGGTGGCTGGATGTTTGGTGTGCGAGCGACGAATTGGGCGAGTTGTGGAGTGTCGAATATGAGTTGATGGAAGAACCATATACCCAAGCTGTCGAGTAGAGGCGCATCGATCCGGGCCACAAGGTCCTCCAAGTATTCACTCACCCCTTCAAACTCAAAATCAGTGAGAGCAGGGAGGACCGAGCGTGTGAGCAGATGCGGACGTCGGCTTTCCCGAACAGGGCGAGATAGAGGGGATTTGAATCCTAGCTCAAGTCTCTTGAGCCTAGTCAACGTGGAAAGGCAACGGGCCATCGCCTCGGGTGAAATGTATCCGGAATGAGGAATTTCCAGAATGTACAGACCGACAAGGTCAGTGGCAGACAAAACGAGTTTGGGTAATCCCGGAAATGGAACGCCCTCCAAGCTGAGATGTCGGAGACGTGGTGCAGATCCACCCAGGAACGATTCGGGAACGACCGGGCGCGTTTCATCTTCCAGCTGTCCATCTGTCCTCCAGATCAACAACTTCGTTAGCGCCGGAAATGGTTGCTGCATCGCTGCCAGGACTTCTCCCAATTGCGAATTTGTAACTTGCCTGAGGTGAATTTGACATACACGGTCGTTATGCTCAAGTGCTACAATAATGTTATCCATCTGTGTTGGTAGGCCATATTTCCCTACGACGATGGGCAAGGGAGGCCAAACAGCCAACGTCTCCTTCACCGGTGTTCTGTCCGTGCAGAAAAGTCGAAGATCCAGGCGAAGTGGTGACTCAAGAACAATGATCCGCCATTTTCGACATACGTGCACCAGCGTATGCCATGCCTCTATTGCGAACCTGTCTCCTTCTCTTTCTCCTTCTCGAGCCTGATTCACATGGCAATCGAATATTCCTAAGAGGGCAACGTCGGGGAGCATGTCGATTGTCACCCAGCCTACATCGCACCAATCAGCAACAATGATAAGCAAGAGATATATGGAACATACATCGTCCTGCATCAGTAGACCACTTCCCAGTCTCACGATGTGCACACTTTTCCGTCAACGAGCCTTCCAGACGGCAATCTATCTGGACAAATGACCCAGGGCGGGAGGGAAATGATGGCGGACCGCTGGCGGCGTATATTAGGGAGAGTGGATGATGGAGTTGCTCCTGGGCAAGGCTATCGAGACATCCTTAGTTAGTTCGGTATTCCGGTGAGTGAATTTCCGTTGACATACCGTGATGAGCTCATTGACGAGGCTTTAGTGTGGGGAGGAAAGGGGCGAAGAGATAGCTTGGGTTCACTCACCGCTACTCTTTATATGGCGTACAATCCTAATACACAGCCCTCCACATGACATCATACGTTGTGATGCGCCACTAACACGCACTCTGCAGCACGCGCTACCAGTGCTGCTGGGCTCCAATTTATCGGGAAGGATATCACTTTGCAGTACTTGCTGCAAACTAGAGGCGGAGAGGCGAATGGGGGATTTGTGCGAGGACATTAGTATTGAGCGCTCACGCTTCGTCTCCAACTCATGCCACTC
Source organism: Russula emetica (assembly GCA_015178925.1). Taxonomy (NCBI): domain Eukaryota; kingdom Fungi; phylum Basidiomycota; class Agaricomycetes; order Russulales; family Russulaceae; genus Russula; species Russula emetica. Next base: position 269,781 of record WHVC01000030.1, on the reverse strand, counting down.
GCCTTCCAACGACGATAATCCAGTTGGCATTAGAATTGCCCATCACTATTGTACCCATCAATGGCTATCATACTCCTCTTGTGACTGTGCAGCAAAACCCGAATCATGCATGTCGTCATCATATGGAGCTATATCTTCATCATTAGAGTACTCCTGAGATATGTCAGACATTGTAGGTCCAAAAGAATGTGAGAGCGTTGTTTAGCTCGAGTATAAAGGAGTGTAGAATAATTTCTAGTATTTTCGAATTTTCGAATTTTTCGCGATTTTCGAACCGTCACAAAACACGTGAGACAAGAATTTCCGGAATGGGTGTACTGGGCGGCCGCGTTTCTGCGCTTACTGATTGGCCTTGAAATGGTGTTCCGTCCGAGCGCCCGACTCCAGCATCAGGCCCAGGAAGAACTGTTGGGGTTATTCACATGTGTGGCGTCTCTGGTAATTTATCTTGCCTTGAGACCACGTCATCTGCGCGAGGTGCCCATTGGGTTTGTTCCGCGGCAATGGAAGTTATAATACACCATGCCGTCCTTATGCTCCCCCATCCTCCCCCCATCCACACTCACATCCGGCTATGCCCACATTTCTATCCATCGTCCTTCCCCTCTTCGGCTTATTTCTCATACACCTTCTGCTGGGAATCAGAAGGGTCGCTCGCAATGTCGGGTCAGTGTGACTTCGGCCTCGAAATATTCAATCAATCAACCGTCGAGTGACTTTTGCAGCAATCTTTCCGGTTTATTCTTTCTTCTTGATCCACTTTCTGCTGTGGGATATATGATTGCACAGGCGGTCGGGCAGATCCCTTACTTACTTCTTGGAAGTACGTGGGGGCTCAGTAAGAAACATGAAGGTACGGATGCATAACAAACTGTCCAGGGGAAGCTATCCGAGACACATACTACAGTATTTGCCACGGCCGGACAGGACGCCTTTGCTATGGTTGCTTTCCTTGCGTATTTCACGGTGGGTAGAAACTCAAAGCAGTACAACTTGCAGATTTTCGCATTTCCTGTGCCAGGCTGCATCATACATGTTGCAGATGCTGCCGCTATCAAAGTAAGTCTACTCTATGTCTGCCGGATGTATGTTTTTGACCTTGCTTCGTAGGAGATTACAACGTATCGTGCCAGGTTTCCCAAGCCCGTATTTCGATATGAGGTGTTGTCTGTTTTTGGAGCAAACATTGTGGCTTCGGAAGGAGAGCAGTGGAAGAAGTACAGAAAGATTGCCGCTCCGGCATTCTCAGAGGTATTGTCCTGAGCTCTTTTCGTCGTCCGATGCTGAGTATGATTGTCAGAAAAATAATAAATTAGTGTGGGACGAGACTATCCGGATTATTATGGACTTGTTCGACAATGTCTGGGGCGATAGGTCCGAAATTGTTGTAGATCACTGTGTGGATGTGACTCTTCCGGTGCGCTCCCTATGGTTCAGATCTCAGACTCCCTATGTCCCAACATCTCCCCCAGATTGCTCTCTTCATCATTGGCGTCGCAGGTAGTTTATACCCCATTTCGTTTGTGATTGTCTCATGACAGCCAAATACTAGGGTTCGGCCGTCGGGTGACATGGACAAGTGACATAGTTGTTCCGCCTGGCCACCGAATGACATTCAAGGACGCCCTTCACATTCTATCTACTAATGTAATTCTGAAAATCGCTCTTCCTAATTGGGCAAAGAATGCGACAAAGCAGACAAGGAAACTTGACTTGGCATTTACAGAGTTAAAGGTCTGTCATTCGAAGTTGTCCTGGCTGAGCTCGTATCATCCATGCCTCATACCTTGAGTAGCAATACATGCTGGAAATGGTGGAAGCTCGCAAGGATGTGGATAAAGTCGAAGAGCGTTATGATCTGCTTAGCGGCCTTCTGGATGCAGCACAGGATGAACCGGGTAGTGAGGCGGCGCTAAGTGACGATGAGCTTATCGGTTGGTATTCGTTGTCGGATCATTCTGCATTCATAGAAGTCGTCTTACCTCCCCTCCTAGGAAACACGTTTATATTTCTTCTTGCTGGACATGAGGTCGGATCGTTTCCTTCTTCCTCCCGTGTTGTCCCTATACAGTTCCTACAGACTACAGCGCATACACTATGCTTCTCATTTGCCTTGTTGGCTCTGTATCCTGACGAACAAGAGCGTCTGTATCAACACATCAAAGAGGTTATGTCTAGCCTGAATGGAATGCCTGTGGGTTCTTGAAATCTCAATTCGTATGGAGCTAACATCTCCGTAGGCCTACGAAGATATGAGCCGTTTCACTCAATCATTAGCGTAAGTTCACCCAACGTTTCCGCTAGAATGAGAATTCTTAGCCTCTTGGTAGCGTTTTCTACGAGACTCTTAGGCTATTGTGAGTGCTATCCGATTGCGTTACCACGCCAGACTTACAGCCCGCCCACAGCCCCCCAGTACGTTTAATTAAATGTATTCTGACCGGATGCCAACTATACGCTCTGACGATCAGGTAGCGGCCATCCCAAAGGTCGCTGCGCAGGATACTACCTTGACAGTGAGTAATGTTAATGGTGGAAAGACAACATTCCCTGTCCCGTCAGGGACGCAAGTCGAACTTCATGTTCCTGGCTTGCATTACAATCGTACGCTGGTGGCTTTGTGTCATGGGGTACAGGTTTTGATGAAGATTTCATAGCACGATATTGGAAAGAGCCACACAAGTTCATGCCAGAGCGCTTCCTTGGCGACTGGCCAAAAGACGCATTCATTCCATTCAGTCAAGGTATATTTTGCCCATCGAAGAACTGCCATCATAGCTCATGAACACTTCGCAGGTGCCCGCGCCTGTCTGGGGAGACGGTGCGAGGCGTTGCGTTTACTTGAGAGAGTAGAGTCCTTATAAATTTCTTTTTAGGTTTTTCGAAACTGAGGGCATAGCCATCATGACTATGCTGGTGTCAAGGTATAAGATTGAGGTTAAGGAGGAGCCTGAATTCGCCGGCGAGACATTTGAAGAGCGTTATGCGCGTATCACGGCATTCAGCCAAGGCTTGACTACAACGTAAGTGATGTCCAGAGTTCCATGGCGATTTTACGGATAGCGTTTCAGTCCTCTCCGCGTGCCGTTGGTATTCAAGAGGAGATAAGTTTTGGTTTTTTTTCTGTCTTGGCCACCCCTTCCTCTCTTGGTTTACGATATGAAGGCTACAGTTGTAGGGTCTTCTTCCCTCGATGCATAAAGGACCATCAGATTGTCGTTTGTCAATATAATATTCTCAAAGACCGGCCGTCCGGGATTGACGTTGTCGGGGGTGGTTGTGGTGAAATTGAGGTACAGCGGCATGAAGGTGTCCGAACGACTACGTGACTCGAGTCATTTTATGGTACAATATCATTTGCTTATCGGACAAACCTATGCATCGCTAAGTACCAAGCCCGACAAACCCCTGGGGGCGCACGTACTATCGTTCAGCTAGAGTTGCAAAATTTTGCAAAATCGCTCTCGGACTTGGCCACGACACGACTTTGAGCCACTGGCTGTTTTGGACACTTAGAATAGCATATAAATCTTGATCCTACCAACTTACATTTGAGAAATATGTCCTGTGGTTGCTGTCGGAGACTTTCCGGGTTGAAAAACCAGAGTTGCAAAGATTCTGTCACGATTCTGTCACGACCTGTCAGCACGGCAATTCAGACCCCGACTGGCATGAGCCAATCAGCAACGACAGTCTCGGCAGCAGGGGTTGACGCATTTGACGCATTTTCAAACTCAGCTTGATCATCGACCTTGATCGTCACGCTCGATTTTGCAACACCTCATATCTCCCTTCACAGAACACCCCTGCACTTGCAAATTGGTATACAAGTAGTTCAATATGTTCCTACTGCGCTCCCGAAAGAAAACTGGCTTCTGTGGAGTGCTGAGCTCTCGAGCCTCATGTTTGTACCTTAAATGATGTGATTAGCACAAGAGATTGACCTGTCGCACACGAACGAATCAATGGATTTCCATTCTGAGATTCAGGATTACAAGGTGAGACATAACATAAACTAAGGACAAAAAGTCCGAGGGCAAAAGCTGGCCGGAATGAGGCAAGAAATGTGATTTTGCAACTCTGGGTGAGTTTGCACGCCAGGTTGAACGATAGTACCAGAGTACCGCAAGAGTTGCCTCAAGCTTATCTTCGATAAGACGGCGACGGTAACATCTGTTCCGAGTCCTCGGTTACGACCTGAGTCGATATGCTACAGTACTGTATGAGGTGTTTTCACTATCGCTTGGCTCTATGTTCTAGCTGTAATTTTTTGATTTCGTCAAGTCTTCCCGGATTCACCGGATTCACCGCCCTCGCCCACAAATTCCATCACGGCGTAGCGTGATTGTCCTCCGCCTCTATTCGAGTACATCAGCAACATGCTCGATCATCAAAGCGCACTACCCTCGGCGCGCTACCTCCGGCGCCCCGCAGAATGAGGTCCAGTGCAACGGGATTGAACCGTCTGCCCGTGCATTTACGTCTGCATCGTGCTCCAGTAGCAATCGAATGACGGAGCTATCTTTGAGACAGCGGCCTTCTGATGCCGAATATAACGGGGTTCACCCGTCAAGATCGATGGACGACGTATTGCGCACCATTATCAACGACCGCCGCAACCTTGTCATCAACGGGCCAACGGCCTTCACTCTGTTATCAACGACCTTTACCCTATCGTCGATGTAGGCAACTCTATTGTCGACGCTAAGCATGGTTATCAGCGATTCCCCTCACTTTGTCGTTGACGGTACTAGCGACCTTCCGGACTTGCGCGCCAGCCATTCGAGCCTCTTCTTGCGGCAGCCTGTCTAGTCTCGTCAGCGAGTCCTCCATATCGATCCTTCCGATCAACTTCTTTAGAAAAATTTCTGAAAACAGTTGTCAACGGCAACGCATTTGTACAGCAGCGACTTACTTGTTCGGCCTTGCCTGTTGATTAAATGCCGTTTCCGTTTCAGTGTGGATTTCATAGACGCTAAGAAAAAGGCTTCTATGTGCTAGAAACTGTCAAAAAGAACGCCTTGGGCCGCGCGAACATCTTTTTTTAACTGCCTGAGAGGCGTTGGCAATACGATCGACCGCACAAATGGTATTAAGAAGGATACACACTAAAATGAGGACACAGACTTTGTCGGCTCTGGCGAAGAACACTTTTGCCGGTGAGGATATCTGTATTACTGGTATTCTCACCGGCAAAAGTATAGAGTGCAAGAGCTCAGACAAGTTCATGTCCTGAAGCCAAGCAGGCCGACACCTTCTCCGACGGTCTCCCCGAGAAGGCATAAAGAGCCTTCACACTTGAATCCAGTCATTTCGTCGATCTCTCATTGCTTTGTTGAGTTGAGACTGATTGTGTTCCTGAACTTGCAGTTGAAAGCACGATGAGAATGTTACTTCGCAAGCTAATAGCTCGGCAGCGAGTGGGGGACGCGAGAAGGTCCATCTAGTGCGTATTTCGTATGCTTTCGAGGCATGAATTGGTAATAAGAGGATAAGGTGGAAGTAGGGCGAGCGTGAGACATGGGGGTGAGGAATTGAGGGGTGACGGGAAGAGGGATGGCAATAAGCGCCCGTGCCAGTGTAGAGTTATTAGGGCCCGTTCGGTAGCTCCGGTTTCAAAACCGGCTGCCCGCCAAAATCGCATGGTCCAGTTTCGAAAACGCCAGCTTTGCCCAAATTTGGATGCGATTTGGCAGGGCCGGTTTTGAAACCGGAGCTACCGAACGGGCCCTAAAAAATTAGTTGCCCGAGAGTCAACTGACTCAACTCTACACCCCTGATGCTACGCTGGCGGGCGGTGTGAGTCCGTCAAGTACCCGCGGCGCACTGGGACGAGCATCCTTAATATCAAGTGTTGAAAGAATTTCAAGTTCGCAGCGCCTTACTGGGAGGACTTGTTCTACTAGTACCGTGACAGTTGAATTTTTACCTTTCATATTCCATCGCATCTATTCACTCACCAAGTATCTCACCTCAGGCTCGTATCGCCCTAAATACTGGTCACTCCCAATCTGCGCTATTTCGCACCTCGCTCTCGTTGGCAAGAAGTTCGTTTTTTGCTTCTCTAACGCGCTCCACATTCGAGTCCGTATCACGCATCGCTCCGTGCTCTCCGCCCACTCGTATCATTCTCCAAATTGTCTGACCGTAATGACTATTCGTTGAAGCTCATAAAACCAGGCGTAAGACCCTGATTTATGCCTCGGCGCAGTTGTGCTTGTCATCCGACCCCTTTCCAGTGCCTTTATAGACACCCTTTGTATTCGTGTATTCGACCCCAGATGACAATCTTTTTTTTTTACTCGCTTTCAGCGCGATCGCATTTCTGCACCTCTTGCCCCTGCCTTGAAACCAAGCACCGCCAAAATCTTCCAGCCACAGCGTAGGCACAACTCGGCCGGCAAGCTCGCCGTGTCCACAGCGACTCGCCAGCGTTCACCGTCATGGTAGTGGGCCTCGGATGTACGTACGACTGCTTCGAGTCCCCTATGACAGTTATAATGTCTCCTCTTGGGCTTTGGCATCGAATCTCTGCATGGATCCGCGAGCAAGTCCGAGTCGTCATTGGCCATAAGGTTCGAGTATCTCCGAGTCCGTGGAGAGTACATGCAGTACAGTACTAGAGTGAGTCCAGTAAATACCTGACTGTTTGTTTGTCTTGTGAAGCACTTGACGCTTAGACAGACCCGATTTCACCCAAACGTTGACCATTGACAAGTGGATACAGCTGGGTTTCAGTCACATTCAAGCAACCGTTAGGCTGGTCTGAGTCTCTGCAACGCATTTCGCAGCCAATTTCCACTGACATAATGCTCACAATACGGTGGCGTTTTCGCGTTTAGCTTGGTCGTATAAAGGGCCCCCGCGGGAACGTCGGTTCTCGACAAGGAGGCTGGCTCGAGTCCGTCACTGGTGCCAGCGGGGCCAAGATTTTATCAAAGGAGATCATTCGGCAAGGTGCCGTACGTCTGTTGATCATGTGCTTATCTTAAAAACCACCGAAGACATGCATGAGCGTTTGCTTCATCATCACGGATGGAAATTATAGACTACACGTAAACTTCTGGGGTCTCCTGGAAGTTGCCTTGCTCCGGCGGCCGGGAACCACGTCACGGTCGTTCGCATGTCTCGCCAGCTCAATGTCTCGCCAGCTCAATGCCTCGGAACTCAATGCCTCGGAACAACCCCAAACGAGGGCCAAGCAGTGTCTGGAAGCAATAGTCAGAGGGAATGGATGCAGTGCTACCACTCTCCAAACACACCCACAGTTCAATCCATCATCCCTTCACTCTTTAACCTATTCCTCGTACACTTGTTGCCGTGACTCCGAAGGGTCGTTTCCTTTCTCTCTTGATCTCAGGCGGTATCTACATGCTGGACTCGGAATCGCGGTGTAGAGGTTGAAGTCGTTTATTTAAAGACCAAAAATCGCAATATACGCTTCGGTACAGTTGGGATTCTCCGAGTCATATGGTCCAAGGTTCCAAGTCTTCTGTCACGTTTCTGCGCCTGCCGCCCTTCCTTGAAATGATGCACCGTCCGTCCGACTCTGGGCATCCACTGACGACTGCCGCCAGCGCTAAAAGAGGGCTGCGGGCCGGCAGTGTCACCATGCCAGTAGCGACTCAGATCGGATTTGAGCTCCCCGGCGTTTACAAATCACAACTTGAAGTACACAGTCAGTGGTGGTGGGCCTCGGACGTACGTATACCACCTTTGACTTCTCAATAACAGTTGTCCTTCGGGGTTACTCCGCGGGCGGATCGTCCTTATTAGCACTCGGATAAGTTAAGTTGATATCTCCGTGGTGTACAGTGGGTTCACGTCACGGTCAGAAGCCAAACCTGAGCCCGTCGCCCGCCGAGAAGGCGGAGCCAAACGTCCAAACGCGAACCTTGACCGGTTGACACACAATGATCTCTTCTGAGTCACTTCTAACGCATCTCGCAACCAATTCTCTACAGACACGCTCACAGTACTACTTGTTTTCAAGCTAGATCGTAGATCTTACCAATCACAGTAGGATGCCGTAAAACGCGCACGTGACCACATTCACGTTCCACGTCGTGGTCGTTGGGGTTGTTCCGCAGCAGTGGGCTATCTGTCTCGATCTCGAGACAAATCATTGGTCAGTGGGAATAGACGCCAGGCCATAACTTAGTCGCGTGATCTCTCTTCACACTCATATCTGACCATGCCTACAGTTCTATCCATCGTCCTTTCCCTCTTCGGCCTATTTATCGTACATCTCCTGCTGGGAGTCCGAAGGGTCGCTCGCAATGTCGGGTCGGTGTGATGTCGATCTTTTAAATATCCAGTTGGTCAACCTTTGAGTAATTTTTGCAGCAACCTTTCCGGTCCATTTTTCCTTTTCGACCCACTTTCTGATGTAGGATTTTTGATTGCGCGGATATTCGGGCATATCCCTTATCTACTTGTGGGGGGTACATGGGCGCTCGGTGGGAAATATGAAGGTACGTGTGCATGATAAACGATCTCAGGGGAGCCATCTGAGACGCATTTATACACAGACTTCGCAATCGTGGGACAGGACGCGTTTGCCCTGGTAGCTTGCATGGGTACTTTATAGGAAGAATGTAAACTCAAGGCAGTCAACTTGCAGACTTGCGCAATTCCTGTGCCAAAGTCCATAATATATATCGCAGACGCTGCCGCTATCAAAGTACATCTGCTCTATGATTTGCTGATTGGATGCCTTTGACGTTGCTTTGCAGGAGATCACAACCTATCGTGCCAAGTTTCCCAAGCCCTTATATCGTTATGAGCCGGTGACTGTATTCGGAGCAAATATCGTGGCTTCGGAAGGAGAGGAATGGAAGAAATACAGAAAGATTGCCGCTCCGGCATTCTCAGAGGTACGACCTGAGTCCCGAGAGCCATTCGTCCCTAATGCTGAGTAAGGTTTCCAGAAAAATAATAAATTAGTGTGGGACGGGACCATCCGAATCATGATAGACTTGTTCGACAATGTTTGGAGTGACAGGTCCGAAGTTGTTGTAGATCACTGTGTGGATATCACTCTCCCGGTACGATTCCTGTGGCTCTTATAATACTTTACTCGTGTTCGAACATCTTCATCAGATTTCCCTGTTCGTCATCGGCGTCGCAGGTAGTTTATGCCATGCCCCATTCCAACCATTTTAGTCACGTGACAGCTTTAGGGTTCGGCCGTCGGGTGACATGGACAACTGACCTCGTTGTTCCTCCTGGTCACCGAATGACCTTCAAGGATGCCCTTCACATTTCATCTTCTAATCTGCTTGTTAAACTCGCTCTTCCTGATCGGGCAAAGTATTTGACGAAGCATACAAGGAAGGTTGATTTGGCGTTCACGGAACTGAAGGTGTGTTACTCGATATTGCCCTCAAGGCTGTCCTAACTGTGTTCGTGTGATCCATACCTCATGCCTTGAGCAGCAATACATGCTGGAAATGGTGGAGGCTCGTAGGAGTACGGATAAAGCCGAAGAACGCCATGATCTATTCAGTGGCCTTCTGGATGCAGCACAGGGCTAAGTGACGAAGAGCTTATCGGTGGGTATTTAAATTCATGATCGTTGGCATTCTCTGAAAAGCGTCCTCCCAGGAAACATGTTTATATTTCTTCTTGCTGGACATGAGGTGAGATCCTCCCGTTCTTCCTCGGGTGTTGCCCCTGAACAGTTCTTTACAGACCACAGCGCACACATTATGCTTCTCATTTGCGTTGTTGGCTCTGTATCCTGACGAGCAAGAGCGTTTGTATCAACACATCGAAGGGGTTATGACCAGCCTGAATGGAATGCCCGTAAGTTCTAGGAATCTCGACTCATTTAGAGCTAACATTACCATAGGCCTACGAAGACATGAGCCGCTTCACGCAATCATTAGCGTAAGTTCACCTGGTTTGTTCACTATCATGGGATTCTTATTCCCAGGTAGGGTTTTCTACGAAACTCTTAGGCTGTTGTGAGTGCCATTGGGTTGTGTCACCATATCGGGCTTACAACCCGTTCATAGCCCCCCAGTACGTTTAGTTGAGTGTGTTCCGACCGGAAGATAACGCTACGTTATGGTGACCAGGTAGCGAACATCCCGAAGATTGCCGCGCAAGATACGACCGTCACTGTGAGCAAGGTTGATGGTGGAAAGATAACGTTCCCTGTTCCGTCAGGGACGACATCGAACTCCACGTTCCTGGCCTGCACCACAATCGTACGCTGAGTGGCTTTGTATTTGGGGACAAGTTATCATGATGTCTTGCAGCACGTTACTGGAAGGAGCCCCACAGGTTCATGCCCGAGCGATTCCTTGGTGACTGGCCAAAGGACGCATTTATTCCATTCAGCCAAGGTATATCTTTGTGCATCATAAGACCGTGCATCATAAGACCAAGTACAACCAACGAACGCTTTACAGGTGCCCGTGCTTGTCTGGGGAGAAGGTGCAGAGTCTTCACGGAATTTTTTTAGGTTCTTCGAAACCGAGGGCATAACTATTATGACTATGCTGGTATCGCGATATAAGATTAAGGTCAAGGAAGAGCCTGAATTCGCCTGTGAGACCTTCGAAGATCGCTATGCGCGGATAACGGCCTTCTATGAAGGCCTGACTATGGTGTAAGTGATGTCCGCGTTTCCATGGTAATTTTACCGATTGCCTTCCAGTCCTCTACGTGTACCATTGGCATTTAAGAGGAGGTAACTGTTTTGTTTTGTCTCAGCTTCCTCCTCGATCTGTATGTATGTGCTAAGGTCATGATGTGGGGGGAGGGGGACATATTCAACTAACTGACCTTCGTGAATACAAATGAATGAACGGTTATCTGTGCCAGGCCGCCGTTCCAAAAAAAAATTTTGTCTGGACCCGGTAGTGGTGATCTGGCTCCTCGGGGTTGAGTATCTATAACCGTGACGTGGCGAACAGTCATGTGCCCGGTTTGTCGATTTTCTCGGAGTCAACGGCCGTCTGTCTGAATTTTACAGTAATGAGAACTGGCGTGAAGGGGGTTTGGATTCCTTAATGTACTGCTACCCCAGCCTCCAGGTCACGGTGTTGTTTTCTTACGTTCTAAATAACAGTTTTTCTCCTCGTTCTCTCATTTTTATCTTTTGTCCATACCAGACCCGGCGTGACCTTTTCATCATCCCTGCGGCGATGCGCTCCCAGTGCAAACCAGTACTAGTCAGTTCCATCGCTTGGGTGACGGCAAGATCTAAGAGTCGCATGACGACTTTCTCCTTCTTAACGCGCAATAGCGATGCACGTGCCTTCATATATATTGCATGCGAGAAGACCCAGTCGTATGCTTATTTTTGAACACACGGGGCGCGGGGTATGACCGAGGTACCCTTTAAGGATGATAGTTCAGTTCTCATTGGTAGCGGGAAGATCACTATAGGCCCATGGCCTTTAAATAAATCGCTCACACCCTTATTTATCTCCCTCTCAACCCTCTTTCTTCTTCGCACACGCTCACATCTCTCGATGTCCACAGTTCTGCCCGTCGTCCTTTCTCTCTTCGCCCTATTTCTCGTACAGTTCCTGTTGGAACTTCGGAGGGTTACTCGCAATGTCGGGTCAGCGTGCCTTTGACCTTCGAAATGACGTGATTGATCAACCGTGGAATGACTTTTACAGCAACCTCCCCGGCCCATTTCTTCTTTTCGACCTGCATTCTGCTCCAGGACACTTGATTGCACGGCTAACTCGGCCAATTCCCTATATAAACCCGGGAACCACGTGGATGCTAAGTAAGAAATATGAAGGTATGAGCGCGTGACAATGGTGTAGGAGACCATTTGAAACGCATTCCCACAGAGTTCGCTGCTGCTGGACGGGACGCTGTTTCTCTGGTGATATTTTGCGTAATTTTTGGGAACGAATGCAAACTCAAAGTGATGGCTCCGGACCGCAGACTACCGCGTTTCCTCAGCCAAAGACCAACCTATACGTTGCAGACGCAGAGGCTAACAAAGTACGTTTATACTCTACCTCGAGTTGAGTTGGACACTTCCAAACCCCGTTTCGCAGGCGATCATAACCTCTCGTGCCAAATTTCCCAAGGATGTAAATCATTACGCGGTATTGGGTGTTTTTGGACCAAGCGTCGTGGTTTCGGAGGGAGAGGAGTGGAAGAAGTACAGAAAGATCGTCGCTCCAGCATTCTCAGAGGTACGTCCTGAGATTTTCTCGTCGCCTACAGTAATCCTGAATAGGGTTGCTAGAGAAACAATAAATTAGTATGGGACGAGACCACTCGTATTATGACGGACCTGTTCAACAATGTCTGGGGCGACAAGTCCGAAATTGTCGTGGATCACTGTGTTGATATCACTCTTCCAGTGCGTTTCCTACGGCTCATACTTTACACATGGTCTAACATCCTGACCAGATTGCGCTCTCTGTCATTAGCACCGCTGGTAGTTTATTCCCCGTTCCAACCGTTATGGTCTTATCACAGCCCATACTTAGGGTTCGGCCGTCGGATCACATGGACGACTGATCATTTTGTTCCTCCTGGCCACCAAATGTCGTTTCAAAAGGCTCTTGACACTGTGTCTAATAATCTCCATCTGATAATCATTCTTCCCCGCTGGGCAATGTACTTAACAAAGCGCACGAGGGAGGTACATCGGGCATTCATGGAGCTGAAGGTGCGTTTCTCAAAGTCGTCCTAACTGCATATGCGTCATCCATGCCCCGATGCGTCGAACAGAGATACATGCTGGAAATGGTGGAAGCTCGCAGGAATGCGGGTAAAGTAGAAGAACGCTATGATCTGTTTAGCGGCCTTTTGGATGAGGCACAGGACGAACCGGACGATGAGGCGGCGATAACTGAGGAAGTGGTCATCGGTAAGTACGATGTCTACTAGTTTTACATCGTTAGAAAGCGCACTAACCATTATTCCAGGAAACGTGTTCATCCTTCTCCTCGCTGGACATGATGTAGGACGATCCCCTTCTTCCTCTGCACCGTGACCTAAAACACTGCCCTACAGAGCTCATCACATGCGCTGTGCTTCTCATTTGCCTTGTTAGCTCTCTATCCAGACGAGCAAGAGCGTTTATATCAACACATCAAAGGCGTTATGTCCAGCCTAGATCGGGTGCCTGTAAGTTTCAAGGATCTCGATTTGTATAGAGAGCTAACATCCCGGGAGACCTACGAAGACATGAACCGCTTCACGTACTCATTAGCGTAAGTTCTCCAGAGTTGTCCAGTAGAATCAAGGGTTTATATCCACCGACAGTGTTCTCTACGAGACACTTAGGTTGTTGTAAGTGCGTATACCATCGCGTTACCACATCAAACTTACTCGTCCACAGCCCCCCAGTACGTTCGTTTGAATGTGTGATGACTCGAAGCCAACCGCACCCTATGGTTCCAAGGCACCGTACGTCCCGAAGATAGCCGCGGAAGATACCACCTTGACTGTGAGTAACGCTGACGGCGGAACGACAACGTTTCCTGTCCTGTCAGGGACAGAAATCAAAATTCACGTCCCTGGCATACATTACAATCGTACGCTGAGTGACACTGTATTCCGGGGAAAGGATTTAATGGGTTCTCGTAGCACGATACTGGAAGGATCCTCACAGGTTCATGCCAGAGAGGTTCCTCGGTGATTGGCCAAAGGATGCCTTTTTCGCGTTCAGCCAAGGTATATATCTCGGTTAATCATAATACTGTAGTCATGACTCAAGAACGCTTTGCAGGCGCCCGCGCTTGTCTGGGACGACGGTGCGAGCTGTCACAGTGCATTGAGGGCGAAGTTCTCACATAAAGTTTCTAGGTTCTTTGAAACTGAAGGCATAGCTATCATGACTATACTCGTGTCACGATATAAAATCGAGATTAAGGAGGAGCCTGAATTTGCCGGTGAGACCTTCGAGGAGCGCTATGCGCGTATAACAGCGTTCGACCAAGGTTTAACTACGCGGTAAGTGGTGTCTTCATTTCCGTGGTGGTTTACTGACAACTTTCCAGTCCTCTCCGCGTGCCGTTAGTTTTTAAGAGGAGATAATAGTTTCCTTAGATACCCCTGCTTTCCTCTCTCGATTCACGTGCGGACACTGCAAACGTTTGTCTAGACTGGTTACGATAGTGCTCTATCCGCCTGTTCTCACAATAATGGACGGGGGAGCCATCATGTCAAACTTTGCTGCTTGTATCTCACCCTCAAGCTGCATGCACACACACTCTTCAAGGAGCATGCACATACGTTTCCTCTTATAGTACATTCTAAACCGGGCGCGATGTAACTGTGCACGGCGATGATCAGGCATTGGGGTATCGGGATTTGGTGTCCGAGTCGGGAGTTTAAAGGAAGGGGGAAATGTCCGACAACCTGAGAGTGACACTTTGGAAGGAATGGCTCACGACTCACGAGGGGGTGTCTCTAACGATCAGGCGTCCTCGCCTGCCGAGCTAAGGAGCCATCCAGGTCACGAGTAGGAGACTGGGAGCCAGGATACAGCTTTAAGAATTGGCGAGGACCGACGGTGGGACATCACAGGCATCCCGATTCCGAGAGAGCCGGAGTGGCGTGCGCACGTGTGAATTGAAGTAGATGGAGCGTCACGCGTCACAGTCCCAAATGTATGCCAGCGCCGAGCGGCCCCGTTGTATTGTACACTACATTGTCCAAGTCTTACTCAGGCCGTACTTTATCGTGACGATTTGGCGGTTCTCAGTGGGCGCGGTCAGCAAACCAATAACTACAGTTCTCGAATTCTGGTTTATTTGGGGTAGTACGTCCCGTGGTCGCAAGAACGTGGACACCATGCGAGCTGGTTGTTAGAGCCCAGACTGGACTGGACGATTGAAAGAAGTGGAAGCGAAGCCCAGCCATCCCCCAACACTCTCCTGACCACTACAGTACCAACCCCGTTCCCGCCCGAGCTACTCGCAGCCGCATTCCCAGACACACACTCACGGTCGAACTCTGTCTCTCGTTCCCACTCCCGAGAGCGACCTCCCTACTACTAGTATAGAGAGCATTCAAATTATCGGCCGCGTTCCCACTCGCAATCCAGTTCTCGACCACATGCAATTGCAACAAGGTCCTATACCTTCGCGCAGTGGCCCACTCACTCCTGCGCCTACTCATATGCTTTAAACCATCCCCTCCCACTTCCGGGACTTCCCCAGCCAGTTCCCTACCTACATCCAGCGCCGCGTCGTTCTGACTCGTTCACGGACGCTTCCCACCCACCGCGTGAGGGGCCCACATACGTCATCGGAGCACCTGCCGTGGGAGGTATTCCTCCACAGATACGGATGCATAACCCAGTGCGTATTCCTCATTCCTTTTTCCCCATCTGAATGGCGTGGTGCTGACGACATTTTTCTTGTTGTCATTTGTTTTTGGTAGGTCACGCCGACGCAACGGTCCCAACAACCGCTACTCAAGCGCCGAGTTTCGGACCCTGGGGGTTTTCCTCTTCGGGTCCCTCACCAAAATCGGAAATCCAAGCACCCACCACCAAGGACTCAAGGAGGCACCGGAGGACGAGTAGCTTCTGAGTTAACCGCTTTAATTCGTCTTACGCCAGTGCGCCACCGACTCTTCATACTGAGTTGATTGGATTCTACTTTGGACCGCTTCCCAAAAATCCCATCTCCTCTTCACACATACTTTCGTTTTTTTCCATGCGCACGCACGTACATCGTCATTCCCATTGTGCAGGTCGCTCTTCACGTTTACGTGATGAGGTGCCAGTGCAAAGCAAAGTGTTCCCATGACGTGTTACGTCTTCACGAGACCAGAGCAGGAGAGGACTCGCAAGCTGCTCTTGACGGATTGACATAGAGAATATTCGCGCCCAGAAATCCGGCAAATGCGGTCCGCTATTCACATGACTGGGGAAGATGACTAAGCGCCCTGTCAGAAACGATGGTGTCGGTGAGCTGGTGGTGGCGGTGGCGACGGGTGCCTATCCTATACTGAGGGTACAGTAACCCGCGTAATCCACCCACGCCTAACCCACCCATCCACCCGCCCATCCTGTGTGTTCCTGTGCTTACCCTTGTCCTAGCTCCTACTACCGGGACCTCGGGGCCCAATGCCTACCTTCTGATCATGATAAGGCTGCTCAGTGGCGTTACGACTCTTCTCCTGAACAGTACGATAACAACTGCTATTCACTTGATCCAGTGACCTTGTATGGTTTAAGCCAGATCAAAGTCTTGAAAATACTAATATCTGTGCACAGTATTTGCCCCATTGCCCATTATGGCCCATTTGTTTCTCCGTCCCTGCGACGTACTCTGTATCATGTTCCTGGCGTTCCTGCTCCCCGTCAAGATGCATCAAGGTTCACGCGTTCACACGTCTGCGCATCCTAAATGTACGAAAATAGAGTCACATGGCTGTTGCAACTTCACTTGCAAGGCCTCCTTGTCGAAGAGGGAAGACTAAACAAAGCGCCCTCGCCGTCGACTCGGAATGCTATGGTACAATGATTGCGTCATAATGGATAAGGACCTCAGACCCAGTGTTGTATGCATATATCCGTCCAGCAAATATCTCGTTTTCACCCCGTCCCTTGCTGCTTCCTTGTCCTTTATCCTTTATCTTCTTCCTCTTGCTGCATCTAGATGCTATTTCCCTGATGCTACCTCCCTGTAATACCTCGTCGCTCCCCGATATGAATGCCTCGTCTTCCCTTCCAAGCCACAACGCCGTCTCACGCAAACAAGTTGCGCCTGTATCCCAGGATCGACGCAAGCAACCTCTGGTGGACTGCCGGCGGCTACCCGCCGTCGGTCTCGATGCCTCTCAGCCTTCTGACGTTTTTTCCAACCTCACAATCCCAACCACAACCTCTCGGTTTGCCTATTCAGCATTGCGTAGAGCAAACGCTGGCACACCCACCCGCGATTTGATCCGTCCTGAATTCGTCCTTCATGCGCGCAGCGACAGCCTTCCTTCACAGCAATCGTTCCGTTCTCAACATCGTCGAGCTTTGCTCACGCGACATCGTTCCGAGCCCATAATACGGACTGTCGCACCGCAGACTAAACCTTCTTCTCCGTTTTTATGGTCAACTGCAACTGAGGCACAGAATCAACAACAACAACGAAGCTCACAACACGGCACTACTCGGGTTTTACCCTCTCAGACTGTTTTGGCTGATCGAGGATCCAGCATCGCTGACACAGGTGACCACGTTTCCTTATGATCGCGATCGTATCTGTCCTTAATGAAGCTTCTTTTCTTCCAGATTTGCCTCTGATCCCAGCAGGGGATCAATATCTTTCCCCAGTTGTGCAACACCCTCCCATGCCCTTTCATTCATTCAGTGACACCATAATGGATGCCCGTCCAAGGCCTACTGGTTTCGCTGCAATTCCTTCTACAACAGCTCGGGAAGATTCAGTATATGACTCGGAGATGATGTCGGCTGAAAATACGTCGGAGCCTAGAGAACATGTCCAGCGTATGACCGACGGCTGGAAAGAGGACGCAAAAGGTGTCCTTATATTTGTAAGCTTTGCTCAACTGATTCTTTTCCTTCTATCGTACTGATCTTTTTTTTCTTTCCAAAGACCGGCATTTTCTCCGCAATCGTCGCGTCGTTTATCATCGAAAGCTACAAAATGTTACCCCAAGATGTTGGAGACCAGATCTCGCCTCAACCTTCACACCCTCCCGTCTCAATTATCACTGTTAACATAATGTGGCTGATAAGCCTTGTACTTAACATCGTATCCACCCTATTTGCAACATTAACGTTGCAATGGTCACGAAGATTCGCTCAGGTGCCCTGTGTTCCTAGGGCGCCTCGAGACCGCGTGCTCAGCCATTCGTTTTTGTTCGTCGGCACCCTGACATACGACTTGGACCGTGCAGTTGCGATGACTGTACTGTTGCTTCACCTCTCTGTGTTTTTATTTCTTATTGGCCTGGTGATTTTCTTTTTCACGATCCACAAGATAGTGGCCACGGTAGTCTCAGTCTCAGTCGGACTCTTTGGAGTTGTCTATTTGACGCTAACAGTCCTTGCTTGTATCGACCGATCCTGCCCCTACCGTACTCCACTATCCGACGTGTGGCGGTCGCATCGGGGGCGACAACGCCGACAAGGCTCCACATACTAGTACTACGGTTCGCCGTGCACGTTCTCGCGATCATTAGCTACTATCCTGTTTCACTCACGCCTTTACCATGCGATACTACGGGGCTGTTATTAAGTCCCGGGTTTGTATATACTTTTAGTTTGTCTACTATCCTGTTCCGCTATTGTATATACAGTAGTACTAGACGACTACTGTAACGTCCATTCTGGCATGATTCTGCTGATTGTGTTTTACTTTGTGTTTAATTTCAATACCCGGGCCCAATGCGAGAGTTTTGTGAATAGATGAGAAGCGGGACAACGCCCTAGTATACCGAAATGTAAATCATCTGAGTGATTGATTTTACTTTCAGTTTGCAGAACACCGTGACCTTCAAGTCGAATGTGCTGGATTTTGAGCCTCGCGCTCGCCTGCATGCCCGCCCATCCTCCTGATCGAGCCTCGCCTTCCCTTTTATCAGTCATCGTTTCCCTTTGATCCCTTTACCTTACCCTTCATACTTAGTTCCCTTTCTCTTTACAGCTCGATCATCCCTGAGTCATCCTTTCTCATTCCCCTTTGATCCCACTCGCGCTCATCGTCCTCATGCATCATACGCGACTTGCCCTATGCACTCGCGCTCTCGCTTAGTAGCTTTACCTTTGTACCTGTTTCACTTTTCCTTTCATCCTTTGTCTTTCGTCCTCGACATGCTTCATTCTGATCATACTATACCTGATGTGTACATACAAAGAGTCCTGTATGTACTTAAGCTCCCTGTCTAGTGCCCGGAATGCCATCGCCTTCAGTCCCTTCCCTCTTCTCCCTCCCTCTCGTGTGAGTGCAGTTGCACATCAGTTCCATCGCCGCCTTGCTCTGGCGCCGCCTCATCGCCCAGCCGCGTCGTCTTCACCTCTCGCGCTCTATTACCGTTCGCTAGAATGTGCCGAGTCTGCCGACTCGGACACTGCCACGGGCCGGGGAACCCGAACGGTGTCGCCAGCCATGCCATTTCAAGTGCTACCGACGGAAGACTTCCGAGTCGAGGAGAGGCGGCCAGTGTTTCCCGACGTTGGTTGCGAATTATCGGCGCCAACTCCGAGCTCAATTCAGTTCCTCCTCTCAGTTACTCCCATTTCTCGGGTAAGAGGCCCTCCATAGGAGCGTAGAGATCACGCATTGACTCGGAGTCACGACACTTCTGGGACTGATATACTGTACTGTACATTCGTTCTTTCCCTAATTCCCTCTTGCTGTGACCTCGGTTAGGTTTTACAGTATCACCTTGGTCCAAAATTCCGTTGCCGTATGGGACCTCAATCAAGCACTCGCGGCCCGCGCTGCAGGGCCGCGCACTGGGGCGAGCATGAGCATCCTTGATATCAAAGGTTGAAAGAAATTCAAGTTTGCTGTTCGCAGTTCGACCGTGACAATAGTAGACGGTTGTATGCTTCATTCCGAGCCTTTACCTTTACCTTTCATATTCCCTCGCTCGCATCTACTAGTAGTATTCACTGACCAAGTATCTCACATCAGGCTCGTATCTCTATAGGCTAAACTCTGGTCACTCTCAACCTGCGTTGTTTCGCACCTCGCACTCTCTGGCAAGAAGTTCGTTTTTTACTTCTCTAGTAACGGCACGCTCCACATTCGACTCCACTTCCACTTCACCTCGTATCACGCATCGCTCCGAGTCTGTTCTCTCCGCCCGCTCGTAACTTATCTTTCTCCAAGTTGTCTGAACCGTAATGACTATTCATTGAAGCCCATAAGACCACTGGCAGGCGTAAGACCTTGATTTCAAGTCATGCCTCGGCGCAGTTGTGCTTGTCATCCTGGCCTTTCCAGTGCCTTTATAGACACGTTTTGTATTCGTGTATTCGACCACAGATGATAATCTCTGAGTCTCTTTTACTGGCTTTCAGTGCGATTGCTTTTCTGCACCTCTTGCCCCTGCCTTGAAACAGACCACCGTCAGACCGTCAAACTCTTCCGGCCCCACTGCTAGGCACGACTCGCGGGCGTTACCGTCATCGAATGCTACGTACAGTACGACTGTTTCGAGTCCCCGGAGTTGGGGCCACTGGGGCCTTGAGGACGCAAATCATACGATAACTGCCAGTGCGCCACACTCTCGGCCGAGAGTTGAATTCATGTTACAAGGTAAATTGTACTGTATACTTACATCGCAACGCCAAATTGCATTGTCCCGTTCCGTCGTATCGAAGGAAGTCAACTACTGGACTACCTATAAGGTAACTTATAATCTGTAGCAATTAATTTATAAGGAAAGCACGAGATGCGATGGAGTGGAAGAGAAGACTTCCAGTAGCCAGCTAACGCGTAAATCCGGAAACGAAGATGAGATAATACAAGAAAGAGGACAAGGCCCAAAAGGGATGTGTTTTACAGCTTGAGGTGATATAAACAAAGTAGATGTCCAGTGTCAAGCGCGTGAATGATATGAGTAGGTGAAATCGGAACGAGGTCCATTCAAATGTCGGGTAATGTAGCATGAGTGGGATCCGGTCTATAACAGACCACAAACGACAGTGTCACGATTCATTTTTAGCGGTGCTTGGAGTGGAAGAAGCAAGGGGGGAGGGTTGACGTTCAAGACGTTGGCGGATATTCGAGTATGCAGGTGGAAGTTCGATCGTCTCAGACCCGGCTTGACCTAATAAATCCTCACTAGGACCGGCGTCGTCATGCTGAATAATATTGGCGGGTCGTAATTGTGGGAATGAAGCGCTTTTGCGCGTCGTTGTCGTCGTTGTCATGGGTGTTTGCGGGTGCTGGACGTCTGCCGTAACAGTAGACATTAAAAGAGGACGATCGTGTGTCGAGCCAGCCTCGGATGTCCCTCTGATAGTCGGATCGCGCACAGGGTAGGGTTCCAGCGCGTAGTGTTGGGGAAGATCATGATAGCCCTCGTTTTCATCTTCGTCATCTTCAAGTACGTTGACCGGGCGCTGTTGCGAGAGAGCGGAATACGGCCGTCGCCGAAAGAACCAGAATCCAACCAAAGCGGTTGAAACGAGGAGAATAGCAGCTACCACGCCACCTGAAAGAAGAAAATAAGTGATGGGCCTCTTACTGTAAATGAGGATGAGGTCGAAAATACGCACCGATAATCGCGCCCGTATTACTATTGTACAGGAAGAAAATCAGGACATCAGCTGTGGCGTTTCTAGTGTTTGCAATTTCGCTTACGAAGACGAATGACTCCCACTGCCATTACCCGACGGCTCGCTGGTGCTAGCGGGCAACTTGCGGGTGCTAGTGGAATAACTTCCTGCGGGGTTTCCGGGAGTGGAAGAAGGGGAATTGTTGTTCACACAGGAATTGTTGTTCACCCCAGATCCAATATTGTATTGAACACTACCGCCTGATCCAATTCCTCCATCGTCGCTCCCGATGAGGAGGACATTGGTCCCAATGACGATATCGACAGTCCAATTGAAGCCAGTGCCAATGCCTGAGTCATTGTCAGTAGAAAGTGAACCTTGAGGGATGGTGAAGGAATTGCCGCCTGGGATGGTGCCGTAAAAGTTGACGGTTCTGCATGGCGTTACGTGTCGCGATGGATGAAAACTGTTAGGCCGCACCGGATTAGGAAAGATTGATGAAGAGACGCACCCACGAGGGGAAGGACCTTCCCACCACCACAACCGTGTTGATTCACATTGAGTGAGTCCATCATCAGGGTAGATGCTGAAAACCCAAGCGAAATAGGGGATCTGAGAGGAATTGTAACAACTCGAGTCGGACGATGGGAGAACGGTGTGCGAAGTACTGGCGCCACCTGTACCAAAACCGCTCTTGTCGCTGACCTGCAAACACTGTGAAGCGAGAATGTGGTGGGATAAACAACTGCGTACCACTGCGACAAAGGACGAATTTTCCGGGTAATTAAGATTGAAGGACAAGGTTGTGCTTGTCCCAGAGAAGGGTATGTTTAGGATTGGGCGAAAATCGATATTATTTGGGAGTGGTGAGGCCGGTGGGGGTCCACTGGGGATGATCAGAAGACTGTAGGGAGGTTGACCGCCGGAACCCTGGATGGAGAGGGAAACATTTTGACACTGATAGGGCTGAGAGGTGAACTGCCAGGTATATGCATTGACAAGGAGGGGGAATAATAGAATGACAGTCAGGGAGCAGGCTGTCTTCATGGCTTTGAACAAGTTTTGCAAAGCGATGCCCGTTTCGGTCCAATTGACTGGTTTGTGGCCACGATGGGAGGGAGGGGGAACACGTCCACACTGTGTTTCCTGCCCCCGCCCCCCCAATGCCATCCCTACGAGCGTCAGCGTCAATCACCCCCGGCCTGCCCTGTCGCCACGGACCTATCCGCCCGCACCGCCCTTCTCCAACTTGTAGGCTACAAGCACACGGGTCGCGGGGGTCGCGGGAAGAATCTGCACCCAAAGACAGGACAGCGTTGACTTTCCCGCGACTTGCCCGCTCTTTTCACGCATCTCACTCAATTGATTGCTTCCTCATCAGTGTCCGGGGGGCGCCTCTGCGGCTGAATAGAAGAAGCGGGATGGTCTGCCTGCCACGGGCCGGGACCCGGGGAGGGCTGTTTCCCCCGCCTTGCGAATTCACTACTGCTCCAGAACACTATGGCTTACCATTCTACCATTCTACCATTCCGCGTTCCCACCTTCTCATTCTCGGTCCCAACTCAATTCAATCCCTCCATCCACTCACACCCATTTCCCAGGCAGAGGCTCTCCTCGAAAGCCACAGAATAGAGGACGTCGTCCTGCTAGCAGACCAACAACGGAAGAAGGTCCAGGGTAAGCTTGTTGCAGATCCCAATGAAATATGTCTTTCTTTCTGGCGCGCCTGTCTCTATTTTATCTTGAACTCCTCCAGGTAGATGAACTCGCATATGTCTACCAGAAAATCGGGTTTCAATGCATGCTCGAGACACGCTTCGAGGACGCCGGATTTTGCCTCTTCCCGGGAGAGCTCGACCCCCGCATACTTATTTCATACTTCCCCGGCCCCCGCGGCGCGCTCCTCGATGTGGATCCAACGCTCGACGTTTTTTCTGGCATTGCTGAGTGCATGCCGCCCTACGACTCGATCGACGACATTAGTACGTCCCCTGTTCCCTCCGCCACTCTTCCCCTGCCCCTACACAACCGCAAATGACGTGCCCCCCCTTCTGCTGGCGGCTAACATGCAGTCGTGGCCAACCTAGTCCGCAACTACTCCCCCTTCCTCGCCCCGACCACACGCTCCGCACCCCCAACAGCAGAACTTCGTCGTGTACTTGGAGTCGCGGCGCGCGACATGTTAGAGGAGTTTCTACGCAAGTGGAGACGCGTGCGAAGCGACTTTAGCACATCGAGAAAAAAAGGCGCTGCCGACTGGTTGTTTCCCGAATTCACTGCTTATCCCAAACGCCATGGCTCACCATTCCACCTTCTCGTGTTCTCATCTTCTCATTCTCGGCCCCAACTTGATTCAATTCCTCCTCTCAGTTACTCCCATTTCCCGGGCAGAGGCCCTCCTCGAAAACCACTGAATAGAGGACGTCATCCTGCTATCGGACCAACAGCGGAAGAAAGTCGAGGGTAAGCTTATTGCGAATGCCAATGAAATGTGTCTTTCTCTGGCCCCTTGTCTCTATTTCTCCTTGGACTCCTCCACGTTACCCACCATCGGCTCCCTCCGAGAAGCCCTCGAGCGCATTTCCTCAAGTCCCTCATTGAGATATTCGCAGTCTAATCACTGGAAATCTTCCATCCAGCTAGCTTATGTCGTATTTTTGGGGAATTGTGACCTATACTTACAATACCCTCCCATGCCCTCTGACTCGGTCAGTAATTTCCGGCCAAGGCCTGCTGATTTTGTTGCAATTCCTGCCACAGCTCGGGCTCGGGGAGATTCAGTAAACGATATTTCGGTTGAAAATGTCTCCGGGAATAGGAGCTAGAGGGCATATCCATCGTTTGATCGATAGCTGAATAGGGGGACGCAAAAACTGTTCTTAAGTTTGTAAGCCTTGTTCAACTGCGTCTTTATTCCAACATTCCAACTGTCGTATCGTTTATAATTGAAAGCTACAAATTGTTATCACCAGATATTGGACACAAAATCTCACAAAAACCTTCACCCCCCGCCGCTTCAATTATCATTGATTTGTTAGTGTGATGTGGCTGATAAGCCTTGTGCTTAACACCACACTTACCCCATTTGCGACATTAATGCTGCAATGGACACGAAGATGCTCTCAGTTGCCCCAAGTCCCGAGGATGCTGAGACCAGATGCACAGCCGTTCATATTTGCTCCTTGGCACCCTTTCAGTATTCTTGTTTCTCGCCGGCCTAGTGATATTCTTTTTCATTATCCACAAGATAGTCAACATCGTTGCCCTGATTGTCTTGATTGCAGTCAGACTCCGAGTCTATGAGGTGGTCTATCTAGTGCTCCGTCCTTGCTTGTGTCGACCGCTCTTGCCCATATCGTACTGCACTATTCGACGTTAGGTAGTCGCGACGGGGCAGCGGGGCGATACGCAGTACAGTACGGGCGTTCTCGCGCTCATTAGCCACCGTCACGGTTATGTTTCAAGTTCATGATACAGTACTACTGGTTATTATTACGTTTTAGGTTTGTGTAAATTAGTTACTTACCCTGCTCTGCCATTGTAATCCTAATTGTATACTGTATAGGCGACTGCCACATCTATTGATTGTTTTATTTCAGATGGATGTCCCATCTGAGTCATCGAGACGAGTGATATACCGGTGATACGACAAAGGGGACAAACGTACCTATTTTACGCAGAACTGCCTTCCCTAGCTTCCAGTGGCCCCTTCTCTAGATCGACGAGTTTTGCGCCTTCTACGTCGCTTATCAACCCCATCTCGTTTAATCTCTCTAACGCAAAGTCCTGCCACTTCTTCCCGACCTTGCTTTCACCAGTATACACGTCGAAATGTACGTTTAATCGGTCGTACTCTTCCGCGTACTTCTACTTCTTCATAGACAACTCACGCCACACGCGCTAATTCTTGAGGGCATCTTCATCGCCGTCTTCCATACGCTTGAACCATGCGGCGGCCGCAGCTTTGACACCAGGGTCGGACTCGGCATCTTTATTGATGTTCACGTAAACGTCGAACAGATGCTTAATCGCATCTTTTTGTAGCTCTTCTTCTGAGCCATATTTTTCAAATCCAACAGCTATAAGACCTAACTATAAAAGTCGCAGAATTGTGAGCGAGATGTAGCATTTACAACGAAAAACGTCACCTGCGTGCCCAATCTCCCAAATAATTCATCGATACGACTTCCCCATCCTCAAGCCTGCCCCAATGATGGTTGAGCGGGGGTGTCCGACGTGGAAACTCTTCGCGATGTTCGGCGACGAGTATTCGATCACGACTTTCTTGCCCGCGCCGGACTCGGACGTGTTCGTGCCATACTCTGGCTTACCAGACGGCGCGTCATATGTGAGCTCGTGCACCTGCGTCAGCACAGCGCGGACAAGCGACGGCGTCTTGAGCAAAAAGTGCAAGAATACCTTGTCGTGCGTGATCGACTCTGCCAAATCGTCCGCTTGGAACTACGCCACAGCACCATCCAAAAGAGACGGAAGTAGACCCGGGTAAATTAGAAGGGTTTATCATAAGCCAAGTCTCCGGGAGCAACGTGTTTTGTACATACTACCTGATCGATGACTGTCTTTGCAAGAACGTCGACTTTACCTGGCAGACGGAAGCGGGGAAGGGCGATCGTAAAATCGACGCCTCTCTTGCCATAGTCGACACCCTGGTAGATTTGCTCGACAGTAAGGGCGGCAAAGCATCCGCGACACGCTTCGCGTTGAACGAATCCAACACGGCGCGGGAGGTGTCCGTCCCAGGTACACCTGGTAACGTCGGCAATTTGAACGGCATGGATGGCCCTGGGGATCTTTGTGCTGAACAGACTTGTAATAAGAGTACGGAAAGTGTGCTGCGATGGTGCGAGTGGTATCGCGAAGACATCAACGTTCTACAACAAATGAGCCACTGGCAATTCTGCATACCCTAGCCTTAATTTGGGGTCCATACCTTTATTACGCCTGACCCGAATTATCACAGACTCAGTTTCCTCTCATGCCAGTAGATCCACATTTCGACGTTTACCAGAAATACCTCTCATTTCTGTCTCAAGGGATTGCGTTGTGGAGTCCAAACCCTCTTGAAGATAACTATGGCCGAGTCTCGATAGGCGAGGTTGGTTACAGGTTACATAGACCAAGGGGCTTTCATTCGCATGTTCGTATTATTATTATTACTACAGTACTGGCTATTACCATTACGTCTTAATCCTATTTGTATACTGAAGGCTATATAGACTACAGTACTGTATAACACCGTGACGTGGCGATCACTGGCAGTCATGTGCCCGGTTTATCGGTTTTCTCGGGGTTCACGGCCGCCAACCCTGTTTGAATTTTACAGCATCAGTACGATTCTACAAAAAATCCTACCCGGCTGGTTGAGGGCGTGAAGGGGGTTTGGATTCCTTGATGTACTGCTTTTCCAGCCTCCAGGTGTTGTTTTCTTACGTTCTAAATATCGGTTTTTCTCCTCGTTCTCTCATTTTTATATTTTTCCATACCAGACCGGTAACCTTTTCATCATTCCTGCGGCGTTGCGCTCCTAATGCAAAGACTTCCCATCGCTTGGGTGACCGTGACGACAAGAGTCGCATGACGACCTTCTCCATCTTAGTGGGCAATAGCGATGCACATGCCTTCATACAGTATCTATTGCATGCGTCGCCATGCGAGAAGACCCGGTCGTATGCATACTTTTGAACACACGGGGTTTGACCAATGTACCCTTTAAGGATAGTTCAGTTCTCATTGGTAGCGCCAGCACGGGAAAATCACTACAGTATAAGACCTTTAAATAAATCACTCACACCCTCATTCAAGTTTATCTCCCTCTCAACCCTCTTTCTTCTCACGCGCTCACATCTCTCGATGCTCACACCTCTGTCCGTCGTCCTTTCTCTCTTTGCCCTATTTCTCGTACAGATCCTTTTGGGACTCCGGAGTGTTGCTCGCAATGTCGGGTCAGGGTGCCCTTGACCTTCGAAATGACGTGACTGTAACTGACTGAACAACCGTGGAATGACTTTACAGCAACCTCCCCGGCCCATTTTATCTTTTCGATCTGCATTCCGTTCCAGGACAGTTGATTGCACGGCTAGCTCGGCCAATTCCTTATCTAAACCCGGGGACTACGTGGATGCTAAGTAAGAAATATGAAGGTATGAGCGCAATACAATGGTGCAGGAGACCATTTGGAACGCATTCCCACAGAATTCGCTGCGGCTGGACGGGATGCTGTTTCCCTGGTGATGTTTTGCGTATTTCTTGGGAACAAACGCAAACTCAAAGTGATGGCCCGGACCGGCAGATTACCGCGTTTCCTAAGCCGAAGAGCAATCTATACGTTGCAGACGCAGAGGCTAACAAAGTACGTCTACTCTACCTCGAGTTGAGTTGGACACTTCCAACCCCGTTTCCGAGTCGCAGGCGATCATAACCTCTCGTGCCAAATTTCCCAAGGATGTAAATCACTACGCGGTATTGGCGGGTTTTGGACCAAACGTCGTGGTTTCGGAGGGAGAGGAGTGGAAGAAGTACAGAAAGATCGTCGCTCCAGCATTCTCAGAGGTACGTCCTGAGCTTCGTTCGTCGCCTAATCCTGAATAAGATTGCCAGAGAAATAATAAATTAGTATGGGACGAGACCACTCGTTTCATGACGGACCTGTTCGACAATGTCTGGGGCGACAAGTCCGAAATCTTCGTGGATCACTGTGTTGATATCACTTTTCCAGTAGGTTTACTATGGCTCATACTTTACACATGGCCTAACATCCTGAACAGATTGCGCTCTCTGTCATCAGCGCCGCTGGTAGTTTATTCCCCGTTCCAACCGTTATGGTCTTATCACAGCCCATGCTTAGGGTTCGGCCGTCGGATCACATGGACGACTGATAACGTTGTTCCTCCTGGCCACCAAATGTCGTTCCAAAAGGCTCTTGACACTGTGTCTAATAATCTCCATCTGATAATCATTCTTCCCCGTTGGGCAATGTACTTGACAAAACGCACGAGGGAGGTACATCGGGCATTCATGGAGCTGAAGGTGCGTTTCTCAAAGTCGTCCTAACCGCACATGTGTCATCCATGCCCCCATGCGTGGAACAGAGATTCATGCTGGAAATGGTGGAAGCTCGCAGGAATGCGGATAAAGTAGAAGAACGCTATGACCTGTTTAGCGGTCTTTTGGATGAGGCACAGGACGAACCGGACAATGAGGCGGCGATAACTGAGGAAGTGGTCATCGGTAAGTACGATGTCTACTAGTTTTACATCGCTAGAAAGCGCACTAACCATCATTCCAGGAAACGTGTTTATCCTTCTCCTTGCTGGACATGATGTAGGACGATCCCCTTCTTCCTGCACCGTGACCTAAGACACTGCCCTACAGAGCTCATCACATGCGCTGTGCTTCTCATTTGCCTTGTTAGCTCTCTATCCAGACGAGCAAGAGCGTTTATATCAACACATCAAAGGCGTTATGTCCAGCCTAGATCGGGCGCCTGTGAGTTTTAAGGATCTCGATTTGTATAGAGAGCTAACATCCCGGGAGACCTACGAAGACATGAACCGCTTCACGTACTCATTAGCGTAAGTCCTCCAGAGTTGTCCAGTATAAACAAGGGTTTATGTCCACCGACAGTGTTCTCTACGAGACACTTAGGTTGTTGTAAGTGCGTATACCATCGCGTTACCACATCAAACTTACTCGTCCACAGCCCCCCAGTACGTTCGTTTGAATCTGTGATGATTCGAAGCCAACCGCACCCTATGGTTCCAAGGCACCGTACGTCCCGAAGATAGCCGCGGAAGATACCACCTTGACTGTGAGTAACGCTGACGGCGGAACGACAACGTTTCCTGTCCTGTCAGGGACAGAAATCAAAATTCACGTCCCTGGCATACATTACAATCGTACGCTGAGTGACACTGTATTCCGGGGAAAGGTTTTTATGGGTTCTCGTAGCACGGTACTGGAAGGATCCTCACAAGTTCATGCCAGAGAGGTTCCTCGGTGACTGGCCAAAGGATGCCTTTTTCGCGTTCAGCCAAGGTATATCTCGGTTAATCATAATACTGTATTCATGACTCAAGGACGCTTTGCAGGCGCCCGCGCTTGTCTGGGACGACGGTGCGAGTTGTCACAGTGTGTTGAGGGCGAAGTTCTCACATAACGTTTCTAGGTTCTTTGAAACTGAAGGCATAGCCATCATGACTATACTCATGTCACGATATAAAATTGAGATTAAGGAGGAACCTGAATTTGCCGGTGAGACCTTCGAGGAGCGCTATGCACGTATAACAGCGTTCGACCAAGGTTTAACTACGCGGTAAGTGGTGTCCTCGTTTCCGTGGTGATCTACTGATAGCCTTCCAGTCCTCTCCGCGTGCCGTTAGTTTTTAAGAGGAGATAATAGTTTTCTTAGACACCTCTGCTTTCCTCTCTCGATTCACGTGCGGACACTGCAAACGTTTGTCTAGACTGGTTACGATAGTGCTCTATCCGCCTATTCTCATAATAATGGACGGGAGAGCCATCATGTCAAACTTTGCTGCTTGTAGCTCACCCTCAAGCTGCACTATGCGCACACACTCTTCAAGGATGCACATACGTGTCCTCTTATAGTACATTCTAAACCGGGCACGATGTAACTGTGCACGGCGATGATCAGGCATTGGCGTATCGGGGATTGGGATGTCAGTCTAAAGCAAGGGGAAAATGTCCGACAGAGCAATGCTTTGGAAGGGAAAGGACATTGGCTCACGAGGGGATGTCTCTAAAAATCTAGCGTCCTCGCCTGCCGAGCTAAGGAGTCATCCAGTTCACGAAACAGTAGTAGGAGACTGAGAGCCAGGATACAGCTTTAAGAATTGGCGAGGAACGACGGTGGGACATCATAGGCATCACCAGCCCGACTCCGAGACGGAGTGGCTGCGCACGTGTGAAGTAGATAGAGCGTCACGGTCCCAAATGTATGCCAGCGGCGCCCGTCGTACTGTGCCAGGTAGTACATTGTCCAAGTCTTACTCACTCAAGCCGTATCGTGACGATATGGAGGCTTTCAGAGGGCGCGGTCAGTAAACCAATAACTACAGTTCTCGTATTCTGGTTTATTTGGGGGTACAGTAGTAAGTACGTCGTGGTCGAGTAAGCGCCTAGAAATCCGGTAAATCCGGCCCGCTGGTGCATTGCCTGTTCCACGGTTAACGGGCGCTCCACACTCGGTCTTTTCCGCCCACCCCCTGCTGCCGCTCATGGAATCTGACAAATTCTCAGCGCGGTGCCCAACCCTGCGAGCCATCTTGAGGGCTATCAGATAGATGTTCGTTGCTGCACCTGCCATGCTCTCAGGTTCGCTCACCATTGATGTTCCTTTGACCCATTGAATTTTGCCCATACAATGATACAAAACTTGAACATGACACTACTCAGTCTACTCCCCTGGACATGTCAATGAGCGCCGTTTTCTCAGCGTCCAGTCGACACATCGGTTAGTCTCTGTGAGTGACCGGTTCCCCCTTCTCCCTCAACTTGAACTTTCGATTTTCCCTGGCCATACAAATTTCACCATCATGGTCCTGATACGTTTTACAACAACGATTACAAGTGGTTCCCTCTATCGGAACAGCTGCTTCTGGAGCGTTCCTTGCCCGGTGTATGTGCCAGAGTGCTTACGCTGTCTCTGGCGATTGTCGGTGTCAATTCTGTAGTACATGAGGCAGCATGAAAATTAAACAGGATCGCCGGCCCGGGCGCTGCCGTCGGACTATAGAACCAAGAACTTGAAGTGCGGCGATCGACAACCTTGCGAAGTCAGCGCGCTAAGGTACTAGGCGTGGTGGTGGAGGCAGTGTAGGGTAGTCGAAATACTGTACAGCCAAATATGATCCGACTCATATGAACGGGTCCCTTCCATATTCCCTCGCTCGCATCTATTCACTGACCAAGTATCTCACCTCAGGCTCGTATCGCCCTAGGCTAAACTCTGGTCACTTTCAACCTGCGTTGTTTCGCTTTCGCATCTCGCACTCTCTGGCAAGAAGCTCGGTTTTGCTTCTCTAGTAACGGCACGCTCCACATTCGACTCCACTTCCACTTCCACTTCACCTCGTATCACGCATCGCTCAGTGCTCTCCGCCCGCTCGTAACTTATCTTTCCCCAAGTTGTCTGACCGTAATGACTATTCATTGAAACCCATAAGACCACTGGCAGGCGTAAGACCTTGATTTCAAGTTATGCTTCGGCGCAGGTGTGCTTGTCATCCGGCCGCCCCTTTCCAGTGCCTGTATAGACACCCTTTGTATTCGTGTATTCGACCCCAGGGCTGACAATCTCTCTTTTACTGGCTTTCAGCGCGATCGCATTTCTGTACCTCTTGCCCCGGGCCTGCCTTGAAACAGACCATCGTCAGACCGCCAAACTCTTCCGGCCCCACCGCTAGGCACGACTCGCGGGCGTTACCGTCATCGAATGCTACGTACAGTACGACTGTTTCGAGTCCCCGGATTGGGGCCACTGGGGCCTTGAGGACGCAAATCATACGATAACTGCCAGTGTGCCACACTCCCGGCCGAGAGTTGAATTCATGTTACAAGGCAAATTGTACTGTATACTCACATCGCAACGCCAAATTGCATTGTCCCGTTCCGTCGTATCGAAGGAAGTCAACTACTGGACTACCTATAAGGTAACTTATAATCTGTAGCAATTAATCTATAAGGAAAGCACGAGAAGACTTCCAGTAGCTAGCTAACGCGTAAATCCGGAAACGAAGATGAGATAATACAAGGAAGAGGACAAGGCCCAAGAGGGATGTGTTTTACAGCTTGAGGTGATATAAACAAAGTAGATGTCCAGTGTCAAGCGCGTAAATGATATGAGTAGGTAAAATCGTAACGAGGTCCATTTGAAATGTTGGGTAATGTAGCATGAGTGGGATCTGGTCTATAACAGAAATGACAGTGTCACGATTCATTCTTAGCGGCGCTTCGAGTGGAAGAAGCAAGGGGGGAGGGTTGACGTTCAAGATGTTGGCGGATATTCGAGTATGCAGGTGGAAGTTCGATCGTCTCAGGCCCAGCTTGATCTAATAAATCCTCACTAGGACCGGCGTCATCATGCTGAATAATATTGGCGGGTCGTAATTGTGGGAATGAGGTCGTTGTCGCCGTTGTCATGGGTGTTTGCAGGCGCTGGACATCTGCCGTAACAGTAGACATTAAAAGAGGACGATTGTGTGTCGAGCCAACCTCAGACGTCCCTCTGATAGTCGGATCGCGCACAGGGTAGGATTCCAGCGCGTAGCGTTGGGGAAGATCATAATACTCCCCGTTTCCATTTTCGTCATCTTCAAGTACGTTGACCGGGCGATGTTGCGAGAGAGCGGAATACGGCCGTCGCCGGAAGTACCAGAATGCAACCAAAGCGAGGAAAATAGCAGCACCTACCGCGCCGCCTGAAAGAAAATAAGAGATGGGCCTCTTATTGTAAATGAGGTCGAAATACACACCGATAATCGCGCCCATATTACTATTGTACAGTAAGAAAATCAGGACATCAGCTGTGGCGTTTCTGATTTTGCAATTCACTTACGAAGACGAATGACTTCCACTGCCATTACTCGACGGCTCGCTGGTGCTACTGGTGCTAGCGGGCAACCTGCTGGTGCTAGTGGAATAACTTCCTGCGGGGTTTCCGGGAGTGGAAGAAGGGGAATTGTTGTTCAGACAGGAACTGTTCCCCCCGTATCCAATAGTGTATTGAACACTACCGCCGGATCCAACTCCTTCATTGTCGCCCCCGATGAGGAGGACATTGGTCCCACTGACGATATCGACAGTCCAATTGAAGCCAGTGCCTGTGTCATTGTTAGTAGAAAGTGAACCTTGAGGGATGGTGAAGGAATTGCCGCCTGGGATGGTGCCGTAAAAGTTGACGGTTCTACATGGCGGTACGTGTCGTGATGGATGAAAACTGTTAGGCCGCACCGAGTTAGGAAAGATTGATGAAGAGACGCACCCATTAGGGGAAGAACCTTGAAACCACGACAACAGTGTTGATTCACATTGAGTGAGTCCATCACCAGGGTAGATGCTGAAAACCCAAGCGAAATAGGGGATCTGAGAGGAATTATAACAACTCGAGTCGGACGATGGGAGGACGGTGATCGAAGTACTGGCGCCACCTGTACCAAAACCGCTCTTGTCGCTGACCTGCAAACAATGTGAGGTGATATGAGGAAATGACGGAGAGAATGTGGTGGATAAAGAACTGCGGACCACTGCGACAAAGGACGAATTTTCCGGGTAATTAAGATTGAAGGACAAAGTCGTGCTTGTCCCAGAGAAGGGTATGTTTAGGATTGGGCGAAAATCGATATTATTTGGGAGTGGTGAGGCCGGTGGGGGTCCAGTTGGGATGATCAGAAGACTGTAGGGAGGTTGACCGCCGGAACCCTGAATGGAGAGGGAAACATTTTGACACTGATAGGGCTGAGAGGTGAACTGCCAGGTATATGCATTGACAAGGAGGGGGAATAATGAAATGACAGTCAGGGAGTAGGGTATCTTCATGGCTTTGAACAAGTTTTGCAAAGCGATGCCCGTTTCGGTCCAATTGACTTGTTTGTGGCCACGATGCGAGGGAAGGGGAACAAGAGGGGCACGCGAGGGCGTTCACACTGTCCAATGCCATCCCTACGAGCGTCAGTGTCAAATGTCAATTCAGCGTCAATCACCCAGGGGCCTGTCTGTCGCCACGGACCTATCCGCCCGGACCGCCCCTTCCAGCTGTGCGACAGTCGCGGGAGCGGCGGCGGGAAGAATATGCAGACAGTCATCCCCCGGACAGCGTTGACTTCCCGTGACTTTTCGCACTGTCGGCAGCTTCATCTATGGTCAGGAAAGTGGGATCTACCCAATGCAGTGGGAAGTTCTTTCTTCTTTTCACGCGTGGCACCGAGAGGAGGAGCATGCTCTGCTCACTCAATTGAGCTGATTGCTTCCTCATCAGTGTCCGGGGGGCCCTCTGCCGCTGAGGTTAAAGGCGACAGCCATTTTTGTCAATTGTTTTATTTCACTACTGTATGTGTGAATATGTATGGTCTGCCACGGGCCGGGGAACCCGGGGAGTAGGAGGCTGTTCCTGATATTGCGAATTCACTACTCATGCATGAGTTGCTTCAGAACACCATGGCTTACCATTCTACCTTTCCGCGTTCCCATCTTCTCATTCTCGGTCCCAACTCAATTCAATCCCTCCTTCCAGTCACACCCATTTCCCAGGCAGAGGCTCTCCTCGAAAGCCACAGAATAGAGGACGTCATCCTGCTAGCAGACCAGCAACGGAAGAAGGTCCAGGGTAAGCTTGTTGCAGATGCTAATGAAGTATGTCTTTCTCTCTGGCCCACACGTCTCTATTTCATCTTGAACTCCTCCAGGTAGATGAGCTCGCATACGTCTACCAGAAAATCGGCTTCCAATGCATGCTCGAGACACGCTTCGAGGACGCCGGATTTTGTCTCTTCCAGGGAGAGCTCGACCCCCGCATACTTATTTCATACTTCCCCGACCTCCGCGGCGCGCTCCTCGATGTGGATCCAACGCTCGACGTTTTTTCTGGCATTGCCGAGTGCATGCCACCCTACGACTCGATCGACGACATTAGTACGTCCCCTGTTCCCTGCCCCTCCCGCCACTCTTCCCCTGCACCTGCACAACCGCAAATGACGCGCCTTCCCTTCTGCTGGCGGCTAACATGCAGTCGTGGCCAACCTAGTCCGCAACTACTCCCCCTTCCTCGCACCGACCACACGCTCCGCACCCCCAACAGCAGAACTTCGTCGTGTACTTGGAGTCGCGGCGCACGACATGTTAGAGGAGTTTCTACGCAAGTGGAGACGCGTGCGAAGCGACTCCAGCACACCGGCTGTGCGCGCTGTGCGTTGTTTTCTTAACTTTTTCACTTACCCGCTCTGGGTGATCGGCTGATGATTGCGTTCGCTCATAGATAGTCGATACGGTGCTAGCAAAGCTGTTCGCACGAGGCGAGAAAACGACAGACCTCGATGCACTTCTTGACGAGTCGGAACTCGTCATCCTCCCTGAGATTGTACCCGTTTTCCGCGCGACAGGTCTATATAGCGCTCTCTGCAAAGTTTACTCAAAACGTGGACATGACGCGGAGCTGTTAGAAGTATGGTCAAAGTACGCGGGCTCCTATCTACTTGCATGCTTGCATTCCTTTCGCTTCTCACGACTCGAATCGCAGACTTGTCGAGGGCGAGTGGGTGGATCCTGGAATTCCAGACCCCCTGTCGGATATGTTCGCGCTACTCACGGCCCGGCGTAACCGTGCGTTGATCCAGCAGTGGGGAGTCTGGTTGGCCGGAAAGGACGCTGAACGTGCATTGAAGGTGAGACATCACGCGATACTATTTTTTGGTGCCTTACGAGTTCCTGACGTCATTTCACAGTTATTGACAAGTCACAGCTCCGCAAAGCGTGGACAAAAGGCGGAGGATGAGGCCGCGACGCTACAACAGATTCGCGCTGTGAATCCCGAGGCTGGGGTACGGTTCCTTGAACATCTCGTCTTGCAAAAGCGGAGAACGGTAGGCCTATCCTTGGGGACTTGTGTCCCATACACCGACACGCCGTGACTGATACTCCTTTCCAGGATCCAGCCCTTCACACTTCACTCGCGATCACATACATTGAAGAGGTCCTCTCTTTCCTCGCTGACGACGAGACGTCCAAACTCTGGCGAGCCAAAGGTATGTGACTATCGACCTTTTTTCGTCCTCCTTGCACAGGCGGATACTGACCACTCGTCATATCATATCTTCCTACTCTCTAGCGGCGTCCTATGCATCCTCCCTAAATCCCTCCCCATTTATTACCTACTTCGAGGCAACAACCCCCGCGTCACCGGCCAAACACGCGCGACTGCGCACCGCACTATTCTTACAGACTTCAAGCGCGTACGACGCGTCCGCTGCTGGGGCTCTCCTAGGACCACACGCGCCATTGCTCGCACCAGAGCTCGCCATCATAGCTAGTAAAGTACGCGCGCAGCTATCCCTTTTCATGTGACCATTCTGAAACAAAATCAAACTAAACCAAATTGTACTAAATTTTTTTTTTTTTCGATACACAGCTTGACAACGCGCTCGAGGCGCTCTCTCTCCTCGTACGGACCGTACACGACCACACGTCCGCAGCAGCATTCTGCACGTCTAACGGTGCAGTGATACCCCCACGCGCCGCCGCGCAAATCGCAGAGCGTGCCGGGCTCGCCGCGTGGGCGCCGCCCTCACCAACAGCAACAACAGCAGACGCTCCCACGACGACTGACAACACCGAGACAAAACGACTTTTACATCTTTTACTGACTATCTACACCGTTGACACCACGTACGCCTCTCGTACCGGTCCTTCTTTCATATATAAGTTCTCAGGCCCTTCTTTTCTTTCATCTCAGTGCACCCGCGACCCCTTCAGATGTATCCCCTATACCACATCCTTCTTCCTCCGTGGCACCATCGCCATCGCCATCGCCAGCACCACCAAAGGACACCGAAGCAGCCGCAGCACACCTACTTGCCTCACACGCTACTTCCTTCGACCCACAGACGGTTCTCTCGACGCTCCCATCACGCTGGCCGCTCCGCACGCTCTCATTGTACTTTGTCCGCACCTTGCGTACGGCTGCACACACTTCCCACGAGCGGGCACTCGTAAAAGCACTCGCGACAGGGCAGAATCTAGCGGTGACAGACGTGGCGCACGAGCAGCTGCGCGCGGCAGGCGCGCTCATGGAGGAGGCGTTGGATGAGGACGAGGACAACGATGTGGATGTGGGCGTCGGCGGCGAGATGGTGTTGGATGAGAAAACAGTGTTGCCAGATGCACCCGCTTCAATAGCTGTGGATCTACCTTTGGGGAGCAAGAGGGAGCGACTTGAGGACGCGAGTGTGGATGCAGTTGGTGCTGTAGGGTCGTGGATGTCGGGCCGGTCAAGTGTCACGCACACAGATGACAGAGATTGACGTTCTTGCTTTGGTCGCCGGAGCCGCGATAACTCACCCGCAACCGCAATATAATTGAAAAACTAATTGGTAGCCATGCCCATGATGCTCATGACGCCCGTGACTAAATGTATAAATATGAGAACACAACCATCACGAGTGTCAGAGAACACCAAGGCTGACACCAATACAGAATAATATCTATCACAGTACGTACATAAATAGCCGAGAATGAACAGCCTCGGCTTCATATGCGGGTAGAAGGGAGGGATGGTTTAAGTTGAGACGGGGATAGTGTTATGGACGCGGATGTGCATGTGTTCAGCGTCTAATTACGAATGTCCCAGTGAGGGAAAATCAAAAGGTCAACGCGAAGCGCCGTTACTCTTCTCTGTACCCTGTGGGATACCGTCTTCTCCAGCAGCGTCTACACGTGCAGTCAAGGACCGAATCGCATCCTGTAACCGCACGGCAGCGTTCTCGAGTACGGGTGTGACATGGTCTTGAACTGTCAAACGGAGTTTGCTGACCTTCTCGTTGACAGGTAGGTCCGACTTGATCACGTTGGACAAATCGGAAATCGTGCTTGCAATCCCTTCTTGCACGGGTTTGAACGATGCCTGAAGATTCGAGGGAAGAGCAGCCGTCGCAGCCTATGAGGAGATGAGAAGAGTCAAAAGGATTAATCAAATGAGCTAAACCTGAATCTTTTGAAGCTCGGAGACCATTGTATCACTTAAGACGCTAACTTTTGCCTGAGCGGCGACGACTGACGAGGACGCGACGTTTTGGATGTTCTTCGCTGTCTCGGTGGCACGTTGCCTGGGATGCAAGGGCTTATCAAAAGACAGAATGCACTGAAAGAAAACTGAACGTACACAAGAACGCTGTTGCTTTGCAACTGCTGGAGCTGGCTATTGGAATAATCCAGAATTTGATCTTTGAGCCCACGAGAGAGAGCATATGCGCGCTGGATTTGGTACTTTGACTCTGTCTCAGACGGTTTTTCCTCCGTGCCTAGGCGGGCGATCAAATAGTTCACGACAGGGGCGAGCCGCTTTTGCGAGACACGGATGAGCAAATCATTATTGCGCAACGATGAGTGGAACAGGGGTGTACGTACTTGGTCAATACCCTGGGCCGCAGAGTATGCAGGGGTGCGGACGCGTTCGTCTATGGTCTTGTTGGCAACATCGCGAGCATACTCTGAGCGCTCTTTCAAGGCCTTGAGGAGATCTTCACTTTGAACAGTAAAGGGGTATGGATAACGAGACTCGACGGCATCAAGGCCCTTGATAGCGAAACCATCAGCACGGACAATAATGGGGGCTAACTTGGCGGCTATTGGTTCAGATACACGGAGGGCTGATAAGGAGAGCGCTTGGGCAGTAGTATAGGGTGAACGGGTGTACGGATTAGCGATAAGGGAGGAGTGCACTGCCGAGAAAGTGTCGTTGACCAGGGGAATCGAGGCCACGCGGTTGAAGATTTTCAACTCTGGCGTGGCGGGCGCAGATTGAGTCTCTGTAGCCATGTGTGTGGGAGAGAAAGGCGGGATGCGATGTGAAAGGGACGTGCCTCCTTTTGAAATATATCTTTTGTCCCACTTTCATGTGATATCCTGTGAATCTTTCTCGTTCCTTATTTGGAAATACGACGACTTCCATGCCGACCCTCCTTCTATTTTAGTCGCCCCAAGCATGTCCCAATACCAAATGCTGCTTTATTTCCGTTGTCCCCCGCGAAGGAAAACGAATAGCCGCTCGCAGTCTCTTTTTCTCTTCATGGCTTAAAGAGTGGCGGTGCACATCAGGAAGAGCGTGATTGAGGCCAATCACACCCCGTCTTAATCACGTGCTGGGAAATCACTTACTCTGATCGACGATCGGGAGTTCGGAATTCAAACGACTGCCTCCGCCACTCACTCACTCTCACTCCCTTGACTCGGAGCTCTGCCTCCGCCCTTCCTTCCTTCTATCCCTACACCCTACACCATTGCCGTTGATATGACTACAGAGTTGGAGAAATCTCGAGAAATCTCGACATTCGATGGCTCGTCCCCGCCCGATTGGGATGCCCTTTGGTCACAGAGTCTTGCGCCGGGCGGTTTTGGCGATGCACGCGCATATATTTGGCACGCGTTTTTATACGGTCATTTCCCACCCTTTTCTTGAACTTTATCTTAGGCCCAGGCTCCTTCACCTTAACCGTGACGTAAACCACTCTCCCCAAAATTACCACGAAGAGCACGAACCCCATCAGGACGAACGGCAGATCCGACTCGACACTGACCGCAGTTTCGTGCTCTACCCCGTAGGTGACGCACATACACACCCTACCTCTTTCCACTGTCACCCATACCGAATCTCCAGATGACAGTCCGGAAGACGTTCGGCTCGCACGCCAGGCAGAGCTAAACAAACTCATCGTCAAAGTTTTCCGACGACGTCCGGGTTTGAACTACTTTCAGGTAAGCCAATTTTGGTATGCAACACACTCCCCATTCCCTTTTCCAACTGAAATGCACATATAGGGCTTCCATGACATTGCCACCGTCCTACAGCTTACATTACCCCCTGAAGTTGCTCTTCATGCACTAGAGAAGCTGAGCTTACATCGTCTGCGCGACTCGATGGGGCGCACCCTCGAACCTCTCACGGGTCTCATGATGTACGCGTTTCGTTCCAGCATTATATACCAACTCATGTACTCATCGTATGTAACAGTATTTTGCAACGGCTTTTGCGACTTGCGGATCCTCCCTATGCTGCCGTACTCGACGAGTGAGTGTTTCGACTAGACGGAGTGCCGTGAGCTCACTCCAGGAGGTGCCGTAGACTTTCCCCCCTGCCGTATGCAGCTCTTTCTCATCTTCTCACTTTATTCGCCCACGCAACGCCGACGCTTCC
Source organism: Russula emetica (assembly GCA_015178925.1). Taxonomy (NCBI): domain Eukaryota; kingdom Fungi; phylum Basidiomycota; class Agaricomycetes; order Russulales; family Russulaceae; genus Russula; species Russula emetica. The sequence goes on along the minus strand of WHVC01000030.1, from coordinate 229,648 downwards.
GCTCATCCAGCACATCTTTGACTACATTTTTACTCGTCCACCATTGATCATTGTCTATCTTGTCGCCGCCGTAAGTGCGTACCACTCTGCATACTCTCGTTGATGTCCCATGATGTATCTCTAGGTAACTCTATCACGCAAGGATGAAGTCCTGAGGTTTGGGGGTATCGGCGACGAGGGAATGGTCCATTCGATCTTAACTGGACTTCCCACGTTTACAGAATACAGCGACGATCAAACTTCGCCAGATCCAGAACCTGCAGCAGCTGTCCCAGAGCACTTTGGTGTCACAAATCTTGCCGATGATCTACCGTTGGCTCACGAAGTCCCCAAGGGCTTACCCAGTCCCCCTGGAGCCACCGCGGCTGTGCGCTCAGAGGCAGGTACACCACCCATCCCCGATTTGCCACCTTCCCACAACGAGGGTATACCCGCTGTGGGCGATCACCAAGCTCCACCCCTTTCGCAGCCTGGGACACAGCCTGGGACATCAATATCAATATCCACACCGCGGAGCGCCCCGAGCGCCCCGGCCTCTTTCGACCCTGCAGACATCCCATTGCCTCCTTCACCGGTCTCCACACCCCCCGCGTCTCCTATACATGCAGAATCTTCTCACACTCAATCAATATACTCATTGTTGAGTGTTCTGCTGCTCTCAGATGAGCTTTTTGTTCGGTTCCCACCGAGTACACCCGATCTATGCCTAACACGCACTCTTGGACCTGCGAGCGTTATGCGGACATGGGCACAGGAATCTGCGTTGCTTCCGAATGATGACCAGGCTGAAGCGCTTGTTGTCGCAGGCACTGATATTGTCGTGCGTGAAGCACTTGAGCCTCCTCCACATGAGAGAGAGCCACGGCAAAGGCCAAAAAAAGGGAAGATGAGAAAGTCCAGGAGGAGCGAGACACAACTTCTGGTTGTGGGCGCTGTGCTCGTGCTAGGCGTTGCAGTCGCAGTTAGCATTCGTTCGCGCCGCGGTGGCGGAGAGATGGCGGACTGGCGTGCGCTGTTTGCTACACTCGGTGCCGTTGGGGAGAGAATGTTAGGAATGTTCGGTGACACACAACTAGGGCTGTGATATGTTACTGCGTGCGGCGTACGTATCCCCCACAAGGTCTGTCATGCTGCTATTTCAGTGTACCTTCTATACGTGCCGCCGTTGGGCGACGTAGACTGTATGTCAGTCCCCTTGATAGTGCGCTCTAGCAGCGCCTATGTAGATAATCTTAGATCTATGATCAAGGTCTTGGCGGGAGATCGGGCCGTATAGGAATTCACGTGGCTTGCCCTTCTCTGACCTGCAAGAGCGCACTAGCAGCGCATCTTGCCAGGGTTGATACCTTCTTTAGAACACATCTTGAATCAGGCTTAAATCAACTGGACCTATTCTAGAGATCGCTCAGGAATCATAAGGCCCCATTTTGTGGCGGTCACCGACTCGAACACTGGCAAGAACAGCCATTGAGAAGAGCGCAAAACGCAGAAACGCAGAAAGGTCAAGTGTGCAGTTAAGACACCGTGACGAAGCCGTGCGGAACCAAAATGGCGTACCATGTCAGGACAGTGAAGTCACTTTACCTCAGGCTGGCCCGGGTCTGTCCATTTGAGTTCCTCCGAGTCAATCGGCCAGCAGACCTTACCATGACTTTATCATACTGGTCGGTCTCACTCGCTCTGGTCCCCACGTCGCGGGTGCGCGGGAAGAGTGCTCGGGCCCTAGCAGTGTGATAAGGACAGCGGACACTGGCCACCACCGGTGCGCACCGCCTTCCAGTGTTTCACAAGGTCAAACAATGTATATGATCCACCGTAATAACGGTGCCGCATTCCTGCTACTCCGAATCGACTCTGAATCCGTCAGAAGCATTGCGCGCTATCGTGCATCTCTTAATATGCCCTGCTTTTCGTCTCTCCCAAGCCATATATACTCAGCCGTGATTCTTATTGGTTTTCGAATGATAATGATGACTTGCTGTAGAGTACCAATTTTGGAAAGAAAAAAAAAGTCAGGTCATTTTTGCGGTCTGTGACTAGTCACTGACTAGTCACGTTGTACAGTCATTGACGCTCCACAAAAGTCATGGCCGGCACAACACTGAATTGTTATACTGTACCTGCGCGCTCATTAGGCGTGTCGCACTTCTCTTTCCCCATCACCCACGATCCTACTATCCTCGTCTCAATTCCTCACTTCCCCCCTTATGTCTCATATTCACCCCACTTCCACATCATCCAACTTCCAACTAATTTTCGATAATGCCTTGAAGGCGTACAAAAAACGCACAAAGAACGATCTTCTCACGCACCAGCTCGCTGTCCGGCTCGAAGCTTGCAATTCGTCTAGCAGCATTCTCACCGTGCTTCAAGAGCTAGTCCAAGAGCTCAATCAGTCTCAACGTAGCAATACAAAGTTGCTGGACCCAACTGTGAACGTCCTTCTTGCGTTCTCAGAGACACTCGGAGAAGGTGTTGGCTCGGTATGCTTCAGAACATGAACTTTAACGAGATCTACCCTCTCATTTATTTGACAGGTATTCTCACCTGCAAAGACGATCTTAATTGGATTTGGTGTCCTTCTTTCAGTGTGTACCTTTCTTAATACCTTCTGCGGTTCATCGTAATACGAACGATTCTTAGACAGCTACGGACGTTCGCGCGGACCAAGGCACTCTCTTTGAGATGTTCGAGCGTATAGAAGCATTTTTCCGGCGTCTGGACATATACACCGAAGTGGCGCCAAGTCAAGGAATGGTAGACACGATCACGGCAATAATGGTTGAAGTCCTCAACATTCTTGCCATTGCTACAAAGGAAATCAAGCAAGGCCGAATGAGTAAGTCCTTGCTGTAACGAATAAATTTCCGTTGATAGAATCATTATCAGAAAAATATCTAAAGAAACTGATCAAGAAACCGATTGGAAATAACGACATCGAGGATGCGCTGAGGAGACTGGACAAGCTGACGCAAGAGGAAGCTCGAATGGCCTCTGCGCAAATCCTGAAGGTCACGAATGCCATCGATAGTGAAGTCAGGGGAATTGCGGACAATGTGCTTGTCGTCGACAATAGAGCGGTGGGCATCGATGATAGGGTGGCCGGTGTCGATGAACGTGTGGCTGGTGTGGATGAGCATGTGGCCGGCGTGGATGGACGTGTGGCCGGCGTCGACGATCGCGTGAAGGATATCGACGACAAAGTGAAGGCTGTTGACGACAAGTTAGTGGCGGCCATCGATGGTGCGTTATATATCTTCAATCAATTATCGAAAATTGTCCAACTCCTAACATGTCTAGATGGAAAAGAGGCCAGGGGAGTTATCCAACAAACAGCCGACGACGTAGATCAAATGAAACGTTCGTGGTCTCCGAATCGCATTCATGCTGGACATGCAGGCTCAATCATCCTCACAGAGAATCAATTACGACAGGATCTTCGTAGATGGCTCTCGCCACAAGATCCATCTACGAATCACAATATTGCATGCAACGCCCATCGCAAGGGAACGGCGACCTGGTTTTTCGAGGGAAGGACGTATAAGGAATGGAAGTCAACAGGTTCCGAGTCGCTGCTCTGGATTCATGGGAAACGTATGCCCTTGTCCCATTCTGCTGCCTGACGCCACCTAATAACATCCTTTATTTGTAGCTGGCTCCGGCAAGAGCATACTTTGGTTCGTAGAGCCTTCCCTGTTTTTTGTCAACGATAATTGAGTCGCTTGTCTTTCTCCAGTTCTACAATCATCGAAGATGTGAAAATCATGTGCGATGCCGGTCAAGCCTCGATGGCTTATTTTTATTTTGACTTCCGAGACACCAACAAACAACACTGGCGTGACCTAGTCCCTTCCCTACTCACCCAACTTTCCACACAATCGAGTCCCCGTTGCGTTAGTATTCTATCACGTCTTTATTCCGGTCATGGCAATGGGGCGCAACAGCCCAAAGATGACGCTCTGAAACGGTGCCTGATAGAGATCCTCACAGTCCGAGATCGCCATCCGATCTACCTAATAATGGACGCCCTTGATGAATGTCCCGACACCTCCGAGGTTCCATCACCTCGGAATCGGATACTTCAGCTGTTGAAGGAGCTCGCTGACCTTCAGATTCCAAACCTTCGTATTTGTGTCACAAGTCGTCCAGAATTCGACATACGAGATTTCCTTGGGCCACTGACCTCTCGCCAAGTGTCCCTCCATGATCAAAGCGGTCAAAAACAGGACATTGTGGATTATGTTAGGTCCGTTGTCTACTCGGACTCGGAACCGATCATGCGGAGATGGAGGAAGGAGGATAAGGAATTTGTCATCGAGACACTCTCTGAACGGGCTGACGGAATGTAAGTGAACTGTTTTACATTCGTAATACCTGTGCAAATCGTCGGACAGGTTTCGGTGGATATTCTGTCAGTTGGAAGTCCTACGTCAATGTCTTCCACCAAGTGTCCGACGAACGCTCAGGGAATTGCCGGAATCTCTGGACGAGACTTATGAGCGTATATTGAAGGAGATCAAGAAGCCGAATAGAGACATCGCTCGACGAGTATTACAAAGCCTGGTTGTGGCCACCCGGCCTCCTCGTGTTGCGGAGCTTGCGGAGGTCCTTGCAGTCGACTTCGATGACGCGGAAGGGATCCCGAGATTGAACTCAGATTGGCGGTGGGAAGACCAAGAACAAGCACTTTTAATTGCATGCTCGAGTCTGATTGTTATCGTCGAAGCTGGCGACGTCAAAGCTAGCGATAGTGACTCGGAGGCCGAAACTGACGATGGCGACTCACGGATCGTGCAATTCTCCCATTTTTCCGTCAAGGAATTCCTGACCTCGTCTCGCCTCGCCACTGCAAGTGGAGAGGTCTCAACTTATCATATCGATTTGAAGCCCGCGCATACGATCCTGGCGCAGGCTTGCCTAGGCGTTTTACTACAAATACAAGATATCATCGATGGGCATACACGCAAGGACCATCCGCTGGCTCAATACGCTGCCGAGCAGTGGGCAACTCATGCGCAATTTGGGGAGGTGTCGTCATGTTTACACAAAGCGATGGAATATCTCTTCGACAAGAACAAACTCCACTTTAAGGTGTGGCTCACGCTATGCGATATTGACCCTAGGCCCAACTATGGTAAAACCTTTTACCGGTTCGCATCATACCCCAAATCCCCCGCGGCTCCCCTATATTACGCAGCACTCTGTGGATTCCACGATCTCGTAGAGCACCTCATTACCAAGCATCCGCAGGACGTGAATGCTGATGGGGGCTACTATGTGCGACCACTAGTGGCAGCATTGGCAGGAGAACACTTCCTGACGGCAGATTTACTCCGTCATAACGGCGCAGACCTAGATATCCGGGGCAAATATGGGAGCAAACCATTGCATGCCGCAGCCCGTTCTGGAAAGTTCGAGGTGGTCCGGGTATTAATCGAGTACGATCCCGCCGACATCAATGCTAGGAGTGAGAGCGGGTCGACTCCGTTACATTGGGCATCATCAATAGGTCATAATTTCAAAGACGGTTCTGTCCTTCGATTACTGCTAGAGCATGGTGCGGATATAAATGCGCAGAATCAGGACAGCGAAACCCCGTTGCACTGGGCCTCGTACCATGGTGCGCTGGAGGTAGTGCGCCTGCTGCTCGAACACGGTGCTGATGTACAAGCGAAGGACAATGACGGCGAGACCGCATTGGAGGTTGCGACCAAGGGAAGATATGACGAAATCGTGAAATTACTGCGAGAACATGGAACCATGTAGAAACACCTTGTAGCTTTTAGTTCTTCGGTATGTGTCCAATTTCTTGTCGATAGGAAATACCATCGTGTCATTTCTTCCATTGTAACTAACGCCGTATGTCACGGTGGCAATGCACGAATAGCTACTCATACTCATCTACCCCAACTAACTAACTTGCAATGGAAGTCAATTGTGAACTCGGAAACACCAGAACGTCCAGTTTCAGAATGAGTTAAGTGAGATTGACTGGGGAGTAGAGCTAGTAGCGGTGGTATGCGTATCCAGTCTGCCAGTTTTCTCACTTTCGTATCCTACGAAATGCGCGCGATTTATACTAGGTCACAAGGTAGTGCGGCGGATTCGGTTGGAATTATACTGTACTCTTGGAGCACGGAGGGTTGATCTAGTAGGAAGCGGAGACTTGGAGAGCCAAGTGTGAAGGAAGTGAATGAAGATCTTCTACTGACTCGGAATCAGTATAAGAACTCGGTCTGTGGGCCCGGCCATGACTTGGTCTCACTCTTATGAGCACTTCTAGAAGTCAGACTGCTGAAACTAAGGTAGTGTAGTTGCTGCGAGGGTGAGGGTGTCGTCCGAACAGGGAAGAGAGAGAACGAGAAGGGGCGCACTTTCGCTCACCCATTATCCATCTTCACCCTACCCTTCTCTCACCGCCGAAGCCCCGTACAGCCCACACCGAAGACCGCAAAATATCTCGACACTCAAGAGACGAAGAAGACGTAAACTTCTTATTATTACGATATCAGTGACAACTTGAATCTCTTGTTTTGGACAAGTTTATCCAGTATTGTGGGAGAAGAAGTGGAAAGGAAATTCGCGCGCTCTAGGGCAGGCCCGTGGCGGGGCACCAACTTGAAGCGTAACTCAAAACCAAGCTCACAATGGCTACTAGCTGCTGCCTCTGAGCACAAAGTAGGATATTAAATCATGAATCGATTGTCGACGACAATGAGGAGATGGCACATCCTAGGGATTGTCATGACGGGTTGGAGGATGGCGAGGAACAGCGAAGTAGTGCTTTGTTGCCAGTGAAAGTAAGCGTTGGAGTCATTTGGCATCTAACCCGCAGAGGACAAGATAAATTCCGCGGAGAATTACTAGTAAATTATAATCGTCCAAAACTCCAAAGTAAAGTCCAAACTAAGAAAAAGTTCGTAAAGTTCGTAATAGTCTCGGTCACATTGACACCACCGATAGACAACCGCAGAGGCCGAGGTTCAAGTCGAAAGCGAGCCGTATATAGAACTATCTAATACTTCGTACCATTAATTGGACGCCGCCAATTGCTTGCCTATGGCCAGCGCCTTTGCCTTGAAAGCAGCGAACGAGTTATAGCTGCCATCAGGTCCAGGATTCACTGCAAATACCATGCCCTGACCACAGTGGCTGGCCGCAGTGTTGGCAGCTTGGCGGCAATGAATCCAGACAGGGTTTGTCTAGTAAGAAAAAGATCAGAAAGGACAGTTAGTTCCATCATGGGGGATATTTGAAGTTAACGCGTACATCTTCAACAATGAATTCCCGAGTGGGAAGGTCGTCGTCATAGGTACCCAGTGTAACAGGGACGCTATGCGGTACAGACATATCAGAAAACACGCGGTGTGAGATATACTTGGATGGATAGATAAGACGCACAAGCCAGTGTCGACTCCGCCCCAAAGAGGAGTGCATGGTGCATCAAAGCTGGACTGGGTCACCGTGTGGTTCTTGGGATGGAACGTGAACGAGATGGTGTCTCCAGGTGCGGCGCTCTGAATGAGAAACGTGTCAGCACAACTGTCGATATATAATGACTGTTTGGTTGACTAACGATGTAGGGCGGATCATAGATGAGGCCTGCAGTATCGTTGCTGACATTGACGCAATGGGTCACCGGAGCGGGCGGGGAGTACCAGGGGGCGGCGGACGAGAATAGAACCATTCCGCTGAGGAGTGCGAGAGAGGTGAAGATCATGGTGTTTCGTGAGAAATAGTCTAGTAGAGAAAAGTAAAGAGAAGACAAGGAGAATGAGACTGGTAAGGACAAGCAAGCATCGAGACAGCTCATTTTATAGCACAGTGGGTGCCAATAGGGGCAAGTCAAGTTTTGAGTAATGGCCGAGGACTATGATGGTGTTCAACCACTTGGGACCAGCTGAAACGACCGAGATGGCCATGGGCGTGCCATGAGTGGGTGTAGACTGTATGGTGCCGTGTTGGATGTTCACCATATCTCCAATAGCTATCCTCATGGCGGGAGCATGTGGCTGTAAGCGCTGTAATCCTTGATGAGCGCCAGCATAGCGTGGTGCTCAAAAATCTTGGCGATGTTGATATGAAACGATTGTGAGCCATTTAAATATTGGGCGCGCATGAGAAGAAGAATAGGATATGGGACAGCGTTGAACTATGGGCGCAATGCTAGTGAATGTGTTATGGCACAGGTAAGCAATGCGTGCATCCGAATGGGCAAAACGCACAGCGCTTACTAGCGCGGCCAGGATGTGGGAGTCGGAGTCCTGCGAGCTGCGGGTCGTTTGTTGACGTTATTTTCGTGGCGCGAAAGCAGGCCCCACTGTCCTTCCTCATAGTCGGCGAAAAAAAGCCGCGGAGACTGTGTGGGTTTGCAGCGGAACACTTTCATTTGTTTGCAGGGAATCCCGGCCGCTCACGCAAGTCCAGGTCACAGTGAGAATCTGCACGGGGAACGGGGAACCGCTAGACCAGCGATGCAGTGCCGATGCCGATGCTATGGTTTTGAGGACCATTCTGCTTCGAAACAAGGTTCGGAATGGTGGACTGTCGTCATCACGTTCACGTTGCTGCTCTGGTCTTGGACACCTCAGAGTTGAAAGACGTTGAGGACATTGAGTTATTTTAAGAGTTAATCTCGCTATTGAAGGTTCTTGACTAGTACAGCTGGTACTGTGGCTAAGGTAGACACTGCGAGAAGGGAGTCCTCGTGCTGAGCGGAAGGAGAGGGAGGGTGAGGGAGGCAAACAGAAGGGAACAGACACGAAGCACACACAGAGAAAGAGAAAGGTAGCACACTTTTGAATCTTTGATTAGAACGCGACGCTCTGCTCAACTAGGAGAGCGACCTTAAATACGCGCAAGTACAGTACCTACAAAGCGAGGATCCGGAGTCATGGGGGAGCGTCAAATATACCGGATGAGAAAGGAGTGTGCTGTGCAGGAAGTACAGAAAGAGCGGAGGGTGAAATAGTTAGCATAAAAGAAAGATAAACCGAGCGAGGGAGGCGGAGAAAACACATGAGGAGTGAGGGAGGTAAGGGAGGGCGGAAGACAGTATACTCTCGCGACCAACCTCGATAGACAAAAGAGAGGTACAGTATGGATTTGTATACTGTACCTGCGCGCTCATGAAGCGTGTTGCACTTCTCTTTCCCCATCACCCACGATCCTACTATCCTCGTCTCAATTCCTCACTTCCCCCCTTATGTCTCATATCCACCCCACTTCCACATCATCCAACTTCCAACTAATTTTCGATAATGCCTTGAAAGCGTACAAAAAACGCACAAAGAACGATCTTCTCACGCACCAGCTCGCTGTCCGGCTCGAAGCCTGCAATTCGTCTAGCAGCATTCTCACCGTGCTTCAAGAGCTAGTCCAGGAGCTCAATCGGTCTCAACGCAGCAATACGAAGTGGCTGGACCCAACTGTGAACGTCCTTCTTGCGTTCTCAGAGACACTCGGAGAAAGTGTTGGCTCGGTATGCTTCAGAACATGAACTTTACCGAGATCTACCCTCTCATATTTATTTGACAGGTATTCTCACCTGCAAAGACGATCTTAATTGGATTTGGTGTCCTTCTTTCAGTGTGTACCCTTCTTAATATTTTTTCTGCGGTCCATCGTAATACGAACGATTCTTAGACAGCTAAGGATGTTCACGCGGATCAAGACACTCTCTTTGAGATGTTCGAGCGCATAGAATCATTTTTCCGGCGTCTGGACATATACACTAAAGTGGCGCCAAATCAAGGAATGGCAGACACGATCACGGCAATAATGGTTGAGGTCCTAAACATTCTTGCCATCGCTACAAAAGAAATCAAGCAAGGCCGAATGAGTAAGTCCTCGCTGTAACGAATAAATTTCCATTAATGGAAACATTTTCAGAAAAATATCTAAAGAAACTAATCGAGAAACTGATTGGAAATAACGACGTCGAGGATGCGCTGAAGAGACTGGATAGGCTGACGCAAGAGGAGGCTCGAATGGCCTCTGCGCAACTCCTGGAGATCACGAATACAATCGATAACAGAGTCGGGGGAATTGCGGATAACGTGCTCGTTGTTGACAATAGAGTGGCGGGCATCGAACGTTCGTGGTTCCCGAACCGCATTCATGCTGGACATGCAGGCTCAATCATCCTCACAGAGAATCAATTACGACAGGATCTTCGTAGATGGCTCTCGCCACAAGATCCATCTACGAATCACAATATCGCATGCAACGCCCATCACAAGGGAACGGCGACCTGGTTTTTCGAGAGAAGGACGTATAAGGAATGGAAGTCAACAGGTTCCGAGTCATTACTCTGGGTTCATGGAAAACGTATGCCCCTGTCCCATTCTGCCGCCTGACGCCACCTAATGACATCCTTTATTTGTAGCTGGCTCCGGCAAGAGCATACTTTGGTTCGTAGAGCCTTCACTGTCTTTGTCAACGATAATTGAGTCGCTCCTCGTTCTCCAGTTCTACAATCATCGAAGATGTGAAAGCCATGTGCAATGCCGGTCAAGCCTCGATTGCATATTTTTATTTTGACTTCCGAGACATCAACAAACAACACTGGCGTGACCTAGTCCCTTCCCTACTCACCCAACTTTCCACGCAATCTAGTCCCTGTTGCGATATTCTATCGCGTCTTTATTCCAGTCATGACAACGGCGCGCAACAGCCTAATGATGACGCTCTGAAACGGTGCCTGATAGATATGCTCACAATCCGAGATCGCCATCCGATCTACCTAATAATGGACGCCCTTGATGAATGTCCCGACACCTCCGAGGTTCCATCACCTCGGAATCGGATACTTCAGCTGTTGAAGGAGCTCGCTGACCTTCAGATTCCAAACCTTCATATTTGTGTCACAAGTCGCCCAGAATTCGACATACGAGATTTCCTTGGGCCACTGACCTCTCGCCAAGTGTCCCTCCATGATCAAAGCGGTCAAAAACAAGACATTGCGGATTATGTTAGGTCCGTTGTCTACTCGGACTCGGAACCGATCATGCGGAGATGGAGGAAGGAGGATAAGGAATTTGTCATCGAGACACTCTCTGAACGGGCTGACGGAATGTAAGTGAACTGTTTTACATTCGTAATACTTGTGCAAATCGTCGGACAGGTTTCGGTGGATATTCTGTCAGTTGGAAGTCCTACGTCAATGTCTTCCACCAAGTGTCCGACGAACGCTCAGGGAATTGCCGGAATCTCTGGACGAGACTTATGAGCGTATACTGAGGGAGATCAAGAAGCCGAATAGGGACATCGCTCGACGAGTATTACAAAGCCTGGTTGTGGCCACCCGGCCCCCTCGTGTTGCGGAGCTTGCGGAGGTCCTCGCAGTCGACTTCGATGACGCGGAAGGGATCCCGAGGTTGAACTCAGATTGGCGGTGGGAAGACCAAGAACAAGCACTTCTAATTGCATGCTCGAGTCTGATTGTTATCGTCGAAGCTGGCGACGTCAAGGCTAGCGATAAGGACTACGGTAGTGACTCGGAGGCCGAAACTGACGATGGCGACTCGCGTGTCGAAGCTGGTGATTCGCGGATCGTGCAATTCTCCCATTTTTCCGTCAAGGAATTCCTGACCTCGTCTCGCCTCGCTACTGCAAGTGGAGAGGTCTCAAATTATCATATCGGTTTGAAGCCCGCGCATACGATCCTGGCGCAAGCCTGCCTGGGCGTTTTACTACAAATACAAGATAACGTCGATAGGCATACACGCAAGGACCATCCGCTGGCTCGATACGCTGCCAAGCAGTGGGCAACTCATGCGCAATTTGGGGAGGTGTCATCATGTTTACACAAAGCGATGGAATATCTCTTCGACACGAACAAACCACACTTTAAGGTGTGGCTCACGCTATGCGATATAGACACCGAGCCCAACGAGGGTAAAACCTTTTACCGGTTCGCATCATACCCCAAATCCCCCGCGGCTCCCCTATATTACGCAGCACTCTGTGGATTCCACGATCTCGTAGAGCACCTCATTATCAAGCATCCGCAGGATGTAAATGCTGATGGGGGCTTCTATGTGCGACCAATAGTGGGAGCATTGGCAGGAGAACACTTCCGGACGGCAGATTTACTCCGTCATAACGGCGCAGACCTAGATCTCTGGGGCTCATATAGGAGCAAACCATTGCATGCCGCAGCTCATTCTGGAAAGTTCGAGGTGGTCCGAATATTAATCGAGTACGATCCCGCCGACATCAATGCTAGGAGTGGGAACGGGTCGACGCCGTTACATTGGGCATCAATAGGTGATAATTTCAATGACGGTTCTGTCATTCGATTACTGCTAGAGCATGGTGCGGATATAAATGCACAGAACCAGGACGGCAGGACCCCGTTGCACTGGGCCTCGTACAATTGGGCGCTGGAGGTTGTGCGCCTGCTGCTCGAACACGGTGCTGATGTAGAGGCGAAGAGCAATGACGGCAAGACCGCATTGCAGGAAGCGGCTGACAGAGGATATGACGAAATCGTGAAATTACTGCGAGAACATGGAGCCAAGTAGAAACACCTTGTAGCTTTTAGTTCTTTGGTATACGTATCCAATTTCTTGTCGATAGAAAATACCATCGTGTCATTTTTTCTCGTTCAATCATTGTAACTAACGCCGTATGTCACGGTGACAATAACCGGTGGCAATAACACTCGAATAACTACTCATACTCATCTACCCCAACCAACTAACTTGCAATGGAAGTCAATTGTGAACTCGGAAAAACCAGAACGTTCAGTTTCGGAATAAGTCAAGTGAATTGACTGGGGAGTAGAGCTAGTAACGGTGGTATGCCTATCCAGTCTGCCAGTTTTCTCAGTTTCGCGTCTTACGAAACGCGCGCGATTCAAGTCATGAGGTAGTGCGGCGGATTCGGTTAGAATTAGTATACTGTGCTCTTGGAGCACGGAGGGTCGATCTAGTAGGAAGCGGAGACTGACTTGGAGGGCCAAGAGTGAAGGAAGTGAATGAAGATCTTTTACTGACTCGGAATCGGTACAAGAACGAACTCGGTCTGTGGGCCCGGCCATGACTTGGTCTCACTCTTATGAGCACTTCTAGAAGTCAGACTGCTGAAACCAAGGTAGTGTAGTTGCTGCGAGGGTGAGGGTGTCGTCCAAGCAGGGAAGAGAGAGAACGAGAAGGGGCGCACTTTCGCACATCCATCATCCATCTTCACCCTGGTATCCTTCTCTCACCGCCGAAGCCCCGTACAGCCCACACCGGAGGACCGCAAAAAATATCTCGACGCTCAAGAGACGAAGCAAACATGAAATTTATTTCGATATCAGTATCAGTGACAATCCCTGGTTTTGGTCCTTTTGGATAAGTTTATCCATCTATCGTGGGAGAAGAAGCGGAAGACATATATAACTTAGTCTCCGTGACCAACCTCGATAGACGATTCCATACCTAGCTTAAAAGAGAGGGTAAGTTAGCTGCTAGTGGTCGAGGATCGGGTATTAGCGCCGCAGGTTCGCCAACACGTGTCAACTAGAGTCAACGGTCACATGGCGCAGAGCACTAAAGTGTACTAAAACCGGCATTCAATATTCAACTGTCATGCCAAAACCAATTCACGATGTGCTTGAACAGAGCTAGGAAATACTGTAGTCTCGTTCCCAGGCGTTTACACCATTTGAGTCGGAGTCATGTCGGAGTGAGAAAAACCGAAACACGAAATGTTTTTCTAACTCCGCAGGTCTGAGTTCTAAAGTCTGGTCACGAGACTAGAAATACTGTATCTGGCATAAAGTTTTTTTGTTTGTTTTTGTTTTCGAATTCTTTGAAAAACTCGAAAACGCCGACTGTACATGTGAACTACCCTCCTACTATGTGGTAGTAATGAAGAGTCGGAAACGGCCGCAGTTTCATTAACACTCTAAATAATACCGAGAATTGAAGGTCTCAGGCCTCCGGTGTTCAGGTGTTCCATGCAGAGAAGACGACCGTCCTGAGTTACTTGTTTGATCTACTATACGTTAAATGAATTGGTCGAATCCAATTAGGAAGGCAAGCGCTTGGCCATTCCGGCTAATTTTCGCCGACGAGAGAGAGTCCGGGTCTCGGATGGCCGGCTCGCCGGCTCGCCAAAGATGGCTCATGTCGCTTTCAACCAGTCACGGCGACCATGAATCGGATTCAATACTGTAGTGCTTCTCCGCTTTTGAATTACTCCTTCAACGTGATCCCGTCGCCGTTGCATCTGTCGATTTACATCCTGCATCCCTTTTTTTGGGTCACTCCTCCGGTCCCACATGCCCTTCAGCCCCGCTAGGCTCTCTCTCTCCTCTCGATTATCTCCAAGCGAATACACTGGCATCTAGGGGAGACAGTCCCTTTTTTTCACAACCTTACACTCCTTAGTGTTTATTTCCCAGCGGCAGGCGACACTTTGCGAACATACTCTTGCAAAAGACTCCGGTGATCGGTGGCGATCCTACATTGCAAGATGACGCTCCCACACCCACGCGCTACCTTCACATAAGCTATACTTATCCCACATGACGTTTGCGCATGGACTGTCACTTGTTGCTTGATGAACTTTTGTCACTTGCGCTGATGTCGGCCCGTATCTTGTCCTTACTCGCTTCGCTTATCCCATACCGCTCTTAATGATGGTGGAGTTAGCGTGGAACACAAATAAAAGGTGCTGCTTTATAAAGAAAAGGTCTCAAAATACATCCGGCCATCTAACGTCTATGAGCCATGTGGACCCCTCTTGTTATCCCAGCCTCACCGAAACAACCCTTCACGGATTACTCCCGTTGGAGGTTGCGCGATACCTACGACGGGAGACATGTTTGGGACTTTCTCAAGTCTGACAAAGAACTCGAAGCTCGTCCTCCCTCCGACGCAGATAAATATTGGCTAGGTCTCCCCCTTGTCAGTTTCCACTCGTACTTCTCAGGCCCTCCGTTTTTCCTGAAATAACTAACTTTCTGTATAGAATCTCCCATCACTCCCCACTCCGAAATCTCCACTAGACGCAGCCAGGAACGGATACTCATACCACAGAAGACTTCAAAGAAATGATGGCCATTGGGCTGCCGAGTTTGGTGGACCTATGTTTCTCTTACCTGGCCTAGTCATTGGTTCCTATGCTGCTCGCATGTCGTTTCTCGACGTAGAGAGGCTCGAAATGATTCGTTACCTTTTCAATCGCGCTCATCCCGATGACGGTGGTTGGGGTTTGTACGTATGTTTCCCCCATGTCGATTCAAGTCACGGACTGATCATCACTGATGTGTCTAGACACATCGAGGGACCCTCGACAGCAATGGGTACCTCGCTCAATTATGTCACTCTTCGCCTCTTGGGAGTCCCAGCCGACCACCCAGTGATCGTCCGTGCCCGCTCTACTCTGCATAAATTAGGTGAGCAGAATAACTCGGAAGCATTTTACGCTTGGCTTTACTCTTTTTCTTTTAGGCGGAGCTGAGGCCTCAGCCTCCTGGGCCAAATTCTGGCTTTCTGTCTTGAATGTCTATGACTGGGAAGGTAACAATCCAATTCCGCCTGAGTTATGGTGCGTGGAATATACAAATCAGCTCATTCAATTTGACTGGACACTTTGTTTTTTAAAGGCTACTACCTAAATGGCTTCCTTTCCACCCGTCACGATGGTGGATCCACACCCGTACGATATACGTTCCCATGAGCTACCTATATGGTGTGAAATTCAAGGCTGCGGTAGACCCGTTGATTCTCGCGCTCCGTGAGGTTGGTTCTCTCAGTCTTATCCTAATCCATATTTGGTTAATTCGAAATCATCACATGCGCACAAAAAAAAAAAAAAGGAACTGTATACCCAACCTTACGATACGATCGACTGGCCTGCTCAGCGAAATAATGTCTCTGAAGCGGACCTCCGTTCACCTCACAGCAAGTTATTCGATTACATCTCCGTGGTCCTTGGTGCATACGAACAGTGCTGTCTCCCGCCGCTCCGTAATGCCGGCGTGAAATATGCGTATAAGCTTGTCGTCTGTGAGGACGAGAACACCTCATATCAAACGCTTGGACCTGTGTCTAAGATGCTCAATGTGGTCGCGCGCTTCCACGGCGACGGACCTAACAGTTATGCCTACAGACGACACGAAGATAAACGACGCGACTTTATGTGGCTTGGTGCTGAAGGCATGATGATGACCGGCACGAATGGCAGCCAGCTTTGGGACATAGGTTTCATCGCTCAATCTCTGGCTGAAACAGGACTAGGCGATGAAGAAGAAAATAGGCCAAGTGTAATCAAAGCTCTGCAGTGGCTCGATCGTTGTCAGATTCAGGAGAACGCGAGACATTTCGAGGTGATGAATAGGCACCGATCGAAAGGCGCATGGCCATTCAGTACCAGGGAACAAGGATATAATATTAGCGACTGTACTGGAGAAGGTCTGAAGGCGGTTTTGTTATTGCAGACCCGATTGGAGTATGTCATCCTTCCCGGATCAAAATTATCTGTCTGTAGGTGACGAGACTAATGAATGCACTGGCAGGTTCACACCCAAACTCGTAAACGACGACCGTTTGTTCGATGCGGTTGACACGCTGCTAACGATGCAAAATCCTGATGGAGGATTTGCTAGCTACGAGCTAGTGCGGGGTCCTAGTTGGGTCGAGTTATTAAACCCTTCCGAAGTCTTTGGTGAGTCCCATCCCCTATCCTCAGGCTGCCGTGACACAGCTCCGCCGTTGTTAATCCGAATACTAGGGAAAATCATGGTTGAATATGAATATCCGGAGTGTACAACTTCGGTACTAGCCCCGCTCTTTATCTTCCGAAAACACTATCCCCATTACAAAGCAGAAGAAATCGAGTGAGTCATTCATACGTAGAAGATGACCCATTCATTCACGAGGCGGAACTAACGTACTGTACTAACTTTTTATCAACAGCAAAACAACAGCCCGCGGTTTAAAATTTTTGCAAAATATTCAACAGCCCGAAGGCGGTTGGGCCGGCTATTGGGGTATTTGCTTTACTTATGCGACGATGTTCGCTCTGCAGAGCTTTAGCCTTGCTGGTGAAACGTACGAGAAAAACGATTCGGTTCGTCGGGCATGTGATTTCCTGGTGAGCAAGCAAAGGGCAGACGGTGGGTGGGGTGAGAGCTACAAGGTATGTCGATTTTTTTTTTTTTAAATCCGAAGTCATTCGGACGGGGAAGGCATCAATCAGGCTGAATGTTTCTTTCTTGGTATTACAGTCATGCGAAGAATGTGTTTGGGTCGAGCACGAAAATACCCAGGTGGTTCAAACGTCCTGGGCAGCGATGGCACTCATGTACGGGAAATACCCATATGCGGGACCGATCGTAAAAGCTGTGAAATTGGTCATGTCGCGCCAGCTGCCGGTTCGTGGTTTTTTTTTTTTACTCGTTCCAAGTTTCGTGTTCTCACAAAGTCTCACACCACAACCGGTCACTGGCACCCCTCATCACGTTTTTCATTTCCTTTTTTTTTTTTGGTTTTTAGGACGGCTCGTGGGCACAAGAGGCCATTGAAGGGATCTTCAGTCGGACTTGTGCGATTTCATACCCGAACTTCAAGTTTACTTTTACTGTCTGGATGCTTGCCAAGGCACAGAAATACTTGGAAGAGCGCGGTGCTCTTCCACTGTAAAGAGGCTAACCCTCAGGCTGGTAGGCTTGTTGAAGCAATACCCGTAGTAGTAGATAATGATACATTTGGACGTTGTCCCCGTTGATACAGTAGATAGTCTTTTAGATCTGTATCTGTACGATATACATAGAACTGAGGGCGAGAAATGCGTATATCCCCATTCGTACCCGTAGTTCCTATACATGGAACGGTGCCATGTGCCCGAGTCGCTATTTAGCGCGATCACCTGTCTACCTGCGCGGAAGGTCTGCGGGGGTCGGCTTCTTGGGATCTTTTCGATGAAACGTGATTTTCCTGTTGATTTTCCGGCTTACTCGGTCTTACGTGACTCGTCCATGCAAGCTTTCTATTTGAGGTTGACAACTTCATGATAACGATATCGCATCTGCAGTTAGGCTCTTCCTATATAGTACTATGCGGTACTAACAGCTGCCACTGGCAGTCACGGTGGGCTCTGACTCGACTACTAAACAGACCCTTCGGTCACCTGGCACCGTCCGTCTTTGCCTCGTATGACGGAGGACAAACAACCTCCAAGTTCCTTTCCTCCGCCGGGCTGGGCCCACTGGCAGTTAATATATATTATATAAATGATTCACACGTGCCAGGGAAATCTCCGCGCGAAACTTTCTGGAATGGAAGAGTTCAGAAGCCTAGCCTAGTAGACAGTAGTAGACACAGGCAATTGCTACATTACTTTTCGGCTTTTGTGACTTGTGAGGATCATCATGGTCGGTTTGTCAAATGCAGCGCCAGCACGGAGCGCCCGGGCTCGGGACCGACTGACGGACTCAGACGGATGGGAGAAAGACGATCCTGGCCCGGGCAATTGAATACGCCTGCCAGTCCTCGCACGCCCGTCACGGTGTTTCACACTGTTTTACTAGTACCATTCCTTTAATCTCAGAACACGTTTACTGTAAGGAATAGAACAAACATCCGAGTCGTGCCAGCCTGGTTTCCATACTAGTACTAGTACTCGCGCGGCCGGGGACTGCGTATCATCCATCATCGCCTTAAGAGTGCGTTAGTGCGTTCCGCGTCCCTATACCAAATCAAAGCAGTCCGGTTTCTGCCCATTATAGTATAGTGATTATACCAAATGTGGTCCGGTGGTTGATTTGGGTGAAAAGCGTGGGAACCGAATGGCTGCCATCATCCGAAACTGGAAATGCCGCCGGTGATTAACTTACGGGATGCGAACCTGACTCAAATTTCCACAACTTGGGCCTGGCCTGGCGGGGGAGGAGGGCCTACTGTAGGGCCTCCACGCGCGACACTTTCAAGTTTCTGGAATGGGATGGATATGGAACTCATTTCTCGGAGTCTGGATATACAGGCAATTGCCAAATACCACATGGCACCTTTCGGGGTTTTATTGATTAAACCATGTGCCAGTGGAGTAGTAATACTGTACACTAACTTACGTCGTGATGGTGATTGGATCGTGTCAAGTGCAGCGCCAGCACGGAGCGCACGTACACAGACAGATTGATGGACCCAGAATGCCATCATTTGCCATACCATCAGTGCATCACGCCACAGCAACCATAAGACCGAATTTTCAATACACCCCTACAGTACTGGACCAGGCACTGGTACTGGTACGCCCACGACAAGATCCTCCACACTAAGTTATTTTAGTACTATTCCTTTAGTCTCAGAACTTAAACATCTATTAATAACCATACACAGTAGAACAACAACCGACACAGTCGCGTGCACATGGTAAGTTACGCGCCGCGGCGAGCGATTCGGGTCACTGCCAATTCACTGGGGTAAGCGGAACCACTCATTATGCATTACCTTCCATTCCATTCCGTAGTAGTATCCGTCACATGTAATTAGTTAGTCAGTTTTACAGCCTAGAGTATTGTCCTTCCTGCAGGACGACGCCCCGCGACTCACCCTCGTGCTAGTACTGTCCTGGCTATTTTGGATACTGAACCGTCAGTCGGTGATAGAGCGCTTTCAACTTCATGGTAAGTATGGCGAAGCCAGGCTGACTGACGCGGCCTGACGTGCTGTGTACTGTCTCATCGACTGAGTCATACAGTAGTACCCGACAGACGTACACGAGTGCGCATACTGTAATATCGAGCACACCAAACATTACTGTACACGTTCTTGAACCGTACTAGTAACCCGTTGCGCCGTCAGGATTCGTGCGAATTGAATATGTTTTTGGAGGAGGTTTTTCGTGAGAAAAAACGGCTGCCAAGAAGACTTTGACTTGGCCCGATCGAGATCCTGGGCCGCGCTAAAACTGAAGCCATACATGTACAGTATGTCATGTAACGTTTGACCTGTTTTTTTTTTTTTTTTTTTTTTTCAAACTCATGACATGTGGCACTGCCAAACATTTTGACGCCCAAATAGAAGCGAACTTCATCTATGGTGAAGCGGATAGTAGACAGCAACTTCTTGGTCGATCTGCATTAGACAAACTGCATTTCTACGTGTCAGTGGAGAGAGATGAAGGGAAGGTGTAGCCAACGAGTACAGTAAGAACCAAAATAATAGTGCGCGCGCAGCGCCGGGCGAGGCACGCAAGGGAATTTGGAGAACGGGAGTCCAAGGGTGATTATTACGAATGAAGGGTCCATGTGTACATACATACAGTCTGATATTTTACTTGTGAAGGGGTGCACTAAATGAGGCTGGGGACTCGCACAGTCACACTCGATGAAAAGAAGAATGGGTGCGAGCCCTGAAGGTGAGATTGAAGGGAATGAACCGCGGCTCAGACGAGAGCCCGTCTTGCGATAAAGCTGCAGAGTGGCCGTGGGGACTCGGAGTCGGACATCGCGCACGCTTGCCTTTCGGTAGTCTAGTAAGTAATTACGATCTTCTCTTAAATACCAACGGCACCCGTTTAGGACTAGAAGGAGATGTGTAAAAATTTCCGGGAATATAGGTAGACCATCACTGGCAATCACTTACATAGTAGTGATACCTTGGTCGAAGGCTGTAATACGTGCATAGCGCTCTTCGAAGGTCTCACCAGAAAATTGAGGCTCCTCTTTGACCTCAATTTTATATCTTGACACCAACATATTGATGACGGCTATACCCTCAGTTTCGGCAAACCTGAAAAAGAAAAAAATATGTGAACACCGTGAGTGACTCCGTCACTCAGTTTTCACCACGACAACTTGACTTGAACTCGCACCGTCTCCCAACGCAACTGCGGGCACCTGCAATTGAATGTGTTCTCAGAGTCATGATTATGATGTTGCAGTAAAGCGGCGAAGATACAAACCTTGTCCGAATGGTATAAATGCATCCTTTGGCCAGTCACTAAGGAACCGCTCTGGCATAAATTTATGAGGATCCTTCCAGTACCGCGCTACGAGACGTCGAGACTCGATTAAAAAACCGTCCACCAGGAACACAGCGCCCACTCAACGTACGATTGTAATGCAGGCCGGGCACATGAAAACAGATTTCCGTTCCCGACGGGACAGGGAATGTCGTCTTTCCACCGTGAGCATTGCTCACTGTCAAGGTGGTATCTTCCGTGGCCATCTTCGGGATGAGCGTTATCTAATCACCGTAAGATGTTCTGCCTTCAGTCTGGGAGCACGTTTCAATTAAACGTACAGGGGGGCTATAGACAGGGTGTAAGCCCGGTTTAGTAACACAATCGAAATATGCACTTACAACAGCCTAAGAGTCTCGTAGAAAACGCTACCTGGGGGTAAGGACCCTCGTTCCGACGGACCAAACTGGGTGAACTTACGCTAATGTGTGCGTAAAGTGGTTCCTGTCTTCGTAGGCCTACGGGAATGTTAGATCTTTATACGAGTTGGAATCCCTATAACCCACAGGTGTCTTATTCATGCTAGACATCACGCCCTTGATGTGTTGGTACAAGCGCTCTTGCTCATCCGGATACAGAGCCAGCAACGCAAATGTGAAACATAGCGTATGTGCCGTAGTCTGTAGGGGAGTGTTTTAGGTCACGCACTCACGGTGCAGGAAGAAGAGGATGACCGTACTTCATGTCCAGCAAGAAGGAAGATAAACATGTTTCCTGTGATCGCGAACGCTACGTCTTCCAAGAAATCAAACGGTTCGACACTGGATGCTTACCAATAAGCTCGTCATCATTTAACGCCTCTCCATCATCCGCCGCCTTCAGGAGGCCGCTAAATAGATCATGGCGTTGTTCTACAGTATCCGCGTTTCTGCGAGCTTCCACCATTTCCAGCATGTATTCCTGCTCGATGTATGAGACATGGATGAAAATACACGGTCAGGACGACTTGTAGAAACAAACCTTCAACTCCATGAAAGCCAATTGAACTTGCTTTGTGTGCTTCGTTACGTTCGTTGCCCAGTCGGGAAGGGCAATTTTCAGGATTAGATTAGTAGACACGGTGTGTAGTGCGTCCTTAAAAGTCATATGGTGGCCAGGAGGAACAACGGAGTCACTTGTCCATGTGATCCGACTGCCGAACTCTAGTACAGGTTGTCATAAAGCCAGTACGGGTGGAAGACATAAACTACCTGCGGCACTGAGGATGAAAAGCGCCAACTGGTGGAGATGTCGGTATAAGGACAAATCTGAACCGTAGGGATACATACCGGAACAGTGATATCAAGAAATTGGTCCACAACGATTTCAGAGCTATCGCCCCAGACATGGTCGAACAGGTCTGTCATAACCTGGCTGGTCTCGTCCCACACTAATCTATTATTTCTCTTGCAGTCGCGATCAGCCTTGTTAGACACAAACTGAGCTCGGAGCCTGAGCGTACCTCTGAAAATGCTGGAGCAACAATCTTTCGATACTTTTTCCATTCGTCTCCTTCAGAACCTATGATGTTTACACCAAAAACGGCCAATACCGCATATAGGTGTATGGGCTTGGGAAATTTGGCACGAGAGACTGTGACTTCCTACGCGCCAAGAGTTTGGAGGCGTTAACACAATTCGGGTTAAAGTAGACGTACTTTGATGGCGGCAGCATCTGCAAGTTGTATAGTGCACTTTGGTCGAGGAAATGTGGTAACCTGTGAGTATTCTTCTTTGAGTTTACATCCTTCCGATAATGTATGATGAGAATTACCAGAGCAGTCGCGTCCTGTCCAGCTGCGGCAAATTCTGTGGGAGAATGCGTATTAGAGTCAAACAGCGTCCTCCTGAACTGTTGTCATCTGCCCGTACCTTCATATTTCTTACTGAGTAACCGCGTAATTCCCATGTTCAGATAAGAAACCGGAGGAGCAATTCGTGCAATTAATAGCCCTGGAGCAGAGTCCAGACCGAAAAGGAAGTATTGACCAGAGAGATAGCTACCCGGAGCGACTCAGAATCGACCAACTAAGATTAGAGGAACACAAACCCGACATCACGAGTAACTCTTCGAAGATCCAGGAGGAGCTGTACGAGAAATAGGCCAAAGAGAGAAAGGACGATGGATAGCGCTGTGGTCATCGTTAGATTAGAGGGCGTGTGACAAAGGCAGCATGTGAAGGGGCTGAATTGGATTTATACCTGTTCCCAGGCAGCCGAGCTCTCACTGACGGGGCGCTGGACGAGCAATCGGAGCAATTAATAATTCAGTTTATCGTGCAGCAAGGACTTCCACATGACTCCCACACGTCCAACTCGCTAATAAATTGACAGAGGAGCAATAGGGAGCCTAAATGGGGTTTGGTACTTTGATGTAAGTCATGTAACGGGGTTTCTCGTGGGAAAAATAGAACTACAGTACGCAAAGTTAGCGTCGATCTGTAGCCGGTGCGGCTGGGAAGGCGCCTGAAAAGGAAGTGAGCAGCGTGGGCGCTGTGGCAGGTCAAGGCTGAGGCCGTCAAGCAGGTGCCAAACTTGAAACCAGGTCGCATTCTATGAGAGGCGGCATGCCCACTCACGAGTGGGGAGTGGTCATCGAAGAGGTGTATTCGATGATGTATAATAATGGATTTTACAAAACCTGACTGAGTACGCTAGGAAGATATCGCTGCGTTAGAAAGGGAAGAACTAGCGACTCGGACGGACGACGGAAAAGATGAATAGGCGCCTGCCCAAAATTGAGGACACCGCTCTACCATGCCGGCATCGGCCCGGCCTCCCTCTTCGGCCCCGTACATCCTTCGCTTTCTCCATTGCCTTTTCTCAACACTCTACAGTACCCCCCCCCCCCCCGGGCCCCCACTGGCACTGGCCAGGGGCAAATCTTTGTCGAAGCTTCACCTTCTCGCTACCACCGCCCGCAGCCCCAGCTCGTTCGCTCTTCATTTTCTTTTCCCCACCCGCTGCACCCACAGAGACTCTCGCGCGAACGCGTCAAACCCTCTTCAACAATACAACACGTACTACAGCGTCCCAGACTTAATATCTCCATACTTTCTCTCTAGTTAAGTTTCAACGTTTGCAAGTTGCAACCGCCCCATTTCTTCGAACATCGCTTCACACCGTACTGTAGTTCACTGCTGTCAGCTACTGTAGTATACATTTGTAGCACTTATGTTCCCACCGCCGGGCCACCGGATCAGTCTGGGTCGCTCGGATGCCCTGCAGCGCGAGTGAGTTCTGCCACCCACCCACGCAGCTGGCAGACTCCCCTTCGCGTCCCGGCCGCGCCAGAAGGTGGCTACCGCTTTCCCCACTCCCTCTCGCACCCAATATATACATTGCTTTAGATCGCACCCATACTGTAACATGCCAATCTTTCTCTTCCTTTCCCATCGCAATAGTCGAACTCAGTCAAGAGAATACTGTATGTTCTACGAGCGGCGGACGCACCACTCACGAGATTTGTCGATTGCAGAGTCTTTTTTATGCGTGTCGCCGTCGAGTGCCAGTGGGGTAAGATTGCGTGTTAGTCCGTTGTTGCTAATACGCACTAACAGTAGATTGGAGGCTTTTATATCTAGAGGATCTTCTAGTCAGACTACTGGGATTCGAAGATCTAAGATGCTCAACATCCTTTAAGTTGAGTTGCCGATCGCGCCACTGGCACACGCCGCATTTCATAGCTAGGCTCGCGCCCCCGGCAATTTTTCTATATATATGGGGGCGCTCATTTCCTCTTCAAGTTCACGACCGCGTACAATCACTGCATGGCGCCTGATCGCTATTCACCTCGCTCTCCAAATGTCCTGTGTTCATTTACTGTACTTCGCCTTCTCATGTGCCAGCGGCGTTTCACTTCGTTTTCACATGTGAGGTATTCATTTTGTTAGTACTACAAAGCGTGCGTGCACGAGTATTCTATTCTCATCGCCCGTGTGTGCCTGTGCGCCTCCGGACCTCTGCCCGCTTCCCCGCGGCTTTCGCTTCTCTAGCGTGCGCGCTACCGCTGCCCTCTGTTTAGTTTCGCTATCTCATTGTTATCCCGAAGACTTAGTTGCTTGAGGACAAGTGTATGATTTAGCTCTAAGGGGTTCCGAATCGGATGGTTTGAAGTTGCATGAGCCAGAGCACTCACGATTTGGAAGTCTTTGTTAGTCACTAGGCTATCTCACGATCAGATGGAGGTCGATAGTTCTGTGCAGTAGGCACTTGTACATCGACTGTAGTAAAACGGAAATATATGATAATTTGTGTGTATATAGAGTGGGTAAAGCACTAGGGGCTTTCTGGCCCGGCCGGGACACGGGGCGAGGGAGCCTGCCAGCTGCGCGGGTGGGCGGGAGCAACTCCGCGGCGCTGCAGGCTCCTCGGCGTGTCCAGACTGTGCCTGCAAGTGAGTACTGAGGAAAAAAAAAAAAACAGTGCGACGCTGCTGCGGGTAGAGGAAGAAAACCGGAGCGATCCAGGCACTGGGGTTCGGTGAGCTCTGGGATGCTTGCGAGAGTTCTGTGAGGTGTGGTGGGCGGGTGAAAAGAACAACGAGCGAGCGACGCGGCGGGGACGAGCAGCAGCGGTGGCCAGAAGAGAAAAGGATGGCCACGTGCTTTGTGCCCCGCTCGCCCAAAGACTCCGCTCTATCGTGAGATTCTCACGCTAGATCACCCATCTTTGTTAGTCACTAGGCTATCTCACGATCAGATGGAGGTCGATAGTTCTGTGCAGTAGGCACTTGTACATCGACTGTAGTAAAACGGAAATATATGATAATTTGTGTGTATATAGAGTGGGTAAAGCACTAGGGGCTTTCTGGCCCGGCCGGGACACGGGGCGAGGGAGCCTGCCAGCTGCGGTGCCCTCTGTCGTAGTCGCTCGCCGACGCGGCGCGCGGGCAGGCTCCCTTGTACTTAGTCGGCGAGGGTGGTTCTCTTTTGGGTTGGTCAACGAATAATTGCCATCTGCTCATGTGAGACTCTTTGATGCAGGACGGGGTTGGCTTGAACGTAAGGGGCCAGTATCTGTGCGTGCTTGCGCAGGTACCTTGAGAAGGAGTCGCTGGACCACCGGCCTATGCTCTTCATGGCCTCGAAAGGGATGCCTCTTAGGAGGTATTCGAGGGTGGCGCCAATGCGGATGCTGTGGCCATGTTTAATGGGGCGGCCTGCATCCTTTAAGGCTCTTTTTAGGCGGGTGAGAAAAATGGTTTTGGTGAGGGGCCTATGGGCACCGTTGTACCGGTAGGCAAATAGGTGTGCTAAAGGCGGCGGCTGATTGACTTCCAGATGGTTGGTTAAGGCCGTGTCTGGGTCGGTGGGGCCGTCCTGTCGGGCCCAGAAGACTGTTTCGCCTCCTTTCTCTTTGGAGACGACCTTGGTCTGTGGGATGTGAAAGGTGGTGACCACGTTGCCAGCCCTGTCCTGGACGTTGCGCTGGAGGTCCGCGCCTTTGATGTGGGTCTCAGGGTTGAAACTACTGAGGTTCTTGACTGTGAACTCCCCGAGTCGCGCGGCGGCGAAGAAGGTGGTGGTTAAGCATGCGTAGACGGCCGCGTCTAGGGGCAGTGCTAGATTAAGCTGGGCCCGGATGGAAACGATGTCTTCGATAAGGAGGGGGAGGCGCTTAGGTAGCTTAAAGGCTTCTGGGGTGGACTTTCGGGCACCCTTCAGCATGGTCTGAATGTGAAGCTCGTCTATATTCCAAGGTATATTGTATATTCTGTGCCAAGCCCTTACACCCTGTACATAGTTAGCTATTGTGTCCCCGGCGTATGCTCCTGCCAGGTCTGTTATGAAACTCGCTATGGTGTCCTGAGAGGCTGGGGCGCGCTCAGCTTCGGGGATGCCCTTCGAGTCGCTCCATGTATGGAAAACGAGAAGTCCCGAGGCGTACGAAGTGAGGGTGGAGGGTTCCCAAGCGAGGGCTGTTAGCTGGTAACGCTTCTCCAGGTCGACCCCTGCTTGGGAGGTGGGGGAGGTGAGGAGCGGCCTCCATTTGAGGAGCCGTTCTTTGGCCGGACACGGTGGGCGTGCTGGGGGCAAGGTGTGGGGCAGAAGGGGCGTGGAAGGGTGGGAAAAATGGGGCTGGAGCCTGTAGGCTTGGTTCTTTGCCAGCACGGCTTGGAGGCGGTTAGGCGTCGTGGTGAGCGGTTGTTGCTGACCGGACTTCCTCTCTGGTCCTGTCAAGCTGGTAACTGCGGAAGGCACGCTGGCTGGTTTCGCTACGCTGTTTGTGGTGCTTGGAGGGAGGGTTGAGGCCGTGAGGCCAAGCAGCAGATTCTGTCGCGTCTCTAAGGTAGGGTTGGAGAGGGCTGGGGAGGGAAACAGGGGGTAGGAGCCGGTTGAGAGGTCCAAGTATTCCACGTGATGGGCTGTCGGCTGGGTTTTGTTGGCTGGGTACGTACCGTGTGTGGAAATGGGCACCGGTAGTGTACGCGACGTTGTGTATTCGGCGGAAGACGAGGTTGGTTTGGGCGTTCCGGCTGGAGCCTTTCCACCATCCTTCAACAACTCCGGTGTTGTCGCTGAAACACTTGAAGTGGTTATCGGGGCCATACAGTGCGATGAGGGTGGAGGTGAGGAGCTCGAAGCCGACTGCTTCGGCCCAACCGATGTCGCGTCCTTGAGCTTGCCAGTCTCCGACGAGTCTCCATGCACGCCAATGTTCTCCCACAACAAGGCCAATGCCCATTCCTGAGCTTGCATCTGAGAAAGCGCTGTAGTCTCTTAAAATGATGGGGTTGGGAAGAGGGCGGGGGACTGAGGGGAGGGACAGCCAGGATGCCCACCAGTCCAAGTCCGCTCGAGTGCCTTTGGGTGGGGTACGGGGTAGAAAAGGTGTGGCGTGAAAATTTCCCATGAAAATTTCGAGGCTGGTTATGTAAGCGCGGCCGGCCGGAATAATGTGGCAGGCATGAAGCAGCTTTCCGTGGAGGCTCTGGACTTCGCGTAGTGTGTGGGTGGCGCGCGTGGACCATTCTGATATGGCTGCGCGATACTTCTCCCTTTTTTGGTGTGGGAGTGCTACTGTGCGCCGAGCTATATCCCATTCGAGGCCAATGTAGTGGATTACAGTGCCGAATGGAACGTCTTTGGACTTTTCCCAGGGGATGCCCAGTTGTGCGGCAATCCTATCGATGTCATCCATGCTGTAGGAGAAGGTGGCTTCGTGCGACGATCTGGGGGATGAATTGGAAAGGTCTTTAAGGGGAAAAGCCATATCCTCATCGCTTTCTATGATGCGACCGTCCGGGAGAGAGCCTGCATGATACCACCAGCGACCCCCATCATGGTGCCTGTCACCGTTTCGGCCGATCTCTATCCGGAGTTGGGCTCGGGCAGTGTTGAAATCAGCTAGAGCCGATTTGGGGATCCGGAAGAAAACCCTGTCGTCGACCCATTTGATTATGGGTCCGATGCCTTCGGCGCGCATAATATCATTGGCTGCATCTGCGCATGCGCCGTAAATGCCTGCTGAGGGAGCGAGTCCGAAGGAAAGGCAGGTGTCTAGGTTGAAGGCATCGGGGCCGACCCTGACTACTGTGCCGTTCCACTGTGACGGGTGGAGTGGGATGGTCCGATAGGCTTCGGCTTCATCTCGCGCTGCGGCTTGTGAGCCGGGTGGGAGGTGGGTTATGCAAAGGGCCATGGTGGAGAATGTGCCCCATGTGCAAGGGTAAAACGATGCATCTATGGACGTGTTGATTGATGGGATGGGGGCAGAGGGAGAGTATGGGAAGGAGAAATCTTGTACTAAACGGAACTTGCCGGGCTTGTTAGGCTTGGGGATTATGGATAGTGGGGACGTTTGAAAAGGGCCTATGGCCGCTTCCATTTGGGCCCTGGTGAAGGGACCCAGGTGACGCCGCGTAATGTATTCGTGTTGTAAAATGTTGGCAAACTGAGTGGAATAGAGTTCAATGGATGGTTTATTAAGTGGGACGAAGGTATGGTGAATCTGCGGCACCCCAATGACCGCACCGTGCTGTAAAGTACTAAGGACGTTGGGGTATTTATGTACAAGATTGTGCTTGAGCATAGACGAGCGCCAGCCACTAAACGCCAAAGGCGTGACTGGATTAACTCGACGATCTGCGATGACAGTCGACAGCGCCATGCTGGGTGGAACCACATCCGGCGCAGTGATGGCGCATGCCGTGGTGCTTGCTGGGGCAAGTTTTGGCGAGCTGGAAGTCGACGCAGAGGGACTTCCCCTGGCGGTCGACCAGGTGGCCGAGCTTGCTCCTGGTGCTGAAAGCGCGGTCCCCATCGCTGAGTGTTTCCTCGCGGCACTCCGCCATGTTCGGGTGGGGCCTACGGAGGCAGACGACGCATAAGGTTTGGGGCTGTTCGGCAGAACTGGGGCGAAAGGAATGGGTGGTGGTAGGCCCAGTCTTTTTGTAGGGGTGCGGGTGGGACGGAGGTGGATGTGCGCCTTCCGCGGCCCCGCTGTCCCTGGCCCGTTGGCGCCTCGGCCTGCCGGCTGAGTTTGGGGCTGCATCTTGCGTGGGTGCGGTGAGCAAAACCAAGGCCTGGGGTTTGGTTAGGCGCGGTGGCAGCAGGGGACGTGTTAGGGAAGTGGCATGTGACGCCACAGGCGTGAATGAATACATAACGCAGTATAGGTTCGAAAGGCGCGGGGTAGAGGCATGAACCAACACATAAAGCAGGGTTAGGTTCGAGGGCATGTGCATAGTGCAGGAGGCGCGAGCGCGCGGGGTAGCGTGAAAAGGCACAGGTGGCAGTGCGGTTTCGAAGCGTGCGTGTCATCCAGGAAGCAGGATGGCACGGCGTTGAGGGGGGGGGGGGGGGATGATGAAAGTGAGGCGAGGCAGGGTAGATAGTTGGGTCAGTTGAGTGGTCAACGCTGCGAAAGGCGGGAGGCTTACCGCTTTGCGGACTATTGCGTTGAGGTTGGCGTCGACTTCTTTGCGGTATGCATCCAGCTTTTTCTCGTTGAGTTTGGCGAGGTTGAAAAAGTGATCAGCTTTGAGCTCATCGTGCCACGCTTTGCGGGCACGGGCCTGATATAGGAGGAGGGTCTCCTTGCCCCCGTCGATATCGATCGACTCGTGGTTCTCAATCTGGTAGAAGAAAGAGGAAAGCACCTTGACATAGTCTGGAGTCCAGCCAGTGGGCTGGAGCCACCTGCAAAACAGGTGGTTGCCGTCCATGAACTGCTCCCATGTGAGCTGTTCGTCGGTTAGCGCGTTGGGGCTTGGACGGTTGGCGGCGGCTGCACGGAAGGAGAGGCGGTTGTCACTGGTTTTGGTGACATCCCAGAGGTCCTCATTGGATGCCTTGTCCTTGTCTGCAGCTCGGCGGCCGTGGTGGGTGAAGTACCACAAGGGTACGTACTCACCTTTGCGGAGTTTGTCTATGGCATAGGCGGGCGGGCTCAGCAGGGACATGGTGTGACTTTCTGCATCTAGGTCGATGGGGGGATGATTGGGGCCTCGCTTGTCAGCCTTGTCCGTTGCGTGCTGAGCATTGGGGAGCTGGGGCAAATCCTGGGGTACGGGCACGCCTCGTGGGGGGACAGGATGTGGTTCCTGGCCCTGGGGGAACTCGGGGAGTTGAGCGGCGGGCTGTGCCTCGTGGTGAGGTGCGGGCTGCTGAGGGTGC
This sequence comes from Russula emetica, assembly GCA_015178925.1. Lineage (NCBI taxonomy): Eukaryota > Fungi > Basidiomycota > Agaricomycetes > Russulales > Russulaceae > Russula > Russula emetica. Next base: position 199,089 of record WHVC01000030.1, on the reverse strand, counting down.
TGTGGCTCAGGGGGCGCCGGGCCAATGTCGAGGGGTTGTGGCACAACCTGGTCCTGAGGCTGGTGCTGAGGCGCTCCAAAGTGCTGCTGGGGCTGCTGCTGTGGGTCCAGTGGCTGAGGCAATGGTGGCACTGCTTGTGGTGCGTTATCGTGGGCTCTCCTGTGCCAGAGGTCGGCTAGTAGTGCAGTGGCTTGGTCCCGGTTCTGGCCCCCGGCGACTAGCGTGTCAAATAACTGCTGGAAGTCTGGGTGCGTGCTGAAGTCCGGAAGCGCTTCTTGTGCTGGTTCAAGCGGTGGCATAGTGAAAGGAAAGGTAAAAGATAGGCACCGAGTTGATTGGGGTAAGGGAATGGAACGAATGAAAAGAACAACGAGCGAGCGACGCGGCGGGGACGAGCAGCAGCGGTGGCCAGAAGAGAAAAGGATGGCCACGTGCTTTGTGCCCCGCTCGCCCAAAGACTCCGCTCTATCGTGAGATTCTCACGCTAGATCACCCAGAATGGCAACGAGCGTGACACCATAAACAAAGCCCCTAGGGCCCCTACTAAAGGACAGCCCAACAGATAACAGCAGTATAGATGACGGGTATCATAGTCGGTCGCCCTGCGACAGAGTACAGTTGAACGGAGATATTAATCATATTATAGTAGCCGCTTGAAGAGACGTTCGAACCAGCAAACACGTCCGCCAAATATCTTGACGCTCGAGTTGAATCGAACACCATCTGTCGTGAAGCGCATAAACAGCATTTGGCCAGTCTGCATAGTTACTAGATGAGAGCATTTCAACGTGTCAGTAGAGAGAGAGAGGAAGGGAGAGTATAGCCAAGAAGTCAGAACTTAACTTATTACTATCTCCTCTTAAATACCAACGGCATCCGAACAGGACTGGAAGACTGTCTATAAAATTCCTCCGGGAACATAGATATCGATCACTTACATTGTGGTGATACCTTCGTCGAAGGCCGTGATACGCGCATAGCGCTCTTCAAAAGTCTCGCCAGCAAATTCAGGCTCCTCTTTGACCTCCAATCTGTATCTTGATACGAGCATATTAATGACGGCTATAACTTCAGTCTCGCCAAACCTAAAAAAGCATATGAACACATTGCCATCTGAGTCAATTTTGCCACGACCGTTCGCACCGTCTTCCAAGGCAAGCGCGGGCACCTGCGAAGTGGTCTCGAGTCATGATTAGTGTTGCGGTGAGCTCGGCTAAGATACAAACCTTGACTGAATGGGATAAATGCATCCTTCGGCCAGTCACCAAGGAACCGCTCTGGCATAAATCTATGAGGATCCTTCCAGTACCGCGCTACGAGACTCGATGAGAGCTGTCCGCCTGGGAGACAACGCACACTCAGCGTACGATTATAATGCAGGCCAACTACGTTGAGTTCGATTTCCGTCCCTGACGCAACAGGGAATGTCGTCCTTCCACCAACAGCATTGCTCACTGTCAAGGTGGTATCTTCCGCGGCTACCTTAGGGATGAGCGTTACCTGATCATCGTAAGGTACTGCTAGCTTCTGTCGGGGGCCATATTCAATTTAACGTACAGGGGGGCTGTAGACGAATTGTAAGCTCGGTGTTGTAACACAATTGAAATATGCACTTACAACAGCCTAAGAGTCTCGTAGAAAACGCTACCTGGGAATAAGGATACTCGTTCCGATGGACTAAACCAAGTGAACTTACGCTAATGTGTGCGTAAAGCGGCTCGTGTCTTCATTGGTCTACAAGGATGTTAGATCTTTGTATGAATTGCGATTCCTATAACCCACAGGTGTCCCATTTAGGCTGGACATCACGCCCTTGATGTGTTGATACAAGCGCTCTTGCTCATCCGGATATAGAGCCAACAAGGCAAATGTGAAACATAGCGTATGTGCCGTAGTCTGTAGGAGGCTGTTTCAAGTCACCGAGCAAGCAAGAAGAGGACGATCCTACCTCATGCCCAGCAAGAAGAAATATGAACATGTTTCCTGGGACCGCGGATGCTACAGTTTCCAGAAATTCGAACGGTGTGACATTGAGTACCCACCAATAAGCTCTTCATCACTTAACGCCGCTCCATCTTCCACTTCGTCCTGTGCTGCATCCAAAAGGCCATTAAGCAGATCATAGCGTTGTTCTACATTATCCGAATTCCGGCGAGCCTCTACCATTTCCAACATGTATTGCTGCTCAAGGCATGAAGCACGGATGAGAAGTGCACCGTCAGGACAACTTGCAGTAACAAACCTTCAACTCCATGAATGCCAGATGAACTTTCCTTGTGCGCTTCGTGAGGTTCTTTGCCCAATCGGGAAGAGCAATTTTGAAGATTACATTATCAGACAGGGTATGAAGTGCGTCTTTGAAGGTCATTTGGTGGCCAGGAAGTGCAACGAGGTCACTTGTCCATGAGACCCGACGGCCGAACCCTAGTATCGGTTGTCATGGAACTAACAGGTTTGGAACGGGGGATAAACTACCTGCAATGCCAATAACGAAGAGGGCAATCTAGTGAAGATGTTGGGGACGTAGCAAAATCTGAGACAAAGGGAGCGTACCGGAAGAGTGATATCCATACATTGATCCACAACGATTTCTGGTCTATCTCCCCAGACATTGTCGAACAAGTCATTCATAACCCGGATAGTCTCATCCCACACCAATGCATTGTTTCTCTAAATATTCGCGTTCAGCCTTTGATAGGCGAAACCCGATTTCAAAGCGTACCTCCGAGAATGCAGGAGCGGCGATCTTTCTGTACTTCTTCCATTCCTCTCCCTCAGAAGCTACGATGTTCATTCCAAAGACGGACAGTGCCACGTAAAGATTTACGGGCTTGGGGAATCTGGCACGAGAGGTTGTGACCTCCTTGGTGTCAAGTTTCAAGTGTTGGAGGCTGGGTCTAACTCAAATTATTCAATCTGAGACCTACTTTGATAGCAGCAGCATCTGCAAGGTATATAATAGAGCTCGGCCGAGGAAATGCGGTAATCTGCAAGTTCGTTTCTTGAGTTTGCATCCCTTCCATAATGTAGTACACTGGAATTACCACAGCAATCGCGTCCTGTCCGGCCGCGGCAAACTCTGTATGTGAATGGGTGTTGGACAGCGTCCTCCTGTATTGTTTGTCATTGGCCGTACCTTCGTGTTTCATCTTAAGCGCCCACGCTGTCCCCATATTTAGATAACGAGCTGGCGGAGCAGTTTGTGCAATCAACCGTCCTAGAACAGTGCTCGGGCAGATAAGGTAGTATGGACCAGAGAGATTGCTGTGAACAGTCAACTCGGAAATCGACCAACTAAGATTTAAGGCACACGAACCCGACATCACGAGCAATCCTTCGAAGATTGAGGAACAGCTGTAGGAGAAATAAGCAAAAGAGAGAAAGGACGATGGATAGGACTGTAGGCATCGTGGGATGTGAGCGTGTGCGATGAAGGTAGCGGCGTGTGAAGAATGGGCTGAATTACAGTACAGTATTGGGTTACTGTACGTAGTCATCAGAGAATTTGCAAAGATAAGATTGGAGATAATCAGGCCTGATCATGTGCGTCATGTGCATCATGCCAATCATATCCGAACTGGTATGATCTCGTCTGATGAAAGTCGGGTATTCTCGCTGAACATTCTGTGTCAAGGGTGCTGAACATAATCAACGTCCGTCGTTTTAGGTATGCGCTGATCAGGCTCGTTCCGATTGATCATGTTTGATCATATTGAGTCAGCCTGATGAAAGTCAAGATTTTCGCGGGAATGTTGATCATTTTGTGTCAAGACTGCTGAGCGTGATCAGCGTCCATTGTTTTGGGTATGGTTGATCAATCTCATTCCGACTGATCATATCCCACTTCAATCATGCTAGCAGGACGTGGTCATTGATGTTTTACTTGCCCATTCATGATCATTGCCTATATGATAGTCACACGATATTTAGATGAAATTTGCAGTTTTATTTCTCCTCAACTACACATGCAGTACCAACATGATGGGTGCAATTGTTCCAGAAAATGCGAGACAGGCCACAGTGTGTGCGACGACTGTGCCGAGCAGGACGACACAAAGATGCCAGCTGGGGATGGTGGTAGTGATGAGGCAAAGGACACCGAGGAAGATGCTGAGACGGGCGCGCGCGGTGTGCGGGTGGTGCACGGTGGACCTGCGTACATGCGTATGAGCCTCGTGGGTAGAGCATGATTGCCGTGCCAACAGCAACACACCATGGTAGGAACAGGATGGCGCGCGCGGTGAGGGTGAGCGAGAGCGAGAGTTCCGGTGGGCGGCATTGGGCTCCGCTCAATCGTTGTGGCGGCCGCCACTAGGCTCGATGGGATAGACAGATCGGCTGCGCTCGCTGGGGCTCCGCTGGCCTTGTCAAACTGCCTGCGAGCCCGCCGTCGGCGGAATGTGTCGCGCGACAATGGCGAGGAAGCCGTCGGCATATGTGCGGATCGCTGCGGAGAGGCGCGAGTACGTGGTCGAGGTCGACCTAACTCTGACTCTGAGTCTGCGTGGTATGTTCCTGGGGTGATGCCGGGAACGAACTGCGCGACAAAGGCTTGGGATATTGGCATCACCTCGATCGCGCGGAGGGTGTCCCAGGTGAGGAGCGCATCGTAAAGTTGCTCGGCGACGGCGAGTGTAGCGAGGTACAGGTACCATGGCTTCGGTTTAATTCCGTTCCATCCAAGAGAGGTAAATCAGGATCAAAAATCGGGGTGAAGCGTACTCGGGAGAGAAACCCGATTAATAAAAGATGATTATACACGCACATTTCCGCCAAATATGCATCCTCAGGATATCGCCCAGTTGCGACAGGATCGGTCGCACGCGCTCCCTTGTTCAGGGAGTAGACACAGCGAAACGAATCGACGTATTTCTTGACGAGCATGGCTGGAATGTCACAGGGTCACAGCCTGCAGTAGGATCGAAGGTGTGGATCAAGGCATCTACATTTATCCTCCATTCAGCTCACCCAGATTTGGCATGACAAAAACGTGGCACCCGCACACACCTCGTTGCGGACGGCCCCAAGAAGCAGTGGATGCGGAGCCCTCAATGTTGAACTTGAGCTCGCCAAGTCCGCTTTTGCCCGTGGGGCCACTCGAATTTGTGATTTGCTGTGATTGCTTCGACGGAGATGTATGCGTCGATTAGTCAGCGCAATGATGGATGTGTGGTCGGTACCAAATACAATACCAGAGCTCCATGACTGTTAACGCCATCAGGACCAATATTTGCCAGAAGACGAGCTGCTGATAGGGTTAGGACATAGCGACAATTAATGAAGGGAGAGGTAGTAGGTTGCTTGAAGCGGAAAAGTGTTAAGGTTCAACTTGTACAGTACAGTAGCCGACAAATCCATTTCCACGCCTGGTCCCGGAAACCGCAACCGTAATTTGCAAGTCCACAGCCATAACTTAACTTACTGTTTATCACGGAACTCGTGCATAAAAAGTCACGAGACACCCCCAACTGAGATCCGCTTTTTTCAAACCCAGTCTGCGGCGCCTCCCACTTCAGCACGTACTATACATTATCCAGGTCGCGTTCGCGGAATCAAGCCAATCAAGGATGCGAGACACGACTTCTGCCAGTGGCGAGAGTGTTTGGTGACCCACAGCTTGGGCTGTGATACTGTATGTTCTTCGCGCAGAGTATGCATCTCTCACCAGGTCTGCTTATTATAGTCCGAGTCCTTTTTATGTGTGTCGCCGTTGAGCGGCGTAGACTGCATGTTGGTTCATTGTTGTCAATGCGCCCTAGCGGGAGCAGCTGCCTGGAGGCCTGTATATCTACTATCTAGGGGATCTTTTACAAATCAGACTGTACCAGGATTTGAACATCAAAAATTCTTATGTGGCTCTTGTCGCAGTGCAGCAGTGCGCGCCCCATTTGCGTAGTTGTCAGTGACTACCTAGCCTATAAGAGCGCCGCGCACCCTGCTGGAGCTGCGAGCTTGTTCAGAGCACGACTATATCTTAGTAGCTTCTTGGGGCCCGGGCCAACTAGACCTATTCTAGGATTACGGAGGAATCTCGAGAAATCTCGGTCGGCGTGACTTGTCCAATGCTCAGTATTGCGTCGGAACACGATCGACACGTCGGACGCATCCAACATCGACCTTTCTGTTTCCACAGGTCCCATTTTTCTTGACATACTGTAACGTAGCAAGCTCCGTTCTCTATCTTCTAAAGACTCAGCACTGAGTCTGTCAGCATAGTGAGACTCTCTGTAAGCTGTCACCGAAGTTGGTTTCTCCGAGAGGCCAACTTTGGTGATAGCTTTAGGCCTCCTTTTATTTATTTTTACCGTGTATTCGAAGCCCACTTTTAAACATTTATAGTATGTTTGTGCGTTCGGATGGGAAAACCCCATGCGGCTACTGCGTACTGTTTGGAATGACGAAGCTACAGCCTTAAGTGACCCTCTTCAATTTCCCTTCAATTTGTTTCGCCGGCCCAGAGGCCCTGCCGATTTGACTTGCAGTGGCTCATTCCCATAGATTCGACCGCTGGAAGACGAGTACATGGATTGACTCGGAAGGTTGAACATGCCATAGCACTAATTTACAGTAAATTCATGGATGATAAATATCACGGTCGTCCAGCGACAGAGTCCAGTTGAACCGAGATATTACATAACAGAAGTATGGAGGCAAGGTAGCCCGCTCCAGCTTTACAAACAGATCCATGATCCACCAAACATCTCGACGCTCAAACACGAAGCAAACTTCCACAGGTAATTACTATATCCGCCAGTTGACATCCGAGTGATAACCCCTGATCAGGCCGATCCATCGACAAGCTCCGCCATTTCTCGTGAGAAGAAGCGGATAGACAGTACTCTCTTGGCCACTCTGGATAGACAGCGTGTTAATAGAGATAGCGGAAGGGGGTGGGTGGCCAAGACGTACAAACCAAAGTAGTTACTATCTCCTCTTAAATACCAACGGCACGCGGAGAGGACTACAAGACTATTCGTAAAGTCGCTACTACTTGGATGTGAGTATCACTTACATTGTAGTCAAACCGGGAGTGAAGTCAGTTATACGCGCATAGCGCTCTTCGAAGGTCTCGCTGGCAAATTCAGGCTCTTCCTTGATCTCAATTTTATACCTTGACACGAGCATAGTCATGACGGCTATTCCCTCTGTCTCGAAGAACCTGGAAGAATTGTGAGGACTGTGCTCTCACGTATATTACAATAGCTCGCACCGTCTTCCCAGACAAGCGCGGGCACCTGCAAAGTGTTCGTGACTTATGAGTACAATCACTGCATGTGATGGACAACATATACCTTGACTGAATGGAATAAATGCGTCCTTCGGCCAGTTTCCAAGGAACCGCTCTGGCATGAACTTGTGTGGCTCCTTCCAATACCGAGCTATGAAACTCCATGAGGACATGTCCGCATGATATGAAGCCTAAAGCGTACGATTGTGGTGCAGGCCGGGAACGTGAAGATCGACTGCCGTCCCTGACGGAACAGGAAATGTTGTCATTCCCCCATCCGCATTGCTCACTGTCAAGGTAGTATCCTGCGCGGCGACCTTTGGTATGATCGTTACCTGAACACCATAAGGTATAGTTCGCTTCCGGTCGGAATTCATTCATTTAAACGTACCGGAGGGCTGTGGACGTGCCGTGAGCCTGGTTGAGGTAACAAGATTAAATAGCACTCACAATAGCCTGAGAGTCTCGTAGAAAATGCTACCTAAGGCTGAGAATCTTTGTTCTAGCGGAAAATTCGGGCGAACTTACGCTAATGGTTGCGTGAAGCGGCTCACGTCTTCGCACGTCTACAGGGATGTAAGCTATCTGTACGAATTAAGATCCTTGGCACCCACAGGCATTCCATCCAGGCTGGACATGACATTCTTGATCTGTTCATATAGACGCTCTTGCTCGTCGGGATAGAGCGCCAACAATGCAAATGAGAAACATAGTGTATGCGCTGTGGTCTGTAGGGAACCGTATTAGGTCAGCACAGCAGGAAGAAGGGAAGTATTCCACCTCATGTCCAGCAAGAAGGAATATAAACATGTTTCCTAGGAGGAGGGGTAAGCCGCTTTCCAAGAATGCCGAACGATCGCGACGTTAATGGCCCACCAAGAAGCTCTTCATCATTTAACGCCTCTCCATCGTCCGCCGCCTCCAAAAGGCCGCTAAACAGATCATGACGTTGTTCCTCATTATCCGCATTCCTGCGAGCTTCTACCATTTCCAGCATGTATTGCTGCGCGGGGTACGAAGCACGGGTGAGTCATGCATAGTGGACGACTTGTTGACATCAACAAACCTTCAACTCCATGAATGCCAGATGGACTTTCCTTGTGTGCTTCGTGAAGTTCTTTGCCCAATCGGGAAGAGCAATTTTAATGATTAGATTAGTAGACAAGGTATGAAGTGCTTCCTTGAAAGTCATCTGGTGGCCAGGAGGAACAACCAGGTCACTCGTCCATGTGACCCGATGGCCAAACCCTAGTATCGGCTGTCATAAGACTATAACGACTGGAACGGGTGTAAACTACCTGCGACGCCGATGACGAAGAGGGCAATCTAGGGGAGATGTTGGGACATGGGCAGAGTGTGAACCATATGAGGGCTTACTGGAAGAGTGATATCCACACAATGATCTACAACAACTTCGGACCTGTCGCCCCAGACATTATCGAACAGGTCGTTCATAATCCGTACGGTCTCATCCCACACCAATGCATTATTTTTCTGAACAGTCGCGTTCGGCCTTCATAGGCAAAGAACTGGTCTCGAAGCGTACCTCTGAGAATGCCGGAGCGACAATCTTTCGGAATTTCTTCCAATCCTCTCCTTCAGAAGCTACGATGTTTATTCCAAAAACGGACAACGGCACGTAAAGATTTACGGGCTTGGGAAACTTGGCACGAGAAGTTGTGACCTCCTAGTTGTCAAGTGTTGGAGGAGGGCCGGAGTCTAACTCAATCCGAAGTGGAGACGTACTTTGATGGTAGTAGCATCTGCAAGGCATATAATCGTGTTCGGTCGAGGAAACGCACTAACCTGCAAGTTTTCTTTCTTTTGAGTTTACGTTCCTTCCGTAATGTTACACAGGGAATTACCAGAGAGATCGCATCTTGTCCAGCCGCAGCAAATTCTGTTGTTTGGGAATGCGCGTTGGACAGTGTTCGCTTGAACTGTTGTCATCGGTCCGTACCTTCATATTTCTTACCAAGAGTCCACTTCGTACCCATATTTAGATAACGGACTGGTCGGGCAATCCGTGCGATTAACAGTCCTGGAGCAGAGCTCGTGCGGAAAAGATAGAATGAACCAGAGAGATTGCTGTGCCGGGTCAACTCGGGAATCGACCAAGTCAGATCAAAGGCGCACGAACCCGACATCACGAGCAACCCTTCGAAGATCGAGAAGAAGCTGTAGGAGAAAGAGGCCGAAGAGACTCAAGAGAGAAAGGACGATGGATAGAACTGTGGGCATTGCTGGATGTGAGCGCGTGCGAGGAAGGTAGAATGTGGAAAGAGGGTGTTTCTGAGTACCTACCAATGGACCATCTTTTATTTCACGTAGTAACAGGAGATGAGCCAATGGGGCATTGCCAGCCCGAGCTGCCCGACCTTCCTCAACGCTTCCCGATGATCGCATCGGTCATGTCGGGCATGTCACGTGATATACTGTAGCGTGATATAACATTTGCGCTGCCGCATATGATAGCGCGTTCATTGTCGATTTAACGTTTCTTGTGACCGCGACTTGCGCGAATTTTATGGGTGCACTAGCAGTGATCCATGCATCGCACAAGCAGGTGTTGGAGTGAGTGAGCCACCACCGTGAGTCGGACTGAGTCCGTGACGCGCCGGGAGTCGGGACGCGCAACGGCCAGAGGCTAGTCCGCAGCACTTGAGATTGATACTAATAAATATATGGGCAATATCGATGACACAGTTTGTCAGTGATCTAGGTCTGTCGTGCAAGTGACATCAGTAATTATGCATTTTAGTTTCCAGTGGTTGCTCAACCTGAGAAACCACCAAAAACCAGCTAAAACTCGGAAACTTGGACATATGGGAACATATGTCCCATTTTCCGGGAACCCGTCATACAGGCGGTGTACGGAAACCTACGAAAGCATAAGTCAGAGTGAGTCTCAAGGGTAGTTATAATGGGTCTAGCCTTGTGGGTTTCCTGGTTTCCGGTTTCGAGGTTTCCGGAAACCTGGAAACCAATGAAAACCAGCGAAAACCCCGAATTTATTTTGACATTTGGCTAATAAGTTCTCTCCACACAGTAGCTTTCCCTTGTCTGGATTCTCCACTGGACGGTAAAAGTCGATTGCTTCGTTATTCAGTTACCCGCCAGTCCCGAGGTAACATTCTCCCTTAGCCTTTGATATCCTATCAGAAAAGACGTCAGGTCAACGAAAGATAGCGGTGTTTGCGAGTGAGAGGGGCGGGGGCAGGCTCACCTCTAGCGCAATCCTAATTGTTCAACGAACTGAAATCTTATCCTTTTCCTCTTGCAGCAGCCCAAAAAGCTCGCGTGCAAGGTGGGAAAGTTCTTCTGCTTCATCCAGGGAGACAGATACAGAAACATCGAGGTAGAAAAGGCCGAATTCGAGACATGCGGCGTGGAGGGCAGCAGCGGTTGAGAGCATGTCCTTCAATCCAAGGAGCGATGTCGATGATCGGCAGGGTGCTTACAGCCTTCACGGCGGCTTCTCCGGAAGAGTTCGTGGAGTACATTTGAAGAGCCGTCTTTATCTACCTTACAGTACCACGTTGGCCGGGACATTTCAAGCTTGGACCCTGGGCAACACGCAGAGCCACACCGATAACGATAAGTTAAGACAACGACACACGCGTTGTTTGCCAAAGGCATCAATGTCATCATTATAATGTCGTACAGCTGTCGTACAGGAACGTCTTTTCTAAGTAAGGCCGCCCAGCCAGATCTCGGTATGTCCCACAGAACTCTGCCTCATTTTACAAGCGCCTTCCTGCGTACATACCTCGTCAGAGACTATTGACTTGTCGCAGACTGTCGATAGAGTACTCTGACCTATATTCGTCAGATACGTTTCAAGAAGGATGCAATACTTCTTCGCGCGTGAGTCCCATCGCCAGATGGTACGGCAGGGCGATTCCTCGCGCGGTCTAGCAGCGCGACTGAGTCGCAGAGACGATGAGCAGTAGCAGACTCGGAGGATGTGTACGGTTCCTCGCCCTGCTTGAGAGACGTGGCGTTGTCGGGTACATACATAATGATTCGAAAAGATTGAGAACTACCGTGACCGCACCGTAGTGAGGATTCCTGTCACTTTTACTATAAACTCCTTAGTTGGTCTGTGTTTGCACAGTACGTTGAGCCGGAGAGAAATCGTCCATTGGTTGCTCTGACACGTCCTCGCACATGCACTTGCACGCAAACGTACTACCCGTATCGTCTTATACCCTCTCTAGCGTCGAATTTTATGTCGATTGGCGCTGATCTTGGAAATCGAAACTCTGACCAAGATGATCCTTCATACCCAGAGGAAGGAGAGGTTCGTCCTTGGTGCGCAATGCGGTCATGTAGCCTGCGCGACAGAAATGTAAGACAGGGTTACATTAAATGCCCTGGTTGAAGACTCGCTTAAGAAGAGCACGAAAGGGCATCACGCGCGTCGAACCAGATTGTTGGGTAATCCTATAAATACACCAATGCATCATTAGTAGAGCCAGGCGCGGCCACGCAAGCCAATGACTGACCGTCTCTGCTGCCACCTCAGGATGTGTATGCGATGTGTGAGAGACGAACAGCTATGGAATCTTCTCGAGCGGGACTGATAGTCCCTCGCGGAGCATAGTGGGCCAGTCATTTGCGGGAACCACGATCGACGACGACGCGCCACGCCATGCCGAACGGTGTCTGTCGTAAATGCAACCTGTTCATCATTATTATCGTCAACAAATACATAAGCACGCATGTATACGTACCGAGGATACCCTGATCATAATCATCTTAACCATCAGAACAAAACAATGAGACCAGAGAAAGAAACGAGATTAGAGAGCAGTGGCGAAGACAGAGAAAATAAAGAAGGGAATGGAAGGGAAGAGGAGGCACACCGAGATGAAAGTTTACCCGCGTCGCCCTCGGAGGGAGTGAGCGCCAAAAGCGCCTTGGGATCGAGTACGCGTTCATGGGGGATATTGCGCGATTCGCGATTGGATCAGCACCAGTACGCCTACACGTAGCATTCGAGATGCTCCTGGCGGTAGCGGGAGAAGCAGGTTCAGAGGCGTTGAGGGGCGTTCAAGTTGTGAGGTTGTCATAGTTTGAACTGAAACGATAGGAGAGATTTTTGGGATGGGCCATCCAATATTACACACGGTGCTTGAGTGTGGAAGGTGGAAGGGAAAGACGCTGACATTTCCAACACGTGTTTGGCAGTCTGTCCTTCGTCTGTGGGCAGTCTCAAACAACCGGTTCTCCCCTACCATCCCAGCACCGAATTCTCATCGATGGGCTCTCAGTTGTATGTCAAGAAAAACTCAGACGTTGCATCAGTAACTAACAAAGTTTCAAATAGCTCAGCTAAAAGGCGTGCCCCTCATCAGATCTCCCCACCATACCCCACTACCGCCTTCGTCTCTCGACCATTTCCTAGCCGCCCTGAGATATTGATACCAATAGATCGCCGTTCTGAAGGCTCGCTGTCATTGATGATGGCGAAGAATCATCGGAAGAAACGAATCGACGTACTTCCTGATGACGTCCTACTAGTAACGTTTGATTTTTATGTGAATATGTATCCATCAGGTGGAGACAAAACGGAGATAGAGGCATGGCAATCGCTGGTTCATGTGTGTCGACGATGGAGAAACCTCGTTTTTGGATCACCACGTCGCCTGAATCTGCAACTTTATTGTTCACCCAAAACACCCGCAAGAGACACACTGGACATCTGGCCAGCCTTGCCTCTCATCGTTAGGGGCAGTATGGCCTTAGCATCGGACACGGACAACATCATTGCGGCACTTGAGCAGAGCAATCGCGTATGCAAAGTCTTCCTCGTGGACCTTGCAGGTTGGCAATTGGAAAAAGTCTTGGCCGCGATGGTGCCATTCCCGGAGCTGACAGATCTGCGGCTCATCTCAGATGGTAAAACGGTGCCGGTGATTCCCGATTCGTTCTTTGATGGGTCTGCCCCACGTCTGCGACGCTTCGAGTTGGATGGCATTCTATTTCCGGGATTGCCAAAACTGGCTTTGTCTGCTAATCACCTTGTCCAACTTTGGCTCTCCAATATCCCTCATTCCGGGTACATTTCACCCGAAGCGATCGTCGCTCTCATCTCCGTGTTGTCCAGCCTCGAAATACTTTGCCTTGGATTCCGATCCCCTCAATCTCGCCCTGGCTGGGAAAGCCGAAGTCTGCCTCCACCAAAACGCTCTATCCTCCCCGCTCTCCACGTATTCCGTTTCAAAGGCGTTACCGAATATTTAGAGGACATCGTGACCTTCATCGACACCCCTCAACTCGAAGAAATGGATATAACGTTCTTCAATCAAATCGATTTTGACACCCCACGACTCGCACAATTCATCAATCGTACACCAACACTCAGTGCACTCGATGAAGTACATGTGCAATTCCATGATAGCACCGCCAGCGTCGAACTTCGATACCAGATATCTAAGTCTAGGTTCTATAATCTTGCGATAAATATCTCATGCAGAGAACCAGATTGGCAGCTCTCGTCCATCGAGCAGGTCTGTAACTCCTCCTTGCACCCCCTTTCCACGGTTGAGGACCTCTACATCGCGCATCAATATTCGGAACTAGTTTGGAAGAATGATGCCATCGAGAACACCCTATGGTTGCAACTCTTACTTCCATTTACCGCGGTGAAGAATCTCTACCTATTCAAGGAATTTGCGCCAGGTATCGCGGCCGCCCTGCAAGAGCTCGTTGGTGCCAGAATAACAGAAGTGTTGCCCAGCCTGCAGAATATTTTCGTGGAGGGGCTCGAGCCTTTTCAGGAAAACGTTGGGCAGTTCGTTGCAGCGCGACAGCTCTCCGATCGCCCTATGGGCATTTCTACCTGGGACCATGCTCGTCTCTCACCCATCGATGAACCTCCACACCCCGTAGATGTGAAGATCTCATGGCGTGGTATTGGGAAGACGAAGACGGTGTTTCTTGCCCGTGCTGGTGATGCTGGCTGGAAGGGTCGCCAAGCGATGGAGCGTAGGTACGTGCTGCATCGTCCTTTCATCTTTGCATCTTTGGTACCTCATGCTCATCTAACCCTAACCACAGCTCATCCGATCCAGACACCTTTACCACGACTGTCCCACTTTTACCTGGCACCCACCACGTCAAGTTCACCGTCGATGATAATTGGAGGCTTGCGCAAGATCTCCCAACTGCAGTTGATGATGATGGGTCCCTTTCGAATTATGTTACTGTGCCACTCCCGGTCCCTCTGCACCATTGAAACAGGTAACTGTTTCACACACAGCCGTCTAAGGAGGGGTTCCGTGTTGACTGGGTCGTACTGCGTATACATCGAGCGTGAACTCTTACAGATCTCGACCGCTGTCTATTGTCTGACTAATCGAGAGAGCATCACGCGAGAAAAAAAAAATGGAGGGGCAATACTATATAGTATACGAATTCCTAGGGCTATACGACGGGACAAATACTTAAACTAACAAAAAAGAGCAGAGAAAGAGGGAGAAAGAGGAAACGAGGGACAGGCAGGATCGGTAAACAATGTAAAGAGCATAGCATCACGATTATCTATCTCCGCCCCCACGGCGACCATCAAGTCAACGAAAGAATATTCCCTCCGTTCGAGGGACCTCCCTCGCTTTCTGCGATTGCGTTGACCTGCACCTCTGTCGCCCGTAAGCCCTGGCCTACATTCCCAAGCCCGGTTTGCGCGACGGCTGCCGCGACAGCACCCGCGCTGCTCGTGCCGTTCGAATGTCTTGCGAGTTCAGCACGCACACCATCGAGAGCGCGTTTCAGGCCGACACGCTCGTTGACCAATGAGACTCTCGCAGCCTCGAGTGTCCGCCGTTCCTCCTCCAGTAGATCCTCCAACTCCTCGAACTGCGACATCTTTAGCTCCAATTTCGTCAACGTCAGTTTGATCACCGCTGCCAGCGTCGAACGAATTTGCGTCTCTTCGGCATCGGCGAGAGCCGAAGCTGCCTTGGCTGACGAGCCGAGTGCCAACTTTGCAGCCCGCACAGTTTTTGAGTGTGGGATGCCCGAAGTAGATTTGGCAGATGGGCCATCGACAGGCATGTCATCAGTCGCGGGGGCAGCGGTACTTGAAGGAACGTCGGCTTGGACAGACGATTCGTTGGCAATGTCCTCATCCATGCCGTCTTTTGGAGCATCGTCCTTTTCTGAAACCGTGTGTTCCCTGCCTTCTATTGCAGGCTTGGTTTCTTCCTTGTCTGCAGTGAGGTCGTGTAAAGCTGTCTTGGCGGCCTCCGCTGCAACTCCAGGGCCAACGACTCCAGCAAGGAATGCCACAACGCTCATCACAGGATTGTCTGCTTGCTCGAATGGCACCCGCGCGTATCGTAACGCGCCCATTTCGCCCTCACTTGAGAGGTATGGATCCTCGATCGGTAACTCAAGGAACTTTCGGATGCATTGCTGTGCGGAACGCGTGCCGACGTGTGCCTCAATCGCGAACCAGTCGTCGTCAAACATTTCCACCGCCTCGAGTAGGTGCAGGATTTCCTGGTCCGTCCACGCATCTCCATTGCCCGAGCCGTGCGCATTTCCGCCACTGCCGATACTCGACAGTTTAACAAAGTCACCACTAAACATGGTAGACGGAAAACGGCCGTCCAGATAACACGGTTGGCAGAGTTCGAAGTCCTTCACCTTCAACGAGTGATACCGCACAGCTGTGCAGTCGGAACCGCAGGTGTCGCACTTATAGGTCACTGTCGCGATACTCCGACCCGCAAAACCATTTACAGCACCTGAAGATGCGCCGTTTGCTAATGTGCCGGCCTCTGTCTCGGTGATAGGACGTGATGCTTTTGACGTGGTCTGATAAATATTTGAGCGAAGCTCAAGCGAGGCAGGGGTGGCAGGTGGTTGGGATTTGACACCATTTACGGCTGCATTACGGTGCTGGGATGGACGAGTGCCGGGATGAAGTGATTGGAGGCCGCGGGGGGTGTCGAGGATGACCCGGAAGTGACCAGTAAATGGTGGAGCGAGAGCGGCAGGGCGCGCTTCTGGGTCAATCTATGGAAAGATACATTAGCGTAAACAGTCAGGGAGTTAAAGAAATGTTCATATGCACCTGGTAGTTGATGAGACCCCACTGCTCCAAAAAGGCGTGCACACGCATGATAGCGCATACGTCGCCTGCAAGATTCCGTCGGCACGCCGTGACGGTGAGGTATTCGGTGGGCCTGAGACGATAAGTGTTGATCATAAAGTCCCGATAATCTTTGTAGATTGACGGCGTTTTTGACCTATTTCGCGAGTTGAAGAACTCGGGGAGAGCGCGTCGCTCGACAGGATGGATCTTGGACATGTCGAACCACGCCGAGTAAGATGGTATGATGACCTCGTGTGTCTGCGCGGCGAGGTACTTGCGGGCCTGGTCTTCAACACGCTGCCTATTGGCTTCAAGTTGGGCCGGGTCTTCATCATCATTCTCCTCGCCGGACTCTGCCTCCTCTTCGCCGCCCTCTGCCATTTCTACATCTGCCGTTTCCTCCTCGCCTTCGCCCTCTCCTTTTACCTTGACCTTTCCGCCCGTTTCTGGACCGGGCGCTGGCGGTGGGTCATTCGGAATGTTGCCGATATCACCACCTTGGATGGGATCAAGCTCAGCGCGCTTTCCTGGTGCGTTGTCCGGATCCACAGGTGTGGCGCCTTGATTTTGTGGTGGAACATTGAGTTTAATACGCTTTGTATCTGATGTAGAGGGAGAGGGGGATGCGGTGCGCTTGGGAGAGTCCATGGCTGGTTCGCGTTAGGGCCGCTGAAAAGTGACAAGTCGAGTGTTTGCCTTTGCGTCGACGCGGGCCACCCTCAACCTTCCCACGCTTCCCACGCGCCACTCTCCCTCTCACTGGCAGGTTCATGACCCAGGCCGTGTTGGCCCTCCCATCTGGTCTCTTTCGCCTGCGATGTCATCTGAAATCGCTATTGTTACCCTCTTCGATACCAACTATCAAGGCTTTTAGCTCATCCATAGCCCTCGACACCGAAGAAACGCCCGCAATGAAGGCTCTCAAGGACATTCCCTATCCATCGGCCTCCCCAGACCCCTCCATTTTCGAGTTTCGGTCGCATGAATATGACAGTGTGCGTTTACCCCCGGCCATACTTGCCCAGAAGTCTATCGGGAGGGTGGCATATCCCCGAAGCGCGAACCAGCGCTACTATGCGAGTCGCGTACTCGAGCAACTATCACGAAGCGGAAAGTTTGTAGAGGCGGAACAGGTACGACAAGAGCTGGTCGAAATGAATGTACGCATACGCCCGAACAGGGCTTACTATCGTGTCGCCTGGAATGTCTTACGCCAGCGACCATGGCCGCCAAACCGTACGGAGATATTCATAAACTGGCTATCTCTCCTTCCCAACATTGCCCGTGGCAGAAAAACGCATCATTTCGCTCAGATCAAGTCGGCCCTGCTATTTAACCCTGGTCATCTGGACCTCAAGACTGTTGCTCAATTCGGCATCGTCCTGTCTCGTAAAGGGTACATCCGAAATGTGGGCGCCACTGTAGTCGCTTGTTTGACACGCTACGCCGACCCGGACGTCAGTTCGCGAATTTTGGATGAGATGATAGCCGCCAACGATGACTATGACTACAGGCGAAGCAAATTCGGCGCCAACCATTATGCGTCGACTCGAAGAGCCAAAAATACCACCAAGCGTCTCTGGAGCATTGCTGTTCGAAGCCATTGCACCGCCGGTCGACCGGAAGTGGCTCTCCAAATGGCCAAGAGAGCACACGAGCGCGATTTCCGGCTCACGAAATTCACATATGAATACCTCTTAGGAAAGCTTGAAGCCGATGGCCTCGATGACCTTGCCGCAGAGCTTCGGGCTGATCCCTGCTGCGGGTCTCTCGAAGTCGCGAAGAGCCGAATTGTCGTGGACGTTTCAAACCTAACCTCAATTCCTCAAATCTCTCGTAAACAAAGCATGGTCGTGAACCAAGCCATCGCCTTGGCCATCCTCAAGCGCCGTTCGAAGTCAGGGTTGCCAGCCTATGCCGTTGACCTTGTACCCTATTTTGACATCCACAAGGCCCACCTTCGTGGCGGCCGAGCTGCGAACATGCTCCGCTCTCGTGCTTACGAAATCTCACTCACTGCTACATCGGCTGTCCTCCTTGCCGAACAATTGCACCATCATCGGCGTGGTCAATTTAAACATGTTCTCTGGGTCTTCGAGAAGTTTTTCCACGTTGTTGGTGTCCCCTCGGAAGATATCACGCGACGGTTATGGAAGCGCGAACATTACCCTCCACGCTTGCGCACCTATCGTTGCCACATCCCACCCCGCATCACAAAAACGACCTTCAATCTCCCCTCTAGATTATGGCCGACCCCCTACCACACGGCCCTCGTTTGGTCCGCTCTCGTCCACCTCTGTGAGAGCGAGGAGGAGATTTTCGCCCTCTACGACTCGCTCCTCCGACATAGCGCGCAATTCCAGAAAACTACTGTCGGCCACCATCACCCCCATCCTTCCCACGGCAGCAGCAGCAGCAGCATTCCAGCGCCTGTCCCCGCTCCCGCAGACAGATTCGACGCTGCACATTTCCGCCCGTTCCTCATCCCGTTCACGCAAATTCGCGACGCCAAGTACAGCCTGCGCGTCCTGGATGACATGCAAGACCGTGGCATAGCTCCAAGCTCACAAATCCTCAGTACGGCCGCGGCACTCCAGGCGCGCCGCGGTGAGCCCGCGCTCGCGCTACGCATACTTGACATTATACGGGGACTAAGTGAACGCGATGGAGACGAAAAGGCGGATGTGGATATGGAGATGGAGATGGGTGCTGGGTCAGGAGTGGGAGTGGGAGTGGGGAAGAAGGTTAAGAGACAGCAGCAGCAGTTGCTCTCCGCGTACACCGGTGTCCTGCGTGGATTCATCGATCGTCGCGACATCGTGCAAGCGCGACGAGTCGCCGAGCTACTCCATAGCCATCTCGGCTACGTCGAGGGAAGGGGCTGCAGCGATGGTGGGGGGGTTGACGGTGAGGGCGGCGATGGTGGTAGCGGGAATGCGCATACGGATGCTGCGCTGCGTTACCTCGGCCGTCTTGAAGTAGAGGGACCCAACGCGATACCGGAAGACTCAGAGGTAGACGCCGACTATTTTTACCCTTTTCTCAAGGAACCTGATCCTGAGGTACGTCCCCCAAATTTTTTTTTTTCACTACTCTACCGTTCGGGTTTCCAATCCCCACGCTCTCCTTCTCTTTCCCCATGGGGAAAAACGTTTTGCTATGTGCTTTTTTTTTTCTGTTGAGACTCATGGAGGCAACTGCGCAGGTTATCAAGACCCTGAACGCTGCGCCTGGTGCGCACCATGACTGGCTGTGAATTGATTTGTTCGATTTACGGTTTCCGTGCGCAAAGTATCACAGCCAACGCCGCCGGCCTTCTCGGGAGTTGGGGCCGCTGGGGCCTTGAGTACTGTACGCAAATCACACGATGACTGCGCCACACTCTCGGCCAAGATTTGAATTCGAATTCACGTCCCGTCGTTCCAAGCCATATACTCGCATCGCAACACCAAATTGCATTGTCCCGTGCCGTTGTATGGAAGGAAGTCAACAACAGGATTACCTATATAATCTACAGCATTTAATTTATAAGGGAGCACGAGATGCGAGGGGGTGAAAGAGAAGACTTCCAGTAGCCAGCTAACGCGTAAAACCGGAAACGAATATAGATAATTAAAGAAAGAGGACAAGGCCGAAGTGGGAAGTGTTTTACAGCTTGAGGTGAAAGTAGATGTCCAGTGTCAAGCGCGTGAATGATATGAGTAGGTAAAATCGGAACGAGGTCCATTCAAATGTCGGGTAATGTGTGTGGCATGAGTGAGATCCGGTCTATAACAGACTACAAACGACATTGTCACGATTCACCCTCGGCGGCAGCTGGAGTGGAAGAAGCAAGGGGGGAGCGTTGAAGTTGGCGGATATTCGTGTATGCAGGTGGAAGTTCGATTGTCTCATGCTCAGCTTGGCCTGATAAATCCTCGCTAGGACCAGCGTCGTCATGCTGAATAATGTTGACGGGTCGTAATTGTGGGAATGCGGCGCTTTTACGGGTCGTTGTCGTCGTTGTCATGGGTGTTTGCGGGCGCTGGACATCTCCCGCAACAGTAGACATTGAAAGAGGACGATCGTGTGTCGAGGCACCCTCCGACGTCCCTCTGATAGTCGGATCGGGCACAAGGTAGGGTTCCGGCGCGTAGTATTGGGGAAGATCATGATCCTCCTCGTTTCCATCTTCGTCATCTTGAAGTACGTTGACTGGGCGCTGTTGCGAGACAGCGGAATACGGCCGTCGCCGAAAGAACCAGAATGCAACCAAAGCGGTTGAAACGAGGAGAATAGCAGCACCTACCACGCCGCCTGAAAGACGAAAAATAATTGATGGGCCTCTTACTGTAAATACGGTCGAAAATACGCACCAATAATCGCGCCCGTATTACTACTGTACAGTAACAAAATCAGGACATCAGCTGTGGCGTTTCTAGTATTTGGCAATTTCGCTTACGAAGACGAATGACTTCCACTGCCATTATTCGACGACTCGCTGGTGCTAGTGGGATAACTTCCTCCTGCGGGGTTTCCGGCAGTGGAAGAAGGGGAATTGTTGTTCAGACAGGAATTGTTCGCCGCATATGCAATAGTGAATCCAGCACTACCGCCGGATCCAATTCCTCGATCGTCGCTCCCGATGAGGAGGACATTGGTCCCACCGGCGACATCGGCAGTCCAATTGAAGCCAGTGCCTGTGTTATTGTCGGTAGAAAGTGAACCTTGGGGGATGGTGAAGGAAGTGCCGCCTGGGATGGTGCCGTAAAAGTTGACGGTTCTACATGGCGGTGCGTGTCGTGATGCATGAAAACTGTTAGGCCGCACCGAATTAGGAAATATTGATGAAGAGACGCACCCATTGACGAAAGGCGCTTCCCACCACAACCGTACTGATTCACATTGAGTGAGTCCACCAGTAGGGTCGATGCTGAAAACCCAAGCGAATTGGGTGGGGTTAGAGGCATTGTAACAACTCGAGTCGGACGATTGGAGAACGGTGACCGAAGTGCTGGCGCCACCGGTACCAAAACCGCTCTTGTCGCTGACCTGCAAACAATGTGGGGTGATGTGAGGAAATGACGGAGAAAATGTGGCGGGATAAATAACTGCGGACCACTGCGACAAAGGACGAATTTTCTGGGTAATTAAGGTTGAACGACAAGGTCGTGCTTGTCCCAGAGAAGGGTATGTTCAGGAGGGAGCGAACCTCGGTATTATTTGGGAGTGGTGAGGCTCCAGTGGGGATGATCAGAAGACTGTAGGGAGGTTGACCGCCGGAACCCTGGACGGAGAGGGAAACATTTTGACACTGACGGGGCTGAGAGGTGAACTGCCAGGTATATGCATTGACAAGGAGGGGGAATAGTGAAATGACGGTCAGGGAGCAGGGTATCTTCATGGCTCTGAACAAGTTTTAGAAAGCGATGCCTCTAGCGCTCGAGCGCTCGCTCGCTCGCTCCCCAATTCATTTCGCTGACGACGCCGAGCGATCGGCATCGCGATCACGTGGTTCATGTTCGCATCACTTTCGTTTCTTCACAACGACGACGTACCCTATCAACACCTAATCTACCTACATCTTCCTATAATGTCCCATCTCCCAGATATCCCGCCCCGCGCACCTCCTGTTAAGTACACCACCCATCATGGCACTCGCTGGCAAAAGGAAAAAGCTGCCGCACGCCACGGCGCCTTTGACTTTCCAGAAGATGCAAAGTATGTCGGCCCATGGATTATCGGTGAATGCGTCGGGAAAGGCGCCAGCGGGCATGTCAAAATCGCTCGACACCGTCGCACTGGTCAGCTCGCCGCCATAAAGATTCTCCCCCTAGATTTTGTCTTTGGCTCTCGCACATCCCTCAATACCAGGCAAGCAAAGACAGAAAAACATCGCCTTGGCATCGACCGCGAAATCATCATGATGAAGCTCATGAATCATCCGAATATTATGCGCATCTATGATGTCTATGAAGACGACAGAGAACTATACCTCATCCTGGAGTACATCGAAGGCGGCGAACTATTCGACTTTCTCGTGAACCGCGGCAAATTGCCTCCTCTTGATGCCCTCGCCTATTTCAAGCAAATCATCTATGGCCTCAACTATGCACATGCCTTTTCCATTATTCATCGTGACCTCAAGCCGGAGAACATCCTAATTCATTCTCTTAATCCCCCCCTAATCAAGATCGCAGATTGGGGCATGGCAGCTTTTGCACCGCCCTCCCTTGAGCTTGAAACAAGTTGCGGGAGCCCTCACTACGCCAGTCCTGAGATCGTCCATGGCCACAAATACAGCGGAACCGCCACTGATATATGGTCCTGTGGCGTTATTCTCTTTGCTCTCCTGACCGGTCGACTCCCTTTCGACGATAAGCATGTCCGTACCCTCCTTTCCAAAGTCAAGGCAGGCAAGTATGATATACCTGCCTGGGTTGATCCACAAGCTCAGGATCTCATCTCTCGTATGCTCACTGTGGATGCGTCGCAGCGGATATCCGTTAGTAGTTTAGTTTCCTCACATAATATGCTCGACTTACGGACCTGTGCTTATAGATCTCCGACGTTCTTGTTCATCCTTGGTTCAAACAAGACACCCCAGGGATTGTGTATGTCCCTGCGCCTACTGTCGTGGAGCTGGCGCGGCCTATCCCATCAACCGCACACATCGACCCAGACGTATTTGAGTATCTTTGTGTAATTTGGGGACGCTATGCCGACCCCAGCACAATCACAGCCGAGTTGCTCAGTCCTGCAGGATCTGGCACATTGACAAAGGCCTTCTACTTCCTTCTGATGCAGCACCGTTCTAAAACGCTTGAGGAACGTGGCATTTTTATGGACATCGACGAGCCTTCCTTGTTAAATGCGCGTGGCGAGAAGTTTGTCACTCGGTTATATGTGGCTCCATTGTCTAAGAAGCCCCGGCCGCTCAGTGCAGACAACACTCCCGCGCGAACGTCTGGATTTGCATTCCTACCACCGCATATGTCTGATGATCGCATGACTACGGCGCCGCCCGCATATCAGCCGTCCTGGGCACAGGCGCAGGCGCGCCGAACCCGGCCCAGTTCTCCTGCTGGCCCACGCGGCCATCGCCCTCGTCCTATCTCGTCGCCCCCGCCAGTTCACACACACGCTCACGCATCCTTTGCGATGACGAATATGACACACCCAAACGACCCGTCTTCGCCTTCCCACGCACGTACCTTTTATGGAGGACCCCGATCGCCACCTGCAGCCCCGTACGCCGAACAACTTAATCCATTCGTGTCGTCGGTTCAGGCTCACGCGCATGAGCATACGTCGGGCTATGTTGTTCCATTGGGCCCTATTGCTCCCTCACCGCTCTCCGGAACCCTTCCACCTGTCAGTGCGCCGCGCATCTCAAATGCTACCTTCCAGCGCACAATCGACGACATCGCAGGCCGCATGAATATGCTCAACGCGGCATTCGCGCGTGCTCAGATCCAAGCGCGTGCAGATGCCGCTCAGGCTCAGGCTCAGGCTCAGGCTCAGGCTCATGCACAGGCGCGGTACCGTGCTTTGCCGATGCTCGGGCAATACCCTGCCCCCGCTGAAGCAGAGCCTGATAAAGGGCCCGCACATGCACCCGCGGCGTCCGGGAGAGACAAAGAAAATGCGAGTGTGGAACAAGGCCCAAGCGGGCGCAGACGGCCCAGTGCTGGCTATGCGGCAGAGGAAGGTCAGGTACTGAGTGGTCTCGGGTTTAGCAAGGCGAACGGCAGCGGCGTGCTACGAAAGGAGATAGGGAACATCGCCCTTCCTCCAGAGGCAGTGACGGTGACCCGCACCAAGAAAGATCGCAAGAGCAGCAAGCGTAAGTCGACTTTTTACCTCCACCTCTTTACTCCGTATCATTTACCCGTTCCCCTCCGTCCCACAAAATGTATTCTTTGAGCAGCGCCGCCGCCCGCGCTAGACCTCCCCGATTCGCCACGCACTGGCTCGCCGGTACTCGGCTCGCCCAAATCGTCCTTACTCGTTTCGCCCGCCGTCGGCGAGGTCAAAGGCTGGTTCTCAAGCCTCTTCCACTGGCGCACGCACGCCCTCGCCCTACACTCATACGACGCCGTAGCGCCCACCCGCGCAGAAGTACGCCGTCTCCTCGCGCCCGTGCTCCTCCCCGAGCCACAACCAGACGGCGCCCTCCGTGCGCGCATCGAAGACGCATATGATCCCACCACGGGACACATCGTTCAGAAGGCAGTGCGCTTCCGCGTCGACTTTACCGTTGGCGTCGGTGGCGACGGCGGCAGTCGTAATAGTAACGACAACGGCCATAACAAAGGGGGCGGTGGTGGTGGTGGGTGCACTATGACGCTCGTGCAAGAGAAGGGCTCTGTGAGCGCGTTCCGCGCTGTGTGTGCGCGTTTGCGCGCCGAGTGGACGTTGGATGCGCTTGAGCCGCAGACGCCGGGTATGCAGTCGACTGGCTTTGGAGGTGATGATACGCGGCTGGTGAGTGTTTGAGAGAGGGTAGGGGTGGCGTTACCACACATCCATTTTATTATTATCATTATATTCCTCGGACTATTGGTCTCCGTCGACAGACTTAGGACCCATCATCATCACTACATATGCATAGATTACCGTATACCTATACCATAAATCGAGAGTGCGTCGTCGTTTTCTCCTGTATTTTATATTTAAGACTTGTATAGTATCTAGTGTACGTACTTGAGTACTACTTCACATCGGTGTACACAATACCTATATCATGTATTAGATAGGTACTGGATTCTTGATTGATTCAGCGTCAAAACCACCATAACTTCAATCCTGCACAGTTCTACTAACTCATAAACAGACACCGCAATCCCAGGCTAGCCAATACACTGTAATGTACGGTGTGCTATCTCCTAGCTCAGTCGAGCTCGGTCTTGAATATGGCGAGGAGACACGCGAGGTGCGATCATCTTTCCTTCATCAGTGAGTACTGATGGGAAGGCTGTGCGAAGATTGCTAGCCTGCTAGCCGGTATGAGGAGGGCGTCTCATGCTCAGCTTGGCATCGCGCAAAATGACTCACTAGTATTCATCCGTATACGCGTACACTCACGGATATCGTAGCCCAACATTTTCTATGCAGGATTGACTGTATATTACAGCCGGACGTAACATAACTTCTAACACTTTTTTATCGATCCCTGTCAGTCCAACTCCCTCTGGACCGAATTCAATTTCACCGTGACGTTGCACTGGAGCGCCAAGTACGAGGCTTGATTTACCTTTGAAATGCCTTGCTCAATAGAAACCCGGACTCGGCCTCCGCCCTGTATGTACTGTAGGCTGTGGCTCCGGGTTCGACGGAGGACGTACTGCGCCCGAGTCTGGCCTCGACGGCGCACGTGCCGTCCATATTTGGTCCGAGTCTAACGACCTCTCCTCATCCCAGGGCTCTCACCGCTTCTGCGACTCTGACACGACTTTCACATCCCTATTACATCCGCATCGACGCGCAGTCGCGCACTTCAAGTCTCTCTCGTACTGCTACAGCCTGCCAGTGGAGCCGCGAGCGCAGCTAGAGAAAATGCTGGCCGCTGGGGGCTGTTGACAAGTCATTATAATAACGTTGTGGACATGAGTTATTGACAGGACTCCGAGTCACGGTCGGGATCAATGACTCGATATAATATCGCATCTGAATATCTAACATTGCGAGGCTTGGACAACTGTGGCGTGAGAAGACGGCAATCGTCCAAAAAAGGCATTGACCAGAAGTTGACCCGGTCAGCTCCGACCCGTGTTTTACCGACCAGGGTCATATCGACCTTGACAACACTGATCACGGTTGAGTCGGTTGATCGCGTCCGAAGGGGACGATTAAGTGATGGCTGGGAGTAGGGGAAGGAGGGGTTGCACTGGCATACCGTTTGTCATTTTGCGGTCTTTGATCAACGAAAGTTACGAAACATTTACACACAGGGAACTAAGGTTGGAAAGGGGACACGTCGTCTGCATGAGGGCTTTTGGAGCCAGTACAGTAGAACAGGCTAGACAAGGTGGGAACGTGGACAGTGGTTGCGCGTCGGATGCCGAGCAAGAGGCGGCACCAGCGGGAAGGGCAGAGATGGGGGCCGACGAGACTACTGATGACGACTAGGTCGAGACGAAGTGGTCGAGCACGACTCTGCCCGAAAGATCACGCAAGAAATAAAAGGGGAATGACGCACTGAATTTCCAAGGTGATATCTTCCACGACAGACGGCAGGAGGACCAGCTTACACGGCCCTGGAGTACCCGTCGAAGTCCGAGTCGTAAGGTAAAGACCGTGGCAGTCACGGAGATGTCAAAGAATATACTGTATGCATCGCCTTCAGACCAGACTCACAGAAAAATTTGACAGAAATAGTCGTTAGTACGAGTAAAAGGGACAAAGCACGTAACGAGGGGCTGCCATACGACTGCCGCACAGTGGCGGCTGCAGTGTGCAGGTTGATGATATCCGAGAGGGAGAAAATAGAGGTGGAGAGAACGGAGAGCCTGGAAGAAGGTTGTGATATGAACAAAGTAGACGTCCAGTGTCAAGCGCGTGAACGATATGAGTAGGTAAAACGGAACGTGGTCCATTCAAATGTCGGGTAATGTGCGTGGCATGAGTGAGATCCGGTCTATAACAGACCACAAATGACAGTGTCATGATTCACCCTCGGCGGCGGTTGGAGTGGAAGAAGCAAGGGGAGAGCTTTGAGGTTGGCTCGAGTATGCAGGTGGAAGTTCGATCGTCTCAGGCTCAACTTGACCTGATAAATCCTCGCTAGGACCGGCGTCATCATACTGAATAATATTGGCGGGTCGTAATTGTGGGATTGCGGCGCTTTTGCGCGTCGTTGTCGTCGTTGTCATGGGTGTTTGCGGGCGCTGGACATCTGCCGTAACAGTAGACATTGAAAGAGGTCGATCGTGTGTCGAGGCAGCCTCAGACATCCCTCTGATAGTAGTCGGATCGGGCACAAGGTAGGGTTCTGGCGCGTAGTATTGGGGAAGATCATGATCCTCCTCGTTTCCATCTTCGTCATCTTGAAGTACGTTGACTGGGCGCTGTTGCGAGACAGCGGAATACGGCCGTCGCCGAAAGAACCAGAATGCAGCCAAAGCGGTTAAACCGAGGAGAATAGCAGCACCTACCCCGCCACCTGAAAGAAGAAAAATAAGCGATGAGCCTCTTACTGTACTAAATAGGGTCGAAAATACGCACCGATCATCGCGCCCGTCATCGCGCCCGTATTCCTACAGTAACAAAGTCAGGACATCAGCTTTCTAGTATTTGCAATTTCGCTTACGAAGATGAATGGCTTCCACTGCCATGCTCGCTGGTACTAGTGGAATAACCTCCTCCTGCGGGGTTTCCGGCAGTAAAAGAAGGGGAATTGTTGTTCAGACAGGAATTGTTCACCGTATTTGCAATAGTGTATTCAACACTACCGCCGGATCCAATTCCTCCATCGTCGTTCCCGACGAGGAGGATATCAGTTTCACCGACGATATCGACAGTCCAATTGAAGCCAGTGCCTGTGTCATTGTTGGTAGAAAGTGAACCTTGAGGGATGGTGAAGGAAGTGCCGCCTGGGATGGTGCCGTAAAAGTTGACGGTTCTACATGGCGGTGCGTGTCGTGATGGATGAAAATTTTTAGGCCGCACCGAATTAGGAAAGATTGGTGAAGAGACGCACCCATTGACGGAAGGCGCTTCCCACCACAACCGTACTGATTCACATTGAGTGAGTCCACCAGTAGGCTCGAAGTAGAAAACCCAAGGGACATGGATGGGCTTAGAGGAACTGTAACAACTCGAGTCAAACGATTGGAGAACGGTGACCGAAGTGCTGGCGCCACCGGTACCAAAACCGCTCTTGTCGCTGACCTGCAAACAATGTGGGGCGATATGAGGAAATGACGGAGAAAATGTGGCGGGATAAATAACTGCGAACCACTGCGACAAAGGACGAATTTTCTGGGTAATTAAGGTTGAACGACAAGGTCGTGCTTGTCCCAGAGAAGGGTATGTTCAGGATTGAGCGAACTTCGGTATTATTTGGGAGTGGTGAGGGTCCGGTGGGGATGATCAGAAGACTGTAGGGAGGTTGACCGCCGGACCCCTGGATGGAGAGGGAAACAGTTTGACACTGACGGGGCTGAGAGGTGAACTGCCAGGTATATGCATTGACAAGGAGGGGGAATGATAAAATGATGGTCAGAGAGCAGGGTATCTTCATGGCTCTGAATAAGGTCTGGAAAGCTTTCGGTCCAATCCATTAAGCTAGTGTTGTCACGGCTTGGCTCTAGAGCGGCTTAGCCAGTCAGCCGAGCCAAGCCATTTGAACGGCTAGCGGCTGCTAAGCTGCCTTTATCGGCTCTGAGCCACTCGAACCATTACGACTTACGAGCCGCGGCTGGAAGTACCAAATTAGGCATGTTAGGCAGCTCAGGCGATGGGACATCGAACGTCGCTCTCATGCGAGAAATGCGGAGTGGTTATTCTCGGTAATCCGAAAGTCCTCAAAGTGAGTTAAAGGAGGCATAATCAGCGCTTGGGGACCCTATTCACGTGGACTTGTTAGCACCCACTTTGGCTCTACCTACTGACGCACTACAAAGAAAAAGTTAAACCGGTTGATCAGTATCGTGAAAATAACACGAGCGCCGCACGCGAGTACCTCGGCAACACAGCAACGACTCGAAACTCGGGCACGCCGTCACGCTTTGACCCATCCTTCTATCGCACACGCATGACCCCCTCAATTATATCCCATCCGACGTCCAGTCGCTCCACTCGCAAGTGACATACTCGTCAGGCCTACCAGTCTTTAATTAAAACGGGCCATTCAATGCCGGCGGTGTCAGCAAGCGCAGCGCATATGGGTCCTATGCACCGTCCATCGTGTTGCAAAGCGGAGCCGGTGATGGTGGTGTCATAGGTGACACATCTGAGCGTGTTGGATACTCGCTGAGCGACAGACTGCGCCGCCGCGGAAAGACGGATGGGGGTCGACGAGACTACTGATGACGAAATAGTTGCCGCAGCGACGAGGATGGCTTCGAGACGAAAAGGACGAGTCCGTACTTTTCCAGGCTTTCTATGCGTCACTGCCACGGACGAGAGAGCACGTGGGAAAGAAAAAAGGGATGACACACTTACTGTAATCGTAATCGTACTAACGGCATCCCCCCAATTCCTTCCGTGCCTCCAGTGCAACAACGACGCATACATACCATCCGCTAGTTTTCCCCGACATCTCCGTGACGTGACGACCACAACCTTTACCTTACCAACTCAGACTTCGATTGTAGGTCCTCCGTGTGTATTTAAACCAGCCCTTTCACTCGCCGTGGGGGGCGTCACCTAGAAATTCAGTGTGACATTCCCTTTCTTCTCTCGCGTGTTCTCTTGTGGTTGACCACTTCGTCTCGAGCCCGGGCCGTCTCCGTCGCTACGATTTCGACTTCACCGTTGCCAATTGTCTCGTCGGCCCGGCAATGCGAAGCGCGGGTTAGGTCTTAGGCCGGCTGGGCCCACCGTAATTTGAGCGCTTTGAGCCCCCGCGGAGGCGGACGTGGTCAACCGATTCAAGTGTGCTAAGTGTAACAAGAACTTGAAAGCTCGGACCGGATCGGAGCACCCGTCCACACGCATGCCCTCAGTGCGCCCGACTCGGACAAGTCCGACACGTCCTTTTTCCCAACTCCCTCAACTCTGCTCCCTCAGCCATCAGCGCAAGACATACAGTACGAACGAATCCTATACTCGCCCACATTCACAATCTCCCCCATCCTCTTCTTTCACTTTCACCTCTCCTTTTTCCTCCCCTTCGTCTTTGGGCAACGACGATCAACATTAATTGTCACAGCCATGCGGCAGTAGTTCGCCCCTCCCAGGGCCTTCTCAGTATTCTACCGACTCGAATTTCTTAGTAGGAAAACTTCTGTATTAAGGTAGCCCTCCTGCTCGTCGAGGAGGATGTCGCTTTTAATCACAAAGTGTATTCCCTTTGTCTTCTTTTGCATGCTCTCGTGTCTGTCTGCAACCCCCTCTTTCCCTACAACCTCCGTCTGTCTCCGGGCAGAGCACGGATCAACGTTAGCGGGTCACAAATCATGACCATCCATTGACTGCGTCGCCTCTGCGGAGGCCCCATGAAACTAAGGCGGGAGCCAGACTCTCGTCAACCAACTCGATGCTTCACGTGGCGCGGAACAACATCTCGGACTTTTCCGCACATAATTAGGCAGTTAGGTGACACTAGTAGGTCACTCATTATTTGCAATGCATTCTCAGATGCGATACAATTTATATCGAGGCACTGATCCTGAACAGCATCCAGGACTGCTATCAATGACTTATGTCCATAGCATTGGCCCATACAAATATAAAGGTTTATCAACTCCCACCTGCGGCAGGCATTTTCTCTAGCTCTTTTGCTCCCTTTAACGTTTTCGGGTACTGGATAGTACGTATGCCCATTTCCTTCCATTTGATCGACAACCTTGTTCGATATTTAGCCTCTTTCGTTTGTTTTGGACTTCGTCTCTTCTGTTCGTTGACAACTGAATACTCACTTTGATTATTCAACGGACAACGTCATCTAATCTACTACATCACATATCCCACGAAAGTGCGACGGTACGCTGAGATACTCGCTCAGATCCCTCTTATCCTCTCTATCGTCAACTCTGCGCTCGCGGCTCCTGCAGCAGTGCGAGAGATCCAAAGTGCGCATCAGCTTGGATTGCAACAAAGAATAGGTCAGCCGCATCGCAGAAGTGATTCAAGCGACATAGCCAAGAGTGGCCGACGAACGCTCCGGACCAGACGAATGGGTCCTCGGAGCCCGGAGTCTGATTCAGGCTTCTCAAAGTTTGATAAATTATACCGTTGAACCCAGGATCGCCAACAGGGTCGCACTTGCGGTCGATGGACGGCTCTACTCCGCCGCCGCCTCCGCCAAAGCTGGGGCCGCCTGACGAGCGTCCTCCGGGTCGGCCAGCATTGTCTTACAACATTGACACGATGCCATCAGGTCCAACTTGGTTACTTGAACTTAGACTCTTTCACATTTTACACAGACATTGGCGGCGGCCCACCGGGATCAATCCCCTTCAGTACCGAATTACGATGTTCGTGAGTGCGGATAAATACCTGTGAGCTCCTCTAGCGGCTACAGTAATATGCACGATGCCAACTGCCAAGCAGTCCTCGCATGGCCTCCACACTGGCATTCCGGCTGCGCTCGCATAAACTGCGTAGACACATACCATTTCACTCTTTTGCTTGGTACTTTACTCACTTCGGACTTCCTCTTATCCCCAATACGATATAGCAGTTCTATTTGTATTGAGACCGCCGCACGCTTATAGTTTTAGTCTCGCGCTCGATCCCCTTCCTTACACTATCAGGTGTCACATGGCAGGCTTAGCAGCCATCCGAATTTTGTATGTTCAATGCAAATGAATGTACTTTTATGATTACGATGTTCCCGTTCTCTGATGTGTTCTTATATACTGAACCTATAATACACATGCTTGTACTTGTAACTTGTTCATGTGGCGAACCTGCCGTCACGTGTCAGGTGTCCCGCGTGTTGATCTTTTTCAATTTGATCTCTCCGCTCTCTCATCCTAGCTCATGTATATATATAAGACAGACCCCATTCAAGGGAATCAAGTTTTCAGCTCTCCTCTCGTTTGCCTTGCCCGCGTGTCCCCGTGTTGCCTTCCTTGCTACCCTATGACCCAAATACCATAACGCCTGCCTGAGCCGCCCACCGACTCGGAGCACATCGTTCTCTGGTCAGACACTGACCCTCTTTCCTCTAGATCTTTTCTCTGTCCTTCCCGGACTCACTCGGGCGTCCCTATTGCGCTACATCAGGACCTCTTGATGATGAAATACCATCAGGATTTTTGCACCCCGCGTGCCACGGCCCACGGCCCACGGGGGAATAACAAATCAGACTTTTCCACACTAATTTGGCAGGTTACTCTCGCATTACTTGTATCACAACTCTCGAATGCGATTCTATTAATATCGAGGCATTGATTCCGAGCATCAAATCATCAAGGGACCCATCAGTGACTGATGCCTACAGCATTCACGCATGCAAAAATAAAGGCTTTT
The DNA here is from genome assembly GCA_015178925.1 of Russula emetica. Taxonomy (NCBI): domain Eukaryota; kingdom Fungi; phylum Basidiomycota; class Agaricomycetes; order Russulales; family Russulaceae; genus Russula; species Russula emetica. The sequence continues at coordinate 166,633 of WHVC01000030.1, read as the reverse complement.
CAACTTCCAGCATCCAAGTTTTCGCTCTCTAGCTTTTTCTCTCCTTAACATTTTCGGGTACTGGATAGTATGTGTGCCCTTTCTTTCTTAATCGGTGATGTTTTCAGGATTCGACTTTTAGCCTCTTTCCTTCGTTCCAGACTTTTGGCTCTACTTTCGTTGACAATTGAACGCTCATCTTGATTACTCGCCGGCAACTGACAATGTCACCCAATCTACATCGTGTATCCCAGACAAATGCGACGGCACAAGATAGTCACTCGGACCCTTCTTATCCTTATCATTGTCAACCAAGTTGTCGACTTTGTGTTAGGAGCTCCTGTAGCAGCACAAGAGAAACTCAAAAGGTGCATCGAAGTTGTAAGGTAGGAGCACGGGCTGCGCTCGCGCAGACCACTCCAGTGACCCTCTCATATGTCTGAGTCGCCCGGAAAGTTCCTTTATGCCCAACCCTTCTTGACGCGTCGACCTCCTCCCGGATCGCGGGACTCGGAGTAAGTCGGCCGAGTATTCCTTATTTTTCCTCGTGTTTGTTCTGTCTTCCCCCTTCGTTCCACGCGCGCTTACAGTTTAGGCGCCTTCGATACGTATTACAGAGGGCGCGTGCCTTGTTGCTATCTAACTGACAGCCTCGTGGCTGCCTGTCGTTGGCATCTTTTTCCAAAGCATTACTCTGATCGCCCCTTCTCTCGCTCGCCCACGCTTTATAGTGATCCCTTTTCTCATTTACATTATGCTTCCTCCCCCGTTCCGCCCACGTTCCCGACTTTGGACGACCGGGTACAAGTTTCGGACAGGCTCCATGCCTTCGCGTCGGGGTGGCCACCAGCCACGCGTTGTCCTCAAACTTCTCTTGATTCTCGTTTTTCTCACTTACTTACCGATCGTTTTACCGTAGAGTGCAACGGGCTGACGTGTTGGGAGTCCTTCCATGTATTTAAAGAGTCCAGCATAGGTCACAATGGCCATCATATATCTGGTCCCCTTTCTCTTTCTCCTTCTCTCTAAGCGCGAGACGTCCCAGGACGCGAGTTTTATCTCTTTTTCTATTTTTTTTCCTTATCCGAGTCCGAGACGCCGACGATCGGGTCATCGAGGCCTAGTACGTTCCACCCTACTGATCCCACGCTGACAGCCGTCCCTAGGCCTCCGTCCTCTTCTCTTCTTACTGCCCCTTTCCCCATCTCCTTCGACATCTCCTCCCTACTCGAACTCACAGGCGCGGCCTTAGGCTGTGCTACAAAGTGAATGTAACAGAGGATGGGACAGCCGTGTTGCAGAAGCGGGTAAACCCAGTGGAGGAGGGGTCGACGAACATGGCGGACCCTTCGCACCCTATGCCCCTACCAGAAGAACGTCTTCCACCAGCCCAGTCGTTGACCACTGGCACATTGTCGACAACAGGTCACCAGCCGACACCGCAACAGAGTTTAGGGCCAGTCTCGGACGTGCATCCTCCTCCTCCGGGTTCTCCTCCGAACCCGGAGCCACATCCTCCCGCGGCGGCCGAGATGCCGATCGATGAATTTTTGGACATGCTAATGAATGGCAAAAGGAAGCGACCGAACCCGATGCAACCTCCTCCGAACCCAGGGCCACGTCCTCTGGTACAACCTCCACCGAACCCGGAGCCACGTCCTCCCGCAGCGGCCGAGATGCCTATCGATGAATCAGACATGCTAATGAAAGGCAAAAGGACGCGGCCAAACCCGGTGCAACTTCGTCCGAACCCGAGGCCATCACGTCCTCTGCCAAACCCACATCCTCCCGCGTCAGCCGAGATGCCGATCGATGAATTTTTGGACATGCTAATGAATGGCAAAAGGAAGCGACCGAACCCGATGCAACCTCCTCCGAACCCAGGGCCACGTCCTCTGGTACAACCTCCACCGAACCCGGAGCCACATCCTCCCGCAGCGGCCGAGATACCTATCGATGAATCAGACATGCTAATGGAAGGCAAAAGGAAGCGGACAAACCCAGTGCAACCTCCTCCGAACCCGGGGCCATCACGTCCTCCGCCGATCCCGGATTCACATCCTCCCGCCGCAGCCGAGATGCCTATCGATGAATTTTTGGACATGCTAATGAAAGGCAAGCGATCAAACCCGGTGCAACCTCCTCCAGATATATTGTCGCAGATACCGAACACCGACAACCCCCCGCCCACACCGGATAGCCTGAGGTCATTAACATGGTCGGACAATGTGCCGCCGACCCCAGGATGGTCAACAGGGTCAACAGGGTCAACAGGTAACCAGCCGACACCGCCACAGAGCCTGCGCCCAGGAGTGGACCCGGAAATACATCCTCTCGTAAATCCGGAGCCCTTTCCCACTGAATTTTTGGACAAGTTGTCGAAAAGCAGGATCAAGCGTCGCATTTCTGGCTCTGATGCTGCGAATTTGGCCCAGAAGGACCCAAGGTTACGAATATTCTAACCTTTGATGATATCCCACGGTTAGGGGCTTTGACAGATTTTTGAAATTTACTTGCCATCGCCATGATGCAGTGGTGCCCCTACACGGTCCTCTAGGCCTGCTCCGAAACTGAACGAATTCAGTTTCGCGTGGTCTTACTTAATTTAAGGGATGAGAATCTCCGATTGCTGGGCGCTTGAGCACACAGGATGGTTGAGAACTTTGATTAGGCAAGGGGTTTCTAAGAGGGAACACGGAATGTTGTCAGCTGCCAAGGTTGAACTTCCCTATTTAATTTTGTAGCGTTTTGATATCCAATCCTTTGATTGATGCCGGTCGTCAATGGGGTTGGCGGCACACCACGATTTAATTGTATTCAAATGTTGAGCTAAGGATGTCTGCGGGTGCACAGATGGATTCTGGCGTGCATGCCAGTCCGGGTATCCTTCGCGTGCCAAATTCACTCCTTCGTCATAGACAAACCAGCCACCGCCTGTCGTTTGTGGTCTTTAATCGACAAATATTTATAAGACAGGTTTCTCGGTTCGAAACCGATAAGGAAGGACGACTGTCAGAGTGTAGAATAGCACACAGGGAACTAAGGTTGGAAAGGGGATAGGTCGTCTGCATGAGAGCTTTTGGAACCAGTACAGTAGAATAGGCTAGAGAAGGTGAGAACATCGACAGTGGTTCCACGTCGATGCTGGGCAAAGGCGACTTGGAGAAAGGCAGAGATGGGGGCCGACGAGACTACTGATGATGACGATTAAGTCGTAGCAACGGAGACGCGTCCGAGGCAAAAAAAGTCGAGCACGACTCTGCACGAGAGAACAAGCAAGAGATAAAAAGGGAATGACGCACGGAATTTCCAAGGTGATAGATATCCTCCACGACGGTAGGAGGGTCCAACTTATTATAAATACACACGCCGGAGCACCCGTCGAAGTCCGAGTCGTAAGATAAAGACCGTGGCGGTCACGGAGATGGTCGAAGAAAGCGGTGGATACTGGATATACTGTATGCCAGTGCGTCGCCTTTGCACCAGACTCACAGAAAAAATTGAAAGAGATACAGTAATCGCTATTAGTGATACGAATAGAAGGGACAAAGCTGAGCACGTAACGACTGACGAGAGGCTGCCATACCACTGCCGCGTAGTGGCGACTCTGCCGGGAGAAGAGAGAGGTGGAGAGAACGGGGAGGAAGAGGGTTCAATTGGAAAGTGTTTGCGTCTCGTACTGGTTTGGTGTCGACATAAGGGCCGGATAAGGGCGAGGCAAAGTAGTAAAGGTAAAGGTGGGGCCTGGTGGGCACTCAGTACTCAGTACTCAGTACAGTACTCAGGCCGTTCACCGACCAGCCTGGCGGACTTGGAATTGGTGATCCTGCGTTCGATGGTGCATAGTTCTGCCTGTACCTGTCAATGCGCTATTCCGCTACTAGTAGTACCTCCTCCCATAACCGATCCAATTCTGACGGACTAATGCTCAGGGGTGTGGGCGGGCCGCCCGCTGCGTTCGAAGTCGACCAGTCATCCAATGGGTCGTACCGCTTCTGCGACGTAGCTGTCCCACCCTCTGCTACATCCACATCAACCGATATTTCAAGTCCCTCTCGTACTGCCATAGGAGCCCCGAGTGTGAAATTGACGAAGGAAAGTATAAGGATCCAAGTGACTTTCTTGCAACGTGGCATTTTGTGGGATGTGACGATTGATTAGATGATGTTGTCAGTTAAGTAATGATCAAGGTAGGCGTTCAATGTTCAATTATTAATGGAAGTCTTTATGAAGATATAAAGACAAAGTTTGGAGCAAGCGAAAGAGGCTAAAGATCAAATCCTGAAAATGTTATCGACCAAAGTGAAGGAAAGGGCACACGCACTATCCAGTGCCCAATAATATTAAGGGGACGAAGAGAACCAGCTCGAGAGAGAGAAAATTTAGACGCCTGGGGTTACCAGTGACGAGCGTTTAATTTACATGTGTCAGTGCTGTGGGCATAACTCATCGATGGGAGTCCGGGATGCTATTCGGGATCAATATCTCGATCTCGATATATGAAGTATCAGATCCGAGAATTGCGATGCAAGTTATACTAGAGTGGCCTACTAACTTGCAAAATTGTACGCGAGAAAAGTCCGAGTTGTTGTTCCACGTCACTTGGCGCATCCGAGTCGACTCAGATGAGGCGCTTGATCGCCTCCGCTTCCGCTGATGGAGGGCCCCGGCCCATAAATTGACCGCCAACGGTGACACGTTCTCCGCACTATACAGCCGAGTGAGTGATTTCCGGGAGGCTGTAGAGGAAATGGGATGACACGCTGTTTGCGGTCTTTGATCAACGAACGGTTGTGGATCCATACGACGGGTCCCACGGTTGGAAAAAGGAAGAGAAGGACGACTGCCAGTCCAGATTGTTGAATAGCACGCAGACGAGCCACATTATCTGTGCGAGAGCTTGTGGACCTACAGTAATACAGTAGAGCAGGCTAGTAGAGGCCAGAGCAGTGGTTGTACAATTAGGCAGAAGCGGACCATTTTTTTGCGCAACCTTGTTTACTCGGGTAGCTATGCTCTGTGATCCGAGGATGACAGCATGATCGTCCAGGGGACAGAGGATGCAAAGGAGTAGGGAGAGAGTTGAAATGGAATGACAAGGAGGCAACGTGGACAGCGGATCCACATTGATGCAGAGAGAGAGAGAGAGAGGGAAAAGATGGGGGTCGACGAGACTACTGATGATGACTCGGAAGTAGTCGCTGCGGCAGCGACGCAGCGACGAGGATGGCTTCGAGACGAAAAGGTCGAGCCCGCACTTTTCCGGGCTTTCTATGCGTCACTGCCACGAGAGAGCACGTGGGAGAGAGAAAAGAGATGACACACTTGAATTTCTAAGGTGATGCCCTCCATAGCAAGTAGGAGGGCTGTGCAAATAGTACGTACACAGAAATTACCTACAGTCAAGGCCCGAGTTTGTAAGGTAAAGCTTGTGGCGGTGACCGCGTTCGTCTTGCGTTGGCTGTTAGGAAGGCGGTGGCTGGTTTGTCTATGACGAAGGAGTAAATTTGGCGCGTGAAGGATACCCAGTGGCTAGACTGGCATGCACGCTAGTATCTACCTATGCACTCGCAGACATCGTAACTCAACATTTGAATACGATGAAATCGTGTTCCGCCGCCAATCCCATTGATGACTCATCATCAAGGGTACTACAAAATTACAATAAATAGGGAAGTTCAACCTATTGGAGAACCGGTCCGCGTGCGGGAAAACGAGTGGGATTAGAACAGGTGGGTTGTGGGCAAACGCGCGAGGGTGCCCGAGAGTATTTACAAGCGTTTTATAACAACGAAAGGAATGTTTTCTGTCAGTAAAGTTACGCGACACTGATTTCGATCAGTTTCGGAGCTGGCCTAGAGGACCGTGTAGGGGCATCGCTGCATCATGGCGACGGCGAGGAAAATTCAAAAATCTGTCAAAGCTCCTAACCGTCAAATTGTGGAAGATCATCTAGGTTAGAATATTCGTGACCTTGGGTCCTTCTGCATCAGAGCCAGAAATGCGACGTATGAACCTGTCTTTCGACAAGCTGTTCCAAAAATCAGTGGGAAAGGGATCCGCATTCAGTAGAGAATGCATTTCCGGGTCCGAGTCGTCCACCCCTGGGCTCTGTGGCGGACCTGGTGGTGTCGGTTGGATAACTGTTGCCGACAATGCGTCGGGGTTCGGTGAAAAGCCTGGCGGATAACGGTCCTCTGATGGCCCCGGCTGACTGGGGTGGGGCGAAGGAGACGGAGGCGGTGCAAGGTCCGGCCTGGACACTGTCAATTGCGACCTTATCTGCGACCACACCTCTGCCGAGTTTGGCGGCGTTGCACGGTCCAGCCCGGGCATTGTCAATTGCGACATTATCTGCGACCACTCCGAGTTTGGCGGCGTTGCACGGTCCGGTCCGGGCACTGGCAATTGCAACCCTGTTGATCCTGGGCTCGGTGAGAGCGGGGGGTTGTCGGGGTAGTTTATCTGTGACAATATCTCTGCCAAGCCCGGGCTTGTCGGCGGTGCATAGTTCAGCTCGTGCACTGGCAACAACCCTGTTGATCCTGGGCTAGTCGGTAATGACCCCGGTATGGGCGGGCGGTTGTTACGGTCTATCTGCGACAATATATCTGACAAGTCCGGGCTTGGTGGCGGTGCATAGTCCGTCCCGGGCACCGGCAACAACCCTGGGCTCGGCGGCACATCCGGTGTGCGCGGGGGATTGTCGTCGTGCGGTGCATGGTCCGGCCCGGGCACTGGCAATTGCAACCCTGTTGATCCTGGGCTCGGTGGGAGCGGGGGGCTGTCGGTGTACGTTGTCTGTGACAATATCTCTGCCAAGCCCGGCCTTGGCGGCGGTGCATAGTCCGACTCGGGCACGTTCGTTGACCCCCACTCATCCGAGTCCGAGTCCATCCGTTTCTGCGACGCAGCTATCGCATTCCTTGTCACACTCGCATCGTGGCGTACTTCAGGTCTCTCTCGTACTGCTACAGGAGCCGCGAGCGCAAAGTTAATGATGGAAAGTATAAGAAGGGTCGTGTGAGTATCTTGTACGGCGGCATTTTCGTAGATTGGATGACGTTGTCGGTTGAGTAATCAAGTTAGCGTTCAATTGTCGGCGAAAAGAAAGAAATGAAGTCGAAAGCAAACGAAAGAGGCTAAAGATTAAAGAAGGTTATCAATTGAAGTGAAGGAAAGGGCACACGCACTATCCAGTACCCGACCGAAATTTTTAAAGCGAGTAAAAGATCTGTGAAAACGCCTGCCGCACGCGGGAACCTTTATATTGTTAATGCTGTGGACATAAGTAGCTGATGGGAGTCCTAGATCCGACTCAGGATCAATGGTCGATGTAATTTCGCATCTGATAAATGCAGTGCAAGAGTAGTTGTTCTGCAATCTGCATCACTTGGGTCGGTTGATCCGTCACCGTCACTCTGCCTCCGCGGGGGCTCAAGGCGTTCAAAGCCCGCCTAAGACCTAACCCCCGCGCTCCACATCGCCGGGGACATCCGATTGAGCGATTGCCGAGAGGCTGTCGAGCGGTCGCACACTGCCAGTGTTTGCGGTCTTTGATCAACGATCGGTTGTTGGATTCAAGTTCGTAACATAAGACAAGTCTCACGGTTCGAAATAGATAGGAAATGACCAGTGTCGGAGTATAGAATAGTATACAGGTAACTCTAGGTTGGAAAGGACAGATAGTCTACATTGGCATGAGCATGAGAGCTTAGAAACGCACCTTAACACTTGCAAGCAACACCGCCCGGTACATTCTCGATCATCGTCGTTGTTGTTTGCATGTGATAGGAATGTTCGAGAATCGAGAGTTGCCAACGGAGTCGAACGGATGTCGGTGTGCTTGGTGATGTAGCACGGGAGAGCTGCTTCCGTTGCTTGCAGTGTATTGCACAGTCGCAATGGTACTCTCGTAAATCCATGACAAGACACTTTGGCGTGGCCAGGAAAAATTTTGCGCAGGTGTAAATTGTAGAGGTAATAAAGCGACACAAGAAAAAAGCATGCGAGATGCATCGAAATGTGCGCTACTTGTCCAATCAAAGCTGTACCTTACTGCCAGTCGTTTATCCCTGCTGGCATATGACTTTGTCAAACCCACTTGATGATTCTAGCATCAAGCGGTCCGAGTCCGCTGGCAAAGCATTACAAAATTAAATAGCGACGTCCATCTTCGTCGAAACAGTCCGCCCTTTAAAGGCCTTGCCTAATCGAGACTCTCAAGCTTCCTGGTTCTTGCGTGCTAGAACACCCATCAATTAGTGAGAGTGAGACCACGCGACGCCGATTTCTTTGGGTTCTGGAACTCGCCTGGGAGACCTTGTAAGAGCTCGCCTGCAACACGGCGGATGACAGCCTTAGCCGCGGAGGTCGAAAGAACGTTCAAAAATCTGACAAAGATCCCTAACGGTCGAACTAAGGAATCACCAAAGGATCATCAAATCAGTGTTGGGTCCATCCGCGCCGAATTCACAGCGCCGGGACCGGAAATGTACGCTTGATTTTCCCTTTCATTGGCATCGAAATCCGCCAGCAAAGCATTACAACATTCCGCGTTCGTCAAAGATGAGATGTAACTCCCCGTGGGCCGAATTCATAGCATCGGAGCTAGAGACCCAACGCTTGAATTTCCCTTTCAATAACTTGCTCAGACCTTCCTCAGACTCGGGCACCGCGGGAGGCTGTGGCTCCGGCTTCGGCAGAGTCAGGATGCGTGTCCGAGTTCGGCCCCGGGCTCTGTAGCGGCGTTGGCTGGTGACCTGATGGCATCGTGTCAATATCTTAAGACGATGCTGGCGGACTCGCAGGACGCTCCTCAGACGGCCCCGGCTTGGGCGGAATCCCGGCGGATGCGGAGGAGAGCCGCCCATTGACCCCGAGCGCGAGGGATATGTGATGGGATACATGGCGTAGATTAGTTGACGCGGGCGTTCAATGTTCAGTTGTCAACGAAAAAAAAAAAAAAAAAAAAAAAAAAAAACAGAAATAAGGTTCAGAAAAAATGAAAGAGGCTAACGATAGATAAAAAGGTTAACAATCGAATTGTAGGAAAGGGCATACACGCACTATTCCAGTACCCGAAAATGTAAAGGGGAGCAAAAGAGCTAGAGAAGACGCCGGGAGTTGACAAGCCTTTATGTTTCCAGTGCCATCAATGCTATCGATATAAGTCATTGATGGGTGGTCACATGCTGCTCAGGATCAATTTGCCTCAACATGAAAAGATTCGCATCGTAGAATTGCAATGCGAGTCAGGAAAGAGTAACCGACTAAGCACTGTATTGTGTGAAAAAATCTGAGTGTTCAGTATTATAATGACGGAGGCCCCATCAAAATCTGGTTACTGTAAAGTGGGTGTCAGGCTTTGGAAGGCCTAAGACCTAAATTAGTGGATTGATCAGTGTAAGTTGATTGACAAGAACAGACTAGTTACGTTACCCTGACCCGGTTTAAGTTTGTAAGACATCCACACGCTTGCGCACTTGCAGACGTAATGACGATTCAGCGGTGAGAAAGGATAATCATAAAGAAACCTAGTAGATTCCATAGTAACTAAGATGGGAGGGCTCTTCAATTCACTATAAGCAAAAGCAAATGAAAGCAGTAAAGTCATGTAAAAAAAAAAAAAAAAGGGAAAATAAAAACGAACGATTGGGTTCGCATATAACGTCCACCGAACTGTAGTAACTTACAAACACGCGAAATACGCATACGAAACTGCAATCTACCCATAATATACGAGATGCCCTCTTTATGCCTACATCAAGGCGCCGCGTGAATAGACCTTGAACGGACGGACGACTCGGAAGGAGAGCGGCCGGAAGGAGTTACGAGAGGGCTAAGATTCCCGGTTAGACAGGTGATACAGGTTCGGCATTGCGACGTGAGAGTCCACGGAAGAACGCCGGCCGCATTGAACGCGGTGGCCCAGGCACGGGTACCGCTGGCTCCTCCGGCGTCGACTCTAAGGCGGGAGTAAGTCCCGTCTGCCCGGTAGCAGCGGCGGGAGTCACTTGGACGGCAGTCGCCAGGGGGTGGTCGATTGTTGAAGTCGAGATGCGCTTTCCTTCCTTGCCGGCGTCAATCGGTGGTGAAGCGGTGATCCGCAGCAGAGACGTGTAGGCTGTAGGAAGAACCCAAATCATCAAGCCGATCAAAACACACTAGTTAGGAGCGTGAGATGAGCTTGGACACTCACGTTGACGACAAACGGGGCAAGTCCAACCCTTGGCGCGTCGCTTGCGGCGTGGGTTCTGTGGAGCAGGTGCAGCTGGCAGTACCTGTGCGGTAGGGCCTGGTGGGGGGGCTGACGCTGATGATGCCACCTGGTCTTCATTCCTAGCAGGTTGCGCGGCTACCTGGGATGGTTCAACAGCAGACGAGTCCGCATTGCCTACTCCATTCTCCGGCACGGCCCCTGAAGCTGGACTATCTTCAGCAGGTCTGGACGCTACTGCTGGAGATCCAGAGTCATCAACGGCGGGTGTTTCGGCAGTCTCGGTTGGCTGTGGTCCAAGGTCCGTAGTAGGTTCCTCCGCGTGCATGATTGCACCCCCAGCGCCGAATTCGACCATATTAATGGCGCATTCTTTACACGCGACAAGGTGGCGACATGGTAGAAGAACGACCTCACGTGGTGAGCTAAGACATACAAGACACTCAGATGATGGTTCATCCTCTGCAGGAGTAGCGGCCGTGGGTGGATACGTGTACGCAGTGGGGTTGACAGCAGGTACATTGGACTGTGTAGATGCCGAGGAGAGTCCATAGATCTCATGCAGATGGAATGTATGCGAGCCAATCTGTATAACAACCATATAGCTGGATGCTTGCATTTACAAAATGAAATGTACTTGCCGTAGCCTCACGTTTCACAACCTTGACTACCCATGACTTGTGTTCCTCTCCGGTGATTGGTGAACCAAGACGAACGACGTGCAGGTATGTTGATTGAAGATTAACTGATGATAATTCTTTCCCGAGATCGTCGAGGGCCGTAAGTTGAATGACTACGCGAACACCATCTTCATTCGGTGAGTCCTTTTCTCTCTCTCCAATTTCGGTGGTGGCGGCAGCATCATTATCCACGACTGCGAGGGCGGGCCCCGAAACAGAATGATTCTGAGAGCGCCTTCGGAAGTGGAGTGCCGTGAAGCGGCGTTTGCGCGCGTTGTCTTGATGATCAGAGGTTGGTGCGGAGGTTATATTGGGTTGGGAAGCACCCTCGGATAGCTCGGTTATTTGGGTCGTGATCAAATCTGTGTCAACTTTGGGCGAGTGATCCACATCTGCAGCCTGAACGCCACGAGTTGCTATGTTTTCGAACCGGCCAAGATCAACCGTCGCACCATCTTCGAGTTTGAGCAAGCGACCGAAACCGCCTTCGAAAACGGATTCATAAACGGTTATACGGCGGCTGGAACGGCTGGGGCTTCTTTGAGTATTCGGCTCATTAGAGGAAACGATGACCTGGACAGTGATGGAACATTTGGGAGCATCGCAGTCGTACTCGAATTCCAGAGCGTGACTATCATGAGACTCTGTACCAACAGATGGATCCTCAGAAGTTTGTGCTTCGAGTGGAGAGAGCTTGAGAGTAGGACGTTTCAAATTGACTAGAGCCTGCAGAGTGGTGGTAGGTTGGATGGTCTGGGTGAAGGTGAGTACATGTAACAAAGGTGACACAGAACGGAAAGAGGACCTCTTTGCTCATCTCCACCCACCGCTTGACAATCTCGGGTGTGAGAAAATCTGAGGATGCGCTCTTCTTTGCATCGTGCGATTGGGCCCAAGCTGGCCCGTCACCAACGATACCGATATTAGGACCGAAGAGTGTCTCTTGTTTTCTCTCCTTTGGAGGCTCAGACAAGTTTGCCTCGATATCATTCGTAGTTGATGGGGCATTTGTTGTACCAGTAGCGAGGGATGTCGCTCTGCGTGACGTGTTGGTTTCGGTCCTAGCTAGATAAGGGGATGCACGGAGTCTCCTAGTACGGTTCCATGCCGCGTATTGTTGGGAGTCTGCCGGTCCTCTGTTACTGGGGAGCTACGGGGACCGCATAGAATAAGACTTACACCAATGTGAGAAGGAAGGCATGGGGGATCGTAGGAAAGGAGGAAAATAAGAGGAGAGGCGGGTGCGGTGTAGTCGAGAGCAACGAGGGGCTCCCTGTACACAGCCGAGCTCGGCGACAAATACGGGCCGGCCGAGTTCACTAAGATTCTGCTGCGCTGCTGCTGCGCTTTCTCTCGCATCGACATCGACTCTCACACTCGTCATCGCATGACACGCTTCTGAGACCAAAATAGCACCATCATGTCATACACGTCACATCATTGCCATCTCTCATGCATGTATGCGCTCGATGAATAAGAATGTAGAAACAGAACAATCCGTGCATCATGCAACCAACTTCACAACTCCACCCGCTGCCTTGATTTTGGCCCTGCCAGAGTACATTAGCAGGTCCAACAGAGGCACTTGAGGTCACGCACTCTGCTTTCTCCGACACAAATCGTGCCTTTACGATTATTGGTAAGCTGGGAAGCCTAGCGAACCCTCAGTCCCATGCAACGCGACGATTCCCAGCTGTAAAGACGAACCGGCCATTGCCCAACACCTTGCCATATCCGTGGTGTAGCACATTTACCACAGGAACGACTTGTGAATCCTCCTTCAGATCCTTTTTGTGCTCCTCCGGTACAAGCGCCCACAACTTGTCCACGTTGATAGTGGGGTTCCACTGCGCATTGCGCGTCAAGTGGAAGCGGCGCATACCGACCTTACCAAAGTAACCAGGATGGTATTTATCAAAGTTGGTTCTGACAAACACGGGATCTTGTCAGTTTCTGTGTAGAATAAAGACAGATTGAGACATACCGGTGGTGGTGCGCACCACCAGCAAGACCACGACCACCAGGGTGTTTCCGATGCTTCCCTACACGCCCATGGCCCGCTGATACATGTCCACGATGCTTGCGAGTCTTTGTCAAACGGGTCGGCATTTTCTACGCGTCTCCAAGTCAGCACATGGCTGTCACCCGGATATTAGAACGTCCATCCACCATCCGAACCGCCTCAGACCACAACCGGACCATAACGAGCACAGAGTATGAAACTCGCACAGTGTGTGGCAACCATTCTGGCGAGACGGAATGGCAACGAACGGCATGCAACTCACCTTGAGGGGAGGTTTGACCTTGTCAGTTGGACCGTCAGATGATTTTGCCTTCGGAGGATGAGGGCGTCTGAGTTGAAACGGAGTTTAAACCCGCCCAAGGTCTTCAGCTCGCTCGCTTCATTGGCCCGCGTCACAGCGCGTCCCTTGCTAATATGTGAGTACCGCCTCCAGGCCTTCTTTTTTGCCATGATGTGGCCTTAGAGCCTCAAATTTATTGTCGATGATACCTCGTGATCTTATATCGTGTTCTGAACCTTCTCTTTGTTTCGGTCAAAGCTCCTTAATTGACCTATCCAATCTCTGGCGGTCACAGACCTGATAGTTTCTGAGCAGGTGCATTTGTTACCTGTAGAGGTGAGTGGTTTGTACCTCTTCATTTTCAATAGAATATGATTATACTATTTACCAAATCTGTCAATCCACTGAGTGCAACCATTGCACCATGGCGACAACGTATAAACTAGTTCTGCTTATGATTTGCCCATCCGAACTACCTTCGTTATCACATTTGTCTGACCTCTGTATATTTCAACAGCTGTCCCATGAACGCACCGAACAGATATGAGCTATTTGTCCTCGACGAAGGTGAGAAGCCGTGAGTACTTCCAGACATGCCGTTTTGGGATTTTTACCTGAGGTCGTCCATCTGTATAGGGTCGAGGTCACTGAGGATACGAAAATCCCTAACGCGGCGACCATAAAGGTTGTGAAGCAAGATCACACGCTTGCGAACATGGTCCGCGGGTGCGTCCGTTCAACTCTGCCTTTGCCGCCCTCACCGGCGTGGCCCCCATTCTTTCTTTAGCCAGCTCCTTTCCATGCCACAGGTTCTTTTCGCTGGCTACAAGGTCCCTCACCCGCTCCACCCATATTTTTTAGTGAAAATTCAAACGGATGGAACAATCCCACCAACTGCTGCCCTCGAGCAAGCTTGCACCAAGCTGATCGGCACCCTGTCCTCTCTCGAGGCCAAATTCAAGCGCGAGTTCTCCTTCAAGGACGTCGAAGGCGTCACGACAGAAGACGCGTACGGCACTTCGACCGCGGGGCCAGCATGGACGTCTGGGCGTGACTACATGGACTTTTGAGTGCACGTGCCTCGGGATTTGCCGGTTTGTATATGTGTACAAGATTAGATCTGTAATATCCTGGGTTGCAAAAATAATGAAGAGACAATGTGCCGACTCGGGGTGCGCAGCAACAAGTTACGGACCAATCAAATGTTCTTGATTACAACTGCTGCGACTCATGAGCACGGACTACCGTGACTGTACCCTAATAACAATCATCGCACTAATGTGTGATTAGCGCCCTCGTGAGTACACCAACTATCGATATCCTAGGCATAACTATGGGTCTACCGGGCAGTGCCTGGCTCCTGAATGTGCCTGTCCACATGTCGCTTCCCATGGTTGTGCGCCTTTTCACACTCTTTTCACCAGTACTTCGGACACGCTTGCATGTAGTCCGAGCAACGCTCGAACCTTCCCAAAAATGTGGTAGGTTAGTAAAATTCTTTCCCCCGAGACATAACCGCGGTATATCACCCTGTTTGGATCCCCTTTGAGATCAACTGTCTTACCACTGGCGCTAGCTAGGTATCAGCAGCACCACAATGCGCTGGAGCAATGCTTAATTTCCATTGCGAAGGAATTTCGCATATCGGTGTATCACGCCAAGCTGGAGGCCATCCCTCGTCCGCTAGCAAACAATGGCCGAGTCGAACGGTCGTTTTCCTTCCCCACAACCATATGCGAGTGCATTTGTTGCGTGAAACACCTCTCTCGTTCCTGGAACATAGACGCCTAGGTGGGAACCACACTAAGTTATCATTGCGTTAACCCTGCTGAGTTATCACAGTGGTACGTAGTGCGCCATTTCGAGTCGGTTACCATGCAAGAAGCTCAATGCTGTATGACTGATCGTTGCTTTCATACGGTGCGCTGTATATCCACCGATCAGTCTTACGCACTGGCAATCTCATGCAATAACGTGCACTTCCAAGTTCAAGTTCTTCAGCGCTATGCATGGGAGCTTGGCTCTTGTTTTAATCAACAGAGGCAGCTCAGGGCCTCAGGCACAGTAAGTGACCTGTGCGGTCGATTAAGCATTGCATCTTTTATGTTTCCTAGTTAACCAAGGGTGCTTCTTTTCCCTCCGGCAACGAGGCACATCGTCACGTTTACGACTTATAATAAGCTCAGCATCAAGTCTGAAACTTACTCATGCTATGAAGTAAGTACATGTGATACTGTACAGTAAGCTGAATAATAAGCTGAACGCCGCTCCACCCCGATTACCGTAATTACGGGAAGAACAGAACTCCTTTTCCTCAAGACATAGGAACTATTTTGGTCTTCCCGGCGGAACGGGGGACGCGCCGATCTGACTACAGAGAGCAGGCTGGGACTTTTGAACCCCTCTGGCAATCACGAACAAGAAAATTCGATTCCTTCACACGTTTCGGGCCTTCTTTCTCCGACTTTGTAACCATTCCATCGCAGTTACCTTCCGACTTTACGACGAATTTTCCCAAGGCAACGAAAAGGCCGCCGGCATCTAGTTAGTATGGAGTCTACTACGTATATGGTTCCCCCATCCGGTAGTTGGGAACGCCGGAATATCGTATGTGTCAGCGTAGAGAGAGCCGCGTGCAACCGTGACACCTTTTCAAGGCACACCCGTCCTTCCCCCGGCGCGGCACTTTTTGATTCAAACCCTGGATACAAATTAAAGGGCGTCACTGTTGACGTTCTCTCTTTGGGCATTGTGCCTGGAGAAGACGTCATTTTAACTTACCCGACCCCTACTTGCAGTATACTATAGTATTCCGGCATTCCTGCTGCGACACAAGACGGGCCCATGGGCTGTTTCGCAGTACGTACCTGTAGATGAAGGAGTTTTGAGAAGAAGGCGCGATCACCAAAAAAACTCCTCGTCTCCATCCTGGGATCTTTTTTTTTTAAATCAGAAAGGACTGGTTCGTGCACGAGTGGTCATGCCAGTGCACTGACACGTCCCTGTCAGAGTGCGCACAGAAAGATGTCATTGACTCGGACGAGGGCGTATGCATGCATGCATGCATCCGATGGTACATCTAATACGCTTTTTGTTACGGCAGCTCACTCTCGGGGAACGGGTTACGAATGACCATAAGCAGTATTGGGCGGTACAGTAAATTCCGGCTTCCGCTCAGCGCGTCATATAGCTAATTACTGTGATCCTAGATATTGTTCTTTTCTTTTTTCGAATTTCTTGGATCCTGCGGCTGTGCCCCGTGATCCCATCCATTGCTCGCTCGGATCTGATCAAACAACTGTATGCTCAACCCTTCATTTCATGTTTCCACGACGCTGATTTTATCAGATATATACTATTGCTTATTGCTTCTGCTACACAATCCTCGGTCCAACGAACGATCATGTAAGGAAGGTATTGCAGCACAGTACAGTACAGTACCATGCTCGTCTCTCGGCTCGGCTCAATTAAAAAAAAAAACATACTGCCACTGTACGCTTTGATCCTCATTTTATGCAGATCAATGACAAACCGCGCGCGCCAAAAACACTCACGGCATGTCCGTCCGTCGACATATCCGACGCGGACCGGGGCGAAAGGCGATCTCTCACTCGGATGTATTTAAAGTGTCAACAAATAGCAAGAGAGAAATGGAAATACAGTACTAGTCTCGGAGGCAGGCAGCAGGCCTGAGCGCTGAGCCTCGGAGCCGCAATACCCCAACACAATAATCAACCAATCTCAATCGTGGAAGGAAGTCTCCGTCCGCGCTCGCTCAAAACCTCGATCGAGGCTCGAGCCGAGCCGAGCCGAGCCGAGCCGAGCCGAGCCGAGCCGAGCCGAGCCGAGCCGAGCCGAGCCGAGCCGAGCCGAGACCAGACAGCAGTGCCCACTCTGTGCCCACGCCGCGCCGCGGCCAAATTCCAATTCCAATTCCATACTACCCATCAATGCATTATTTAATAGGTCTAGATCTCTAGAGCGCCCACAACCGTTCTCGTTCAACAACTAGGGGAAATGGAACGCTAGTTCCAATCAATTTATTTTTATTTTTATTATTTTGCGTGCCGAGCGAACGAAAAACGAGGTGAGTGTGAGTGACTCGGATGGCCCTTGGCCTTGCTTGGCCCCCTACCGTAAAGGCAGAAACTTAGCTGGCTTGTGGGGATGGGGATGGATAGGGACAGGTCTCTCACGGCAACGGCAGTATGCATGTCCGCGGGGGAAATACTGTCGACCGCGCCCTCCAAAAAGAAGGAAAAAGAAGGGCCAATGACAGCAGTCCGAGCGGGAGCCAACTTTTTAATTCTACAGAGACCGAGGTCATCAGGCCGGGTGGCTCATCTTAATAGAAGCCCTGTTGTAGTATAGTATATAGTACATGGGGGGCGAGGAAGCAATGCAGATGGAAAATAAAAAAATAAAAAATAGGAAATTTGAAAGGGGATTTCGGGAAGGGCCCGGGATTCCACGCGGCGGTCGGACTGCGCCACACACAGCCCGAGAAGGAGTATACCGTACATTTCAAGGTTGACAGCCGTCCCAAGTGTGTCAACGCCCCAATCAATCAATAATCAAATCCATCAAATTGACTTTGTTGAATGGAACCACCAGTACAGTAACACATCATTATATCTGTAGCTTATTCATGGGCGCTGCGGCGCGTCATGAGGGAGGGCTCCTCACTAAAATCCAAGTGTGACTTGTGATTCAAAGAAATCAATCATCAGCCCTGAAACAGCTCGTTGAGGAGAATTCCAAGACTCCACACCAAGCGTAGTTACGTCATGTCGCGGTGCCGCGGCGCAGGAGCAGGAGAGAGGGCAGGTGACCACATCTTGGTGGAGTAACAACCTTCGGAGAGTATGATCCGTCGATCTAATCCAAGCTCAATGTCAACTCAAAAGCACGTGTGGAGCATTGGCACAACCGAGTTAATGATATTGTGAATCCACAGCTGGGTGCAATAATAGCAACTCCACCCGTGACTCCGCTTCTTCGCGAATGTTCTTTCATTTACTCCGTCGGTGACTAGTCGCCGTCGCAGGGGGAAAGGGAAACGAATCAGTACTCCACCACCAAATCGAGGGACATCTTAGCTCTTCGCCGTATCCAACCCCCTATCATCATGACGAGAAGAAGGGGTCGGGGGAAGGTAGCTTTGATAGGAAAACACGTATCGTCCCAATGACTCGGAACTGCGACCTACAACCACCAACGGGATTGGGCGCATCATACTACGGTCCCGGATTAGGCTTGCGCCCTTAAATGGGGATAGTGCGTATTGTTATGTGTGTGAGAGAGAAGGGAATAAGAATGATGTGATTGGATGCGAATATGGCCATCTCAGGCTAATCGATCTGTGCATCGCCGTCGGGCTGAGAGAGAAGGGGAAAGGTAAAAAAAAAATTAAAAAAAGAAGACAAAGCAAGGTTTTTGGGGGAATCCCGCCCGCGCTGTAGTTAATTGTTGGCTGTTAACTTAGCAGGAAGGTAGGGTACACGCGGGGGGACGCATAAAAAATACCTTTTTCACTGGTTCCGGGGGTCGCTTCAACCGCATCGCCCCTCGATTGGATCAAGCAGAGCCTCGTGTTCACGTTCACGTCCGTGTCCGTGTCCGGGCCTTTGCAAGCAGTGCCCGCTTTGCCTGTCTTTCCTCGCGGATGCGTTTCCGTGCCTGTGTCGCACTGACCGCACCACCTTCTTCTTCCCTTGTCTCCTCAGCCACAAAGCGGTCGATGCACCTCTCCATGTGCGCCAGCACAGCGGCATCGCTCGCATCTGCGTCTGCATCAGCTAACCACTCAAAGTCGAGGCCCCAGCCACTCCGGCGGTTGCTCGCGGCACCGCCCTTGGTTCTCCACCATTGTACGAACCAGCCGGCAGCCCTGGGCAAGTCGGGCACCCCACCGCGCTGTAGCATGCCCAGTCTGTGCGCCAAAAGACCTAAAAATTCGTGCACGTCGTCGGTCGGCGTAGTTCCCGGTGGAAACAGTGTCAGATAGGAGGGCTCTTTTAACCAGAAATATTAAGGTGCAAAATTGCGGGAGACGGAAAGTCAATCAGAATCGTCATTGAATTAATATACATGACAAACATACCAGAATGATTGAGCGCATTAAGGCGATACAACAGGTAGGCGGCGAGCGCCTCGTTGTCGTACAGCCCTTCCTTAATACCAGCTGAACCAAGTCGAGTTAGTCCCATTCATGAATTGTTGAAGTGGTTATTCTGTGAAATCGCATACCGATCAGTGCCAATTTGACACCCCGCTCAGCGCCTCTGTCTCCGTGCCCAAGAAAAGGTAACATGACCCCAGGAGTATCGTAAGAATACACAAGTGGGTCTTCCGATAGTTTCAGCCGTGTAGAAAGTGCCCTCGTCAACCCCGGCTGCGCGGAAGTGCGGAGGGCCTTGGGTGTTGCTACGCATATATGCAATTGCAGTAAATACTTGACGGATGAAAAAAAAAAAAAAATTAACGAAACATACGGCCAGGGATACCGACGTCCCTTAAGACATTTAATAATGTGGACTTGCCAACATTAGGCATGCCGACGACAAGTACATTTAGCTCCGGTATATGTGGGTGTTGTCGAGCAACATCTTTTTCATATCGAATATATGAGCGGTTCATTAATTAAGCAGGACATCAAACCGACATACTCACAAGAAGGCCGCTAAGTAATTTGAGGTCTTTCGGCCTTTTCCACGACACAAACATTGTCCTCTGTTCAGGAAATTTTGCGGCCATAGCCCTTTGAAAAGGCTGTGCTCACACGGGCCACGCAATGCATGAGCGGTTCGTTACGTAGAGCAGGAAATGACAAATAAAGATTCTTACTTTAATACCCCATTCTGGGACGAGGTCACACTTGTTGAACACGACTATACGCTCGCATACACGCGCACCGGCGAGAGGCGAAGAAGCGGTGGCATGTTCGGAGAGCTGCCCCCTGCTCTGAGCGCCATCGGTTTAACTCTCCTAAGCGTGTAGATCAAATTAGCAAAAGAGCTCCAACAATAATCTGAGGTCCCGAGACACAAGTAGTGCGCGAGGGATAGGCACGGAAAATCACGAGCGCCTCATGGCCACGCCTGCTGGATCAGGATCAAACGGCAGCGCGGTTTAAACGCCAGAGAAGGGAACTAGTGCTGAGTCCAGCAAACTTCTCAGGCAATCCAATCTCCGAGCAGAGAATAATCAGGGCGTTTCTGATCAAAAAAAAAGGCCACATGTTCATACAGCATGCTCCATCAGGTTTTTGCCATAATGAACATATGCCATTTTCGTCATCTGGGGGTTGCTCTTACGAGTTATTATTATGCAAAACACGTGCAAATCGCTCAGGGTCGCAAACACACCGTCATCATCGGCCTCCACGGGTAGTGTGTGTGTGTGGGGGGGGAGGTTCTCCTCCACGACTTCGTGACGCAATCACTTACTTTCGAAGTTTCTATTAACGCTTGTGAGTGGCAGTCGGGCGTCCCGGAGCTCGAGTACCACGTCGGTGCGAGTGAGCAAGGTGGGCAGCATGCGAGAGAATCGGGTCATATGACCAGGATACCATGACTGAGGCGGTGGCAATGATGGATGGAGAAAATGCGACAGCATCGTGGGTTCTAGAGACAGGATCAGTTGTGCATCAGATTATGGAGGACTGGATGATGGAAAGCGCTGTAGAGTTGCCAAAAGGAAAGAGAGAAGCGAAATTGATTTGACGTACATTTTGTTGTTGTTGAAGATGCGCTTGCCACGTTTCCGAGAATGACGAATGACCTCGCCTGGACTCACACGGTAGACCCGGCGCCGGGCTGGTGGGCCGATTCGAGACATTGACCGTGGGAAACGTGCCAAGCTGTCATGTTAAGAGTCAACGCAACGAGAGTTTGGTGACGCATTCAGGTGACCTCTTGCTGCTAGCCTGATCTAGCTCATTCCCCTGCCCCTCTCATTACTGTAATCCCCCATCAATCATCTACTGTATGTCAATTCCGTGCAGATCACAGGTCTGTACTTGGGGCGATAATCTACTTTCAGGGACAAAATACAGAGAAAACATTATGATGTTCTTCACAGCAGAGACAAGAGAAGCGAAGAGAAAAGGATATTGGCTGCAAAGTAAAACCCGAGGCGTATGAAATACATGAGGATTGGTACCGATGTGTGAAGAAAAAATCGCGCAAAGCCAGAATGGCAATGAGGGGATATACACCAAAACAAGCAAGAACAGCAGAGGAATGAATCCAGCGATAAAGCAAGAATGTATTGGGAAAAACGAGAGAAGTGCCGATGAAAGAATAAATAGCGATTGCGGACAAAATGGCACACACCATGGCATGTGGCACAGTGCCGCTGTGCCACTACATTATTCGCAGGCTGGGTCCGCTAGGAGAAGAGATGTGTTAGGTCAGGCCGACCAAGACGGAGGTTGGGGGCACATACCGCACCACCTAGACCCACGAATCTTTTCCGAGCCCGATCGCATCAAAGCTCTTCCCACTCCGAGTCCGCCGCTCCTCCAACACCTGCACATCATCAAGCTTAATCAACTTCTCAGACGGGGGCGGCGACCCTTCCACCCAACCCTTCCAACCCTTACGAGTTGCGGCACGCTTCTTGCGGTGTCGGTGTCGGTGTAGCGGCGGTGGTACTTCGGTATCGATGTCATGCGATTCGTCGAAATCAGAATCGTCTCCGGGAGTATGCGGTCGCTTGGATGAAGTCCGGGAAGTGCTTGATGAGATGGACGGACCCGGAGTAGTCGGAGGGGAAGAGGGCATAGGTGGCGGTGTGACCGAGACAGAACGCTGCGTGGTGGCAAGGCGCAACACCGGCCGGGAACCCCAGGTAGAGGAAGTGGGTGTATCAAAAAGGAAATCTTTGGGATGTAAGGTGGTATCGGCGATGGAGGGAATAGTATCGTGGTGGGCGCCCGATTCACCATTTACGGGCTCATGCTGGACCGATTTGGCCCTTTTCTTGACGCTTTCGCGAGCCTTCTTGTCCCTCCGCCTTTCACGCTTCATGTCGTCCGCTGACTCGACGGCGGGATAGCGGGGGACGCCGTTGAGAAGGCTTGTGAGCACGTCCCTCGTCGGTCGGGGGTCAAAATCGCCCGCAAGTACGGAAGTAGCGGTGCGACGACGACGTTTATAGGGTGGAATTGCAGAGGGGAGTTGAGGGAGGATAACGGCCATGTAATGGAGGAGAGGGAGTGGGTGGAAAGCGTGTAAAGGCCAGTTGTTGGGTGGAGCGGGTGAGCGTGGTGGCCTAATAAACAGGCGAGTGAACGCCGGCTGTTATACTCGGCAGTGAAACGTAAATAATTACCCACAAAAAGGCACGTGGTTTTGTTTACCTTTTCCCACCGGATAAGGTCAGAGAGAGAAGCCCTCGAATGACTCCATTCTACTCTACAACCCTCCACCACCCCCGTTTTCAGGGGTCTTCCCCCCTTTTTTTATTTTATTTTATTTTCTTCCACTTCTCTCTTTGGCTTATACGCGGCGCCTTCTAGTTCAAACTGCCACTGGGCGCAATCTGACCCCGTTCTGCCTCAGCTTCTTCCTCTCCACATTCCTGCCGCCCCATGTTCCGCCCGTCTGGTCCATTTCTCGTCCGTTGCTGTGGAGACACAACACAATTGTCCCCCTATGATACTCTATCCGACAGTCTGGACGGCGGCTCATCCCCTCACTCGTCTTTACCGGCGCAGCCAAATTTTAAATTGGAGTTTCTCTTTTCAACTGGCACTTCAAAATTACGTGACGATAAAAATAATACATCGGGAGGCGCCCCTAGTAAAAACGCTATGGAGGATCCATGGGAGACAAAGAGTCGAGGACAGGAACGATCACAAAAATGCAATACATTCTCGGTTGTATGACTGTTGTATAGCGGAGATCACACCCATACTGATAAGGAGATGATAAGGAAACGTCCATATCAAGATGTCAACACAACGTGCATTTTATCATCACCCTTGTCTTCATTGTTGTTGTTGCTGCCGAGAACTCTTATCTTTTATTCTCTCAGCTGAGGTCTCTGGAATGTCAATAAGGTCACTGGCATCCTTCGCTTCTTTGGTTTTTGACATGGCGGCATACATCGGCTTCACTCAAACTCTCTCACTCTCACCGTTTGATCCTCATAAAACGTTTTCACCACCTCATCATTCCATCTTCACTTCGCCTTGTCTGGCCTTCTATGAACTGGCTTCTAGTCAGATGTGTTGATTATCAGCTGACGCTCCCTCGGTCACAATGAATTCTAATTCTCGTACCTGGATTTCCATGAAGTGTTCAGAAATTCATGTCGGGATGTGTAGTGTAATCGATTGAACAAAAAAAACCCCAATTTTTTTTCTGGCAGGAGAATAGCTCAATCGCGCGGCGAAGGAAAAAAAAAAGACGTAGTACAATAAGGCCCAGTAACAAGACTGTAACCATCTTTGGGCAGTACTCCCTTTCCGGGGATATTCTTCTGACTAGAAGCGAAGCCCATCATATACCGAATGACTCGATCTGGTAGCCCTGACGTCTGTAAACAGACTCACTAGTATCAAAGTGCCAGTGTGCCCGAAAATGCCAGTGGCACTTGTCACCGTGGCCACCGTGGCACCATCATACTTGTGATTCGGGACCTCTACTATCAAAAAAGCAATGGCTTTGATAGCCGACAAAGACCGCGACCGTAATACCGCTATTCCTAGTCCTAGGCTTTTTTCGTCCTTGTGATAATGTGATTCGATCATGCTGTGCGGGCCAGTGCGGCAACCTGTGGCGATGACTCGGATGATCCAGTGCGTGCCGCGGCCAAGTGCCAATTGAATATTGAATGTTAGATAATCGTCGCATACACAGTACTAGTACTAGTAAGTTACTAGTAGTGGCAATGCCAATCGGCACCTAGCTACTGTATAGCTAGTCTTTCAAGGAAGACCTTGGACTTTGGACTTTGGACGGGCACATCACCATGGTGGCTTCTAGCGAGAATGCATGGTCTCCAGCCGGGTCCAAAGGGGGTCAGAGAAGGGCCAGAAGCGCCGCCACGGAACTAGTGGCTGAGCTACGGGCGGCACATCCACATCCTATGACTCATTTCAGACCCATAGCCATGAGGAGAGATCCGGGTGACCGGGTCCGTTCGTTTTCCGCATCGCCCATGAGCGCCCTTTGGAGGTCCGGGGGAATGGACCATGTGTCCTCGCCCCTCATCGCAACGGTGATGCCTACAGTAAGAAGAGCGCCAGAGATTTTTGGCGGTGCCAGTTGTACTTGGTGCCGGAGATCAGATCAAAAAGACTAATAAGGCCCCTTGTGCCACCGCATCGACCTCTTTTCCCTCTTCACAACCCTCTAAGGCGCTCTGCGCTCGCCACGAAAAAGGATTCCCGTTAGCCGATTTGAACGACTGACCTCGTCATTATATAAGCAAGTTACTAGTGACGCGCTCTACCAACTGAGCTAAACGGGATTCACTCAAGTTCCGATTTTTGCAAATGATATAACTTTATTCCATCTTTAGGAAAGTGACGATCACTGACCGCACTGACCCCTTCGTACACATCGCTCAACCAGCCGTTTGGAATCCTATTTGTCAATGAAGTGAGGTTCTCATTCTCTGCTAATTCGTGTCCCGCCACCGATGCGTTAATACATTGTCAGGGAGCACCAGGAGCACCGACGATGGTTTCGAAGCCCTTGGAAAATTGGCGCACCAACAAATTCTCCTCACCCGCATTTTCAACGCCAAGACTGAGTTCCACACTCCTCGGGATCATATATCTCAACTCGCCCGTCACAAATTGCCCGTTGTCGCTACACGTCGGTCGCCGATTTTAAAGAATAATGTCGGCGGTAGGATAGGTTCTAGCAGACTTATTCTGTCCTCTTCAGCATCTGCGCATAGGCCACGGTTCCCTGCCACCAGGCGACGAAACCAAGGCCCAAGAATCCATGCATACATCCCCAAACGATTTCTGGGGTTACATTGTACCTAGATGACGCAGAGCGGGATCAGTTTATATATATGTTCGTGTGTGCGCAGTACAAGGAACCAAATTACTGACGCTTCAAGAAATGCACCGAAGGAGTACGGAATGAAACGCGGAGCTTGGAAGAGCACGGTTGATACGACGCTGTGGTACACACAGAGGCCGATGGCAAGAGCCCGCTTTCCAGGAAAGTACTCTAATATGTATCCGCGTTCAATCGCATGTATGTGCCCACGTATACACAAAGGTGACTCAACTCACCTGGCAGAGGATAGCAAAGCAGTACGACAATGCAGATGCCCAGTACCAATGTCGCGTACATCTTTCCAAACCGCGTGGTCGCGTTGTTAAGGGGCGTCGTTATGTCCGGGAGTTATGACTCACTTTCAGCATGGCGAGCGTGGTGTTGTTTAGCTGTAGGAAAGGAAGGGACGTGGGTGACCAGACGCCTTGGACGGCCAATGGCACTTCCAAGGCGATGTGGAAGTAAGAATACAGAGGAGCTGACATATTAGACGCGGTGAGCTTAGTGCGGCAGGGTGCCCACGACAGCTGAAAAGGCCAAACGTACAGAGGACTCCGCCCGGGCTGAGACATATTGTATAGTCGTCGGTCGGTGATACACTGCCAGAAGGCCCAGAACTGTTGTTGTCGTTGTTGTTGATACGTTATAGTCGAAGGTAAGTTGGAAAAAAAAATAATTTCGGCGCCATTGAGCACGGGACCAGGAACGACCCCCAAAAGGGGAAATCCGGATCTGAGATCTGCGTTCTCGTGGCTCGGGAGTGAGATCCGATCGTTATCCCTAGGAATGCTTTCGTCGGCAGTCGGTCTGAACCTAAACAAACAAGAAAAAAGGTGTTCCAATGAAACCGAGCTGGGGAGCACGAGTCATCATACAGGCCGCATGGCTCTCCTTCAGCTTCGGCGGTAACTGGCGGTCGTTCTCCGCTAGAGAGGCTCTCAAGTTGGATCTCTTCAAGTTTGATCGACAATTTACTAGTAAAAGCCGCACTACCAGAGTTGGTTTGTTTTCGTGCGTGGGTTCCTAACACCGATTCTCCCCTTCATCGAGAGCAAGATCGGGTTTCTACCCTTCTGAAATGGTTAGCGAAGCATGCCACTTCGCGGTACATATGCCGCAATCGCCTCGAGAGCTCACGAGGTGTCTCCGCAAACACTCTTTGACCTCATGTGTTTGTAATCATTTTCGTTCCGCATAGCGGCTGAATATCGACAGATACCTGGCCTGTGGATCCATGGCGCTACTAAGAATATTGCATTCTCGCTGAATGCCAGGGCGTAGCAGGATTGGCTGCTGTTCTGCATGACGCAAAAGGGGCTCAATCCCCGACGCGTTTAATTAAGAAGAAAGCTCAGTTCTTTCACCGCTTCGAGGGTTGTTTCCCATTGAACGAGAACTTTTTTTTAAGATTCGATGATGATACAGTACACGGAGCAAGCAAAAACGTATGGTATAGTAGTTGTCAAATGGCATCATGATGGCATGCGGCGCTGGCGTCTTACATGACATGCATGACGCCTTTCTCACGTTCATTCCCGGGTGGTAATTGACTGATAGCGGCTCACATTGTTCGTGAACTGCAGCTTCGGACTTACAGTGCACAGCTGACCCAACCCAACCCAGCAAAGAGAGGAGCGCCGCGTAAAGCCGCGGAGCTGGTCAACGGTGGTGAGAGGAATTTCCGTGATGTATTCGCTCCGCCAATTGAAGTCGTCCTGATCTGATCTTGGTACTGTATTGCTAAGTGACATGGTTGTGTCGCGGCGGTCGCGGTGCCGACAGCAGTGCGTGAGCTCTCCGCGCACCTTCTTAAAAAATTAACGGAGAAAAGGAAGACCCGGAAAACTTGGACAACAGTTTCTCACCCGCTGCCAGTGCTCACGTGCTGACTTCCCTATCACGCTTACAGCTCCCCAGGACGAGAGTGATGGTCTCCATAGCATGAGTTTAAAAAGCGTAGATATGCCACTAGCGATGCGGCCAAATACGGCTATGCTACCTGGCGTTAACTCCGGTTGTACAGCCACGATAATAATAATAATAATAAAATCGTGCGGTGGATTTACGCGGTGATACCGCGATTCGCTCCGTGAATGTAACGATCTGGCCGATAGCGACAATCCGCCGGCGTGGAGTGATTGACAATAGACAATGATGGTAAATATGACCACACCTGACATGCGAACTGTAAGTATCTGCCAGTGGGTCGAATGGAAGAATGCACAGAATACAATTGGCACTGGCACGATCAATCAAGGGCAAGGCACTCCCTCCGAGCTTCTTCAATGATAGCCGAGAAAAGCACGAATAATCTCTGTAATTTAGTCAGGCCAAACTTGAAAATACGCGCAGCCCGCAGTCATTATAAGATGAGTGATCCTCGACTCGGATGCTACTTGACGATGGTCCTTGGGGATATGATGATGTCGCAACGTGGGAGAATAGACATGCTGAATGATGGCTAGATATCATCATCTTATCCATAATGCGCGAACTTGTGATGGCATTGCGATCATCATAGGTTGCTTGAGAGTTTTAGCTGAACCAAGCCAAGTTGGAGGACAAGACCGAAATAGGTATTCGGGTGCTTCGAACCGAAGACCAGCGAAAAAGCGGATCCCATGATGCCCGAGCCTAGTTTTGTCAGGAAGTAAGGAGGAAATAACAATGATGCTCAGCGGCCAGGAAAGGTCTTATCGGGCTTGTGCCAGGATAACAATACAGAGAACGGGGAGAAACGGAACGTAACCGAGAATTGTTCCCCTCAGACCGGAGAAAGGGGAAGGACAATAGCGCCAGTCACACAGAGGGGAATTATCTGGAAACCGTACGAGGTTGCACATTACGTTGTCATGGACGCTACAAACAAAAAGTCTCTGCTTCGTTGGTGTGTATACCTAATTGTTACAACGACGAAGGTCGGCACTCTCCCTCCCCTCCCCACCGCGAACTGCGACTAGTGGTCGGATATGTCACTGCAATATCAGTTATATTACTCTGCCGCATCCTCATCCCCATCGTCAGCATCATACGCGTTTATACTCTGTCGCCAGGGTCCAATTTCGCCAAAATCAACGTCGCGATCTAGATCAATAGCTCCCCCACCTTCTTGCCAGATATCCTCGCTGATGAAACTACGCAAGCGCCGCACCTCAGAACGGAGCAATGAAATCTCGTTGTCGCGTCTTGCAACCTTTTCTTTGAGCAAGCAGATGTAGTCATTGCCACATCGCAGAAGTTGTAACTTGCTGACGCCCCGATTTGGTCCTTCTGTGTTTCCCCTAGGCGGCCCGCGGGGAGGCATGGCCCCTGGGAGGATTGGCTCGTCGGGATATCCTTCTTCACTTGGCAATGGGATAGCAGGAAGTAATGTGCGTAGATCGTCGAATGTTGTCTTCAGTGAGTCGCGGCGTTTCTGCTCTGCGGCCTTATGCGACGTCTTACGAAGGACAGGCGGTGGTAGGGAAGACGGGGTGATAGAATTAGAGGTATACATATTTCCAGCTAATCCGAGAAAAATCAGCGCTCAGCTGGAGGGAGTAGTAAAGCACAAATTACCGGGTAAGATGGGTTTTAGACTTGGGCTGAGCGTGACCCCGCTGCCTTTTTTGGTATGAGCTGAATGGAAAGCATCTTTCCCACGGCCAACAGATTTTCCTCTGCCGTCCTTTTTTACGGCATGTGTTGGGGGCGCAAGGCCGCTGTTCATGCTCAGCCCTCCAAGATTCATAATGCTGGCAGGAGTGACGGGGGTCATATGTCCAGTAGCACTCGCAGATGATGAGATCGCGACAGGCACATTTACGGAGGAAGATGATGCATTGGCAGGCTGGGTAACCGATGCCGGTGGCCCTGGTGGTGGCATTGATAAGTCCACTGGTGACGGTGTGTCCCCAGGTACATCGACACTGGCGCTATTCCTGTGTCCCCCTGCGCGTGACGAGCGCAGAAGCGGAGTCGAGGATGCGGATTTTGTGCCCCGCCGTGCGCGCTTTGTGGAGTTCGGGGTGGATGGCACCCGCGGTGTGGGTGATGGACGCCGTCGCGCCACTTTTGCCTGCTCATCCACAGGTGGTGATGCAGTACGCTTACTACGTCGGGCTTGCTGAGAAGGATCGGGTTTATATGCGTCCATCCAAGGACTTAGAGGGGAGAGATCAAAATCCAAATCTCCAGGAGATGGTAGGGGCATCGGGGGCGTTGTATCGAAGACAACGTTGGCCGGCGCGGAGCGAGCGTCATGCGAGGCCGGCATATGATGAGGTGGGAGGTGCATATCTGGAAGGAGTTGCGGCTGCGGCTGATTGTTCGTTCTATAGTGCGAGGTATCGTCGACATAACCGAGGGTGATAGGGGAGATGTAGTCTGTATTTGGGCTAGATTGAGCGTGCAACTCCGCAGAGTTGACTGAGACAAATTGGTTTCGCATTCTCCTGAAGTGAATGAAAGGCGGTACTCACCAGGTGTGGGGAGACCAAGGAAGGGGTTTTGAGGTTTCTGACGCTCGCTTGAACCCTCGATGGGAGTTGAGGTGCCTTGGCCATTCAAGAATTCGAGCTACGGATATCGGAGAGGAAGGAGTTGACGCAGGGTGAACGTCCTGGAAAAGCGAGGAGCATTCAACGTACTTGTTGCTGGAGGATCTGATTCTGTAACTGCAATTGCTGCAGCTGATTAAGCTTGAGGCGCTGCTCGAGTACGAGCTGAGGGCTGTACTGGCCCTGGCTCATTGAGCTGGTTTGCTGGCCTTGCAAGCCGATGAGTTGTGTTACGATATCGAGATCGAGAGGGACGTTGGGCATGACCGGGTTGGATGGGGACACTGTTGACGATGAGGGCGAAGGCAGAGCGCCACCGTACATACACGGATGATGAGATTCGTTCCCGCGCTCAGCGCCCACTTCGGCTATAAGGGCATTGTAAAAGTCCTTCTGCTGCTGTTGCGTACCTTGATGGTCCATGGTGCAGCGATTACGGGGAAGATGAAAGGCGAACGAGCAAGAGAAAAGAAGAGGAGAGTGTGAGGAGCAGCTCGACCCACAGACCTGCCAGTGCCATTTTCATCTCAAATAAGAAAATCCGGGCGGACGGAAAATCGCCGGATAAATTCATTTTCATCTGTTTTTTGCATCATAAAGTATGCCATAATCCCCTTGGATGACCCCATCAAACTGAGCACTCAGGACCTCGGAGGTCATCCCGAGGACAACAGTTTATACTTACACAGTCAGGACTCATGTGTAGATGGCCTATGGTGGATCTGCAGTATATCCCTGGGGATATCGCACACTAATAATGTTAGATAACGTAAGCCATGTCATTTGCAGCTATTTCCACCTCGGGCGAGTCGGGCCATGATTTTAATGATTGTGCGATTCATCTCTCATCAGCGATCACTCGGATGATGGATATAGAGAAAACTTACCAACTGTCAGAAGATTATCCAAAATCTCGATGTCGATACTATCGATGAGGGACTCGGAGAGTGCAACAGATTCTCAGATCGTATTGCACACAGATTGCACAGCTCCAATCATGATGGGTGGCCAACTAATTCGTTGGCATAATTGAATACAGTCACACCACACCCCAGAGAAATGCCGCATTTCAGACAAGAAAAGAGACCACCGTATCTTTTTCCCCAAGTGCGTTATGTATGATGCGAACCATAAGAGCGCCCATTATTCCCCGGTGCTTTGGGACGATCGTACCTAATATCTTCAAGTTGAGGCGGGAGACCCCGTTATGGAGCCGTGATGAGTGTATCGCGTTCATTTGCCTGATATTATATGTACAATATCGCAACACCATCGAAAATCACATCCATCTTGGCAATTATGAATGCCGAACGTGACAATCCATCTCGATAACCAGAACAAATCATCCATATGCATCCAGTGACCGTACAACTGATTCTCACCTCAAAAGGCAGCTCTATTTCGAGTTGCGCTGGTTCTAATTCAGGTTCGTGGCCAACTCCTAACATGGATTCGGCGAGACATAATTAGCTATTACAGTCGCCTCTCATCATCCATACGCTTCCGGAGCATGCCAAAAGTGCGCCATTTTCTGGCAGGGCAGGCTGTTAAGTGCTCCGGATGCCTATGGGTTATGAGAGAGGCGACTGTAGTGCTTAACGTATCGTTACCACAGCATAGCGGTGGGTAACAGCCATCGTCTTCGGTCCGAACGGATGGCCGCGGAGAGCGCAGGAGGAGTCAAGAGCGTCAACATCGCTGTCTCGGACCATAAGATGTACATCAAGCTTCGAAGAAGGTAGGTTGAGGAGCACCTGAAAATAGCCCAGCGGGAGGTTGGATACGGCAGGTAGTCACTTGACATAGACAGGATGTTTTCAACGGATCGGATAGAATCAATCAAGCGGCGCATGGGAAAACGGGAAGGTCGAGGACTGTAGTTGTCTGAACCGTCCTTCAAGGGTACCCTTGCAGGCGCCTTAATTTAAACCTCGCTTAACGGAGGAAAACCAAAGGCCACTGTCGCACCTAACAGCTGTGCTCAAAGAAGAGATCGGAGAGATGAAGGCGGATCAAGGTGGATCGGCGCAATTGATGACGCCGTCATACCTTCGTATGAAAAACACCAGGACAAGTGCACAAAGATGGAGCTTATGATATAATCCTTCCTTTGGATCAGCAGACCCGAGTGCTGGGAATCTGGACTGGCCGCCTGGTAGCCAGAGGATAGGCCAACCCAAATTGAGTTTTGATGATAACATGTTTCGGCCTCCACGATGCCAGAGGAGGGACTACACAGACTAATTAAGGAAATTCCGCTAGTCGCACCGGGGTGAAACGCATACCGCAAGCACACTTGCTCAACAGTCGTCTGGGGGTACCCGTTTATCAACTAGAATGCCGATCATGAATCAAGAGCTGTCCGAGTCCGTGCCAGTGAGCGCAGTGCTAAATGAAGGCGTGCGTTAAAAATAAACTCCCTTCGACAGACAGATAGTAATCTCGTAGGTTAAATGAAGATTAGGGGTTTGCAGATTGATGTCGTGAATGCCGCGCATAGAAGTCTGACAAGCTGATCCATCACATTATTGCGACAAAAATAACCTGACCGTTGATCCGGATGGACGGCGGCCATGATCCGAGCTGTCTTCGCTCCGTACAAAACAAACGAGCTTCCGTGTTCGATAAAATCGAGGCTTAGCCAGTACCACGTACCGCATACGCTCGGGAGAATTATTTCTGAGAAGTGATGGCTCACGTGGCTGTCACGGCTCTCCGTCTTACCCGAAAGACGTGGCGAGGTCACTATCGGTCAGTTGAGCCAGTGTGTAACTCTCCGTGACGCTCTGACGAGTGCTGAGGCCTATGAAAATGAATAACATACCTTGTCGCTGTAAATTGTTTTTGTATTTAGGACCCTACTGGTAATAACGTCCACACGTTCTGAGTGTTGAGGTAGTCAGAGCGGAAACCCCTTGAGGTATGAAGGCTGGCTTTAGTAGATGGCACTCTGGTAAGATCTCCGGGTGGCAGTAGACAACGAAAGTGCTGTTGAGACGACAGAGCTCAGTTTCGAGTACCGTGAATTAGTGGCAAATTATTACTAGGATTCATTTACTACTCGAAAAATCATCATGACTCCAAGTCTGATGGGCGGGATGCTGTGTAAGATGATGCTCGCTAGGCATCAGTGACTTGATCGAACTGGGGGAAACGGCCGCACGAGAGAAGAGCCGGTCGTCATGTCTACGGAAATGAATGAGGACAGCGGCCAAATGATGAGCAGCGAAGGAGCCCCATTTGCTCACCAGAGAAAAGGTGAACGGGCATCAACTGAGCACGCCACGGTTTACCGCGGCTCACCGGCTCATCCACCGCCCACCGCTCATCATGGAAATTTCCCCGGGACGAAAATTTCCTGTTGAAATACGGCTTTGTGTCGTTGCCTCGACCTTCAAGTTTCTCATCGTGTATCAGCCCGGTGATCCAGACGCTCTCTAAACCGAAGTGCATCGACTGCGCATCAACGCCTACGCAGAAGATGTGGCTCATCCTTTTACATAGATAGCGTTTAGAACCGTTCCGGGGATGTGTGTTTCGGTGCGAACTCGCGCGATACGAATGCCACTGAATTAGCACCCACCCCCATTCAGCACCTAGCAGATCTCAGTCAATTAATGATAAATTTATCTCCTTGCAGAGTCATGGTGGCTTGTAATGCAAATCCTGAAAAAGCAGCAGTTATGAGCAAGACACAATGGGACCGCCGCACGACGGGGAGCGAGTACCTCATCAATGGCAGAGATATTAAAGAGTAAGAGCCCGCTCGGGAACTGGTCCGAAAATAAAACACGGTCGTGAGACCTTGGTCCGGTATGTGCCAGAGCTCGGTCGTAAGCATGCTCCAATGGTGAAATCGACAATGATGACATTTCCCCCGAGGAATTCAGAGGAGCCTACCTTACTGCGTGGTCTTTGAGAAGCATTCTTCGGACCATTCTGGGTGGGTTAGCCACAAGTTGACTTAAATGCAAAGCCCCCAAAGTTTAAGGGCCCGAAACGCCAAGAAGTTAATGTTATGTTATGATAACTGGCGGCAGAAAGCATACTGCCACCAAACCGGACGGATGCACTTCCACTGGCAGAGCGCTGACGGAAACAAACCAACCTCGTAGAAGCAACGCCAATATCGATCCGTGAGAACGATGGACGTTACGAACGAAGAAAACGTAACGAGGACTAAATATTATCCACTGTGCGGCTAAATGGGGAAATTGAGAGGAACTGTGGAAGAACTGCGCGGGAAGCCTGAAGCCTGGTAGGGTGAGCATAAGTGACGAGTGGCTCAAAGTCGTAGATTAGGTTATCAGGGGTGTCCACGATGGGCTGATATTAGCGGCGGACAGTCATGAGACAGCGAGCAGCCAAGTGACCCGTTTTCGAGGGCATTGTCTGCATCCTGCATAAACCGTCACTGGCGATAATTATCGCGGTTCAAAGGCAGTTGTAATTGGCAGGTTGGTGACTATCGGTGCGGACAGCCAGCGGAAGAAATCCGCTGCTACCAAATGTCCGGACAGTATTCACTTCTAAGCCTCGGATCAACGATTGGCTGTCCACGACAGTAGGTCCATGACCGTAGATCACACTGCCAACTGACACGGAGACCGATTTACTTCGGACGATCACAATCAATACAAGGGTAATGCTCGGGTCTTCTATCTTCGACTAGTTGACAAC
Source organism: Russula emetica (assembly GCA_015178925.1). Classification (NCBI taxonomy): domain Eukaryota; kingdom Fungi; phylum Basidiomycota; class Agaricomycetes; order Russulales; family Russulaceae; genus Russula; species Russula emetica. Next base: position 132,208 of record WHVC01000030.1, on the reverse strand, counting down.
TTCAGCGGGGACAACATTCTCTGGGACCTTCTCGGGGACGACCTTTCCGGAGCGAACCTGAAAGAAATGATATCAAGAGGGCTTTCCAGGAGCGTTCACTGCGTTTATGCTAACCTCCTTGCCAGTTTTACTGATAACGGCGAAGACATCATCATAAGGAATGGTTCCTGTGACAAAAACTTCCTGCTTCTCAAGGCTAACATCATATGAGGAGACTGGCTGAAAATGAGTTATCGTCAAGCTAAGTAGCGTATGGTTACTCACTGCCAGGGCCCTTCTCCTGCGCCTTCTTGAGGGCGCGTGTCACCGCACCGGAGCAACCGTTGCAGGTCATCTGCAGACGCTAAGCGATGTAAGAATGCAATATGTGCATATCAAGGCTACCTTGACATCAAATTTGTAGGTATTCTCGGTGTCAGCCTGCATAAATAAGCGTCAGGAATCCATAGGTGATGTTAGTAACGACAGCGAAAAGGAACCATTTGAGTGTCTATGTGAGTAAAGAATCTGAGACAACATGTGAGCGAGTATGGAATCGAGCTGCCTGGCACTTACTAATTGAACTGTTGGAAGGGAGATGCTGTTGGAAGGGAGATGATGGTTGGTAAGAGAGGCATTGCTGACTGTAAATAGCCAATCAATCGGTCATGTGCTCCGTCATGTGTTCGTCCCTCAAAGTCACGTGAGCCCAGCTGGCCATCAAAGAGCACTCACTCTCGGTCGCTGCCTATCATTCTCTTTATCTGGGTCGCTATATCTCCCCTGACGTTTTAATGAGTGGATCGACGAGAGCAGGCTCCGCGCGACTGAATGCCTACCATGGGACAAAGCGTCAGCTCATAGGAACAACTGCCAGTCAAGTTGCGCCTGCTTGGAGGACATCGAACGGGACAGGTGGCCCAGCTGCCACTAATGGAAGCACATCACCTCTTTCGAAGAAGGCTTTGCAGCGTGGAAGTAAAATATTACTTAGTAACTTGCCTATGGATGTGGCCGAGGCTGAGGTCGAGGTGTGTATATAGCTGTTTCCCTCCGTACACGATACCCTCATTACTTGTAGGAGCTATTCAAGAGAACGATTGGACCTGTGAAGGACCTGTTTATCATCTACAACAACCAAGCACGATCGAAAGGAATGGCCATCGTTAGTTTTCACCGTCCAGTGGACGCAGAGGTGGCACGGTCAAAGTACAATGGCAAGGTCATCGACGGGAGTACGTCCTTCTCAGCATATTTCGCTTCTATAACTGACTAGGCATTTATTACTAGAGCACAAGCTTAAAATCGAATTAGTGACAGGCGAAGACGAACTGTCAGTACAGACGACGAAAGACCAGTCCAATACCCCTCCGACCCTACTATCCCGTATTGCCGGTCCTTTCAAACAAGTGGCCCCGGACCAGGTGCCAAACAATACAGCTACTATACAAACCCCGTATGTCTCCAGTTGAAGCTTCATTTCGCGAGTGTATGCCGTGTGGCGGCGAGAGCTCACATTACTCATCACCATCAGACAGCATCCAGCGAAGAGGAGAAGGGCACTCTCCATTGTTGTTTCGGGTCCTCAAAAGCGCATGAAGAAAGGACCCAAGCGCGTCAAGAAATCTCTTGCTCAGCTAGACCAAGAGATGGAGGAGTACCGAGCATCTGCGACGAACGGAAACAGCGCATAGACTCAAGGAATCATACTTGGTTCCTTCACACTGTTGGGACCTGATTGTCTGCTGTGCATTTACAAGCGTTGCTGATCTTATTAACCCCTGGCCATATCAGCTCACTGTACGTTGTTAATACCACGACGCTGGCCCATCCGTGCGTATCTAACTTCGTATATGCTTGTTCTTTTTGTGACTCGTTTCGTATTATATTCTAACGTGTAGTAGACTCTTCGCATGATTTACGAGAGTGTTGGGGATGTCGTAGAATACACTGTATTGCCAAGGGAGATGTGCCCCTGGAGTAGGGTTAGGGCAAATAGACTCGGCTCGGCTCTGTTACACTGGCAGTGTTCCTTATCAATAGTAGCGATGGTTGCACCACTCTACACAACTGCATCTGGTCTCCTTTTCCATGCAGGGAAGATCCTCGTAGTCACAGTTGGACTTCCTGCTCGTGGAAAGACCCACATTTCTCGGGCCCTCGAACGGTACCTTCGATGGGCTGGGATAAAAACACAAGTCGTTTCTCTCGGTGACTACAGGCGCAAGACGTTAGGGGGAGCCCAGAAGCTCCCCCCTGACTATTTCACACTCGGTGCGTGGCCGATCAATCACAGACGTTGCACTATGTTGACGCCACCAAACCTAGGGAATAAGAGCCCTGAGACCATAGAATTGCGCCAGAAGGTTCTGGATGGCTGTGAACAGCTCATCTGGGACTTTTTCAGCGCTGGGGGGCAGTGCGTTATCTACGACGCCAATAACGGGCGCCGTGAACAACGACAAAGAGTGTTGACGAAGTTTGGCAAGGAGGGCATACACGTTGTGATCCTAGGTAGTTACTACTGCGTTTGGTTTCATTGCTTCTCCTTTTCGTTGACCTTTCCCTTTGTAGAATCGATCTGTGATGACCCTGCGGTTATAGAACGTAATATACGTAGTGTGAAGATCTCTTCACCGGATGCACGTCCCCGTTCCATTTTCTCCACTTTGCACTCCCCGTTGATACCGTGAATTAGTACCGTGGCTGGGATCCAAACCTTGCGGTGCAAGACTACTACAGCCGTATAAGGGACCACGAAAAGCACTACGAAACAGTGGATGAGCTCGATGTGCCGTCCATCCGGATCATTAATGTGAGTTCCAATGCTCCGCTCGTGGCATCTCCTCCGCTCATTAGTCAAACTTAGGTCGGCGAGAAGATCATGGTCAACGTGGGTTCCATTTCTTCACTCATCCCCCGTCTCCATTTGCTCATGTCAACAACCTTAGAATGTCCGAGGCTACTTACAGGTAACAAATCCATGTTTATTCCATTCGTGCGGCTTATTATGTATTAGTCAAGGATCATTTTCTTCCTGATGAACATTCACAATCGATATCGTACCATCTACTTTGCACGCGTACGACTTCCAGCCCGCTTTCCTGTTGCTTTACTTAGGCCTTCGTTCAGTCCGGGCACTCGTTACATGAAGCATTCCTACAAGGTTGACGCTGATCTCTCAGAGATAGGATGGGAATATGCCGAACGACTGAAAAAATTCGTTCTTGAGCGTCGCGCAAAGGCATTGAAGGAGCGTGGTCTCGATCCCAAAACGAGTCGTCTTGTGGTCCGTTCGTTCTGCATTATTTGGACCCTGTGGCTCATTCTCTATCTAGATATGGACCTCCGCCCGTCGCCGTGCACACCACACCGCATGGCCATTCATGGCGGCGGCTGACCCTAAACAGCCAGGGGGAGCTCAATGCAAAGTCAAGGTTATAGAGAGGCCACAAATGTCCGAAATCAACCCGGGTGTCTGGGACGGACTCACCGTCGCCGATGCAAAGCGAGAATACCCCGAGGAGTGGGAGCGCTTCGTCAAAGACCCGTATTCCTTCCGTGCGCCGCGTGCGGAAAGCTACCATGATCTCAGTAGTACGTTCTTCATTTCCGTTTTTTCGTCGTTTTCACGCTGGCATCTGTCATTGAATCAATTCCTGCCCGTCCACGTCCCTAAAGTCCGATTGGAACCGACGTTGATTGAACTGGAGCGTGAACAAGAAGACTTGCTAATTATTGGACACGCATCCGTCATCCGCTGCTTGCTGTCATACCTGATCGGTTTGCCACCCTCCGAGATACCCGCAATCGAGGTTGCACGCGGAGATCTAATCGAGGTCGTCCCTGCGTCCTATGGTGTGCATAGTCATGCCTATCATTTCTGGGATGGCCCTGGTCGTACGCACGGTGAGGGTGAAGGAGCGTACGAGGATCGTGATCCGAACAACTTTTACGAGAACTATGCCGAAGATACCCGGGAGAAGAAACACAGGGTCGGGTGGGCATGATTCGGAGAAATTGTAGACTGACTGTACGATCATTACGTCTTGGACGTCTGTTTTTTGTAGTGACTAGGGTGTCTCTTTGCACTCGCTCCGCTAATAAATGAACGTTGTACAAGTCCAAAATTACACACTTGTCCGCCTATACGGCCTGCCCTCATACCGCCTCTCCCACCAGGGCCGGAAAAATCAAGCTCTGATAGAAAACTGACTTCAACAACTTTCTCACAGATCTTGGTTACTAACTCGGCACTTTCCCCTACCTCGTGTTCACCACTGCGATCTGGAAATCCCCCCTCAGAGAGATCGTCCTCCTTAAATGGTTTGAAATAGGTTAGCTTCAGGGCGAATGCCACGCTGAGTCCTTAAGGGACATAGAAAGACTAGTACTAGACGACGATATGTGGCGTTGTGGTGAGACGGTCCGTGGGACCAGCTAGCTGCGGGCCACCGGCGTTTGTGGCCGCACATGGTGAGAGCGCGAGACGCATACTAAAACCTTGATAAGAACGACCCGAGAAGCTGTCGACTGCGGACGAGGATGCTAGCGAAGTATGCGGCGTACATGTCGTACGCGCTGCGCAGGAAAAACCGTTTAGCACTTGCATAGGGCAAAAACAAAACAAGAAGCAAGAAGCAGCTAGTAAAGGCAAAAGGCCCTGGGAATGGACTGCGGGTTAACTAGTAACGCTAGACCACCTTTGGCTGACAGGGGTTGTACAAATTCAAAATGAGGTATAGTGGCCTCATTTTCGAATGAAGAAGTATTCTGTGATCTCTGGGGGGAAAAATCCCCTGTCATCGTCGTCATGTGGTGTCTGAGGAAAAAGGGGGATTGAAGGGGTGGAGGGGGGGGGGGCGCAATCGAGCCGCATTATCACGGACTCAATCGAGTACTCAGGAACACGGAGTTTGGCAAAGGCAATTGCTTTTCTTGAACATTGTTCCATGGAAACATGCCAAACCCCACAATCGCCGCCACACAGCCTCCCATGAGAATGTTCTGTGTGGGGGGGACGGGGAGGTAAGTTGAACGGGCTTAATACGCCAATGCCTCGTACGCACGATGTCAAACGAGGCAACGGAGCGAGCGGTGAGGTCAAGCCCGGCTGAGATAGAATTCGGCGAAAGAGTTGGTTGCTACGTTCCTCCGTCTGCGGCTTACCGACACTGGCAGTACGAAAGTGGATCCGCTCGAAATCTCAGTATGGGGTGTTTGAACGCAGGCCGTCTCCATAATCGAACGGAGAACCAACGCCCAACACGTACCTACGCAACCTGGATGATGAACGCTATCGAAATGAACCTCACCCATTAAAGACCGTCAACTATGGGGAGGGGTTTTTCTTGATCGAGGTGTAGCGTAGGTACATCAAAACGTGTCGCATGCCAGTGGGACCGGTTGTCGTTAAGAAACGAGGTTCAACAGACAGGTGGATGGAGGGTCCCCGTACGGGATCATTGATGGACATGCGAAGAGGAGCTGTTGACTATACCACTTATGAAGCTATTGAGAAGACGTAAAAGCGCCCGCAACGAGCTGTAGATGACTAGAAGCAAAGGAATGCCTCGCGCGAGATGGAAAAAAGAAGCCAGCGCGTTGCTGCGGTGCGGCGCACACACGACCCGGGCGAGGACGTGTTCTATTCTTCCAAAGATGTAGCGGTCGCGTACGCGAAAAACGTGGGGCATCTCACTGAATGCAAGGACATGAAGGAGTCGGTCAGTCTGAGCACCGCCCAACTGAGATCGCCTCCGTGCAACGCGGAAGGCTGGTGGATGATTAGGTTTGACCGACGGCGACGCGCCTTTGGTAGCTCGCACACCACGAGGCCACAACAGAATGATGTGACTCCGGCAATTGGCGCGACCTCGGCTCGAGGTGACTAGGTAACCGACTATTGTTCGAAACGAAAAAAAAATGCGTCAAACAAATCACAATCATGTGGAGGAGGTATTGAAATCGCGTATGGAAGCAACTTACATTTTGTGGAAATTGCTGAAGGGAGATGAGCTCAGAAAAGGAAAGCACGTACGGTCTCTGGTTGTGGTGGACATCGAGCCGGTCCGCTGCAAGATGAAGCCCATCAATCCATCGCAGTGCACTGGCATTGCATTGACCGTAATAATACCGTCAAGAAGTCTCCGCTAATATTGGCCTGGACACCAAGTCGAACTTGCCCCAGAAACCAAAAGAGGCGCCGGAGACCACAGGGAACATGACATGAAGGATCGCCTCGGGACGGGCATTATCCACAATGAACAACGCGGCCATGCCATATCTGACCGAGATGCAGAGCAATGCCTGCCACCATGAAAGGCTGGGCTACATCACTGACGGTGCGGTCATCTAATAGCTATATATATTGCATAGACGCACAAGTTAATCGTTCGTGTCAAACACAGAAACGAGTCTATAGTACGCGTACAAAAGTTCGTTTCTACGCGTCTGTTAAACCCTGTTTCTCAGGATTCGACGAAAAAGTGATCCTTACACTATAAGTTGGGAGCTAAAGCGGAAACAGGCACCATACAAATGGAGTAATCGACGCTGCCGTGAACAGATGTGGCGACCTGGCCAACGACTTGTGATGTAGGAAGTCCGAGCTTGGATACTAGTGGGAGTTCATAGATGTCCATGGTAACCTCGTTCGACGACCGAACGTACTGAACGGGCGATTCAAATGCCAAACATTTCGGCAAGGAAGTGGAATCGTGGGAATTTTAACACTGGCAAGCCTTCGAAGGTCGTACAGCCGAAATAAACGAACCTACTCACCTTCCTGTTTTGGACAACTTTCTCTGGTAGCTGGCCATCAATCGTGTTCTGGAAAAACCTTCACAGTATTGTGAACAGTATACCCAACCTGTCAACCAGCAATGGATGGAAGACAGACAAATGTGTATGCTTGAGGCACACGATGCCGATGTGGAAAGGATACGTGTTGCATATGATGAAACGACAACGATAAGAAATTAGAAAAATGTTAGATGCAATCACAAGATGCGAATAAATAAATGCTCCAGGCTGGGTGTTCAATGAGGGAGAGAGATAGAAGAAGAAACAGGAAAGCACTGTGAAACATAGCAGAATGCGACCAAAGATCCAATCCAAAGAAGAAAAAAAAAAGGTTTCAGTACGGAGTGTGAATAGTCTTGCGATCATTGAGTGGCCGTAAGCATCAGGGTATTAGTTACGATTGATGAGCGCGACGGTTAGGGATCGAATTTGATGTCTCCAAAAATGTCGAGATGGGAGGCTACGCGGAGCTTGGATGATGGTGATGGAGAAGTGAACGTAAAGGCAGCGTAAATTTGTTTCCGTTCTGGGGTCGAAAATAAGGCCTCTTCACTGGCAATGTCAGCCGTTTTTGGTGAGACTGAGCCCACCAATGGCTTGAGTGAGGAAATCCCGCTATCTTCACTGCGACTTTGCTTCTGTCGAGACCCGTCAATATAGGAGAATGACAACAGGCACGCTTCCTTTACCTTAGGAGAAAGTATGCGAGATATGGCGGGTCGAGATTCAGTAGAGGAAAGTGATACTTGATCGAAAGCGTGTGAAACATCGGCAAGAGGTGAAACGGTCAGGTCATAGCATTTGGAGTCAACTTCGGCTTGTGCGACCTTGTCCTGACAAGGCTGCTCAGGTTCTACCGACTCCTCAACTTTGGAGAGGTCAAGTGCCCCTAAACTAGTAACCCTACTGCCGTTGAGGGTTTTGGACGAGGACGACGTTGTAGTCTTGCGTTTCCTGCAGTCCGAGTCTCGCGACTTCTTGGTAGTCGAAGGGATGTGCAACTTGGTGGCGAGAATACCATTCTTACGCTTCTTTGATTGAGAATCCATAGCTGCACCGGAACGAGCGCCCGTTACGGGATGAAGGTTCTCTTTCTCAGCAGTGGTCACGGGGATGGTGGAGAGGCCAAGAATGGTAGGCTCAATAAGAGGTGGGGAAGGGGATACGTCAGTCTTGATAGTGGGCAAGGGTTCGGATGGGTCATCTTGAAAAACTACAAATGTGCGAGTAGCCATGTTTCTGTTCGTAATGGATGTGGGATAAACGGTTCGTGAAACTTGACGTGAGTGGCGCGTGCTAAGGAAGGGCCGAGAGTGAGAAATGACGGAGAGGAGGCGGTGCCGGAGATCAGGGTGAGAGAAAGAGAAAAAAGGCTGTGATGATGGCACACGAGAGGTGAACGAACACGACGAGGAGGTGAGGATTGCCTCGGCCAGGCCCGGCTCTTTAACAACTTGCCTCGGTTCAAACTCCGAACAAGTGGGCGATCTCCTTTTTAGGAAGTTAATTGCACCTCGACGCGTGACACGCGTCTGCGTCACGTGTTCGAGGACAGCGTGATGGAATCAAAGTCCGAGGACGGGTCACGATTCACGGGAACGTGTTCACCATTGCCCAAGGTGTGAAACAATAGCCCTCTGTAAACCCCATTCGGGTCTAGCTAACTTGATTGGTAACCCTCCGTGATGACGCCGCTGTGACGTCTGATCCTTATCGCAGTACTGTCACCTCGTGTCCCCTTTCGTAATGGGCACACAACCTTGGTAGTGGCGGATGCAGCGCCTCTACGGAAGAACCTAATCACCACCAAACTTGTGGAGCTTCGGGTCACACTTCCTATCCATTCTATCGGCCTCCGAAGGTTATGGGTCGAGACAGGAAGCATTGTGGCACACTGCTGCCCAGCTGCACAGTATCGGTATGAGCCATCCACATCTCTCTCTCTCGGCTATGTTAATGACGTTAGTGATGTAGCTTCCATGCAAAATTGGGTTCAATTAATACTACCATTTGATGGATGACCGGCATTGGCCCAGGACGAGCTATAGAGCTCAATTTCAGGGTGCACTCCCGAGGCTGTTTATGGGGGCACGTTGATCGAAGCCAACAACCAACCTAAACCGCCGAGGCCGAATATTTAGTCACATTCCCAAGGGTGCGATCGGCGGCGAGCGGATACATCCTCTGCGGCTGCGGCATTCTCAATCTGGGCTTCCCCACTTAACCCCTTACCTCGGCTTCCCGGGCAAATTATATTCTTTTCCTGACAACACGGCAGGGACACGTCTTGTAGGCGTACCACAGCCTTATCATTCTTCGGAATCCTCGTGTCGCTAGCAGGTCCTCGGAAGGGTATAAAGAGATTAGTTGATCATCACAGAGGGGTGTTTGACTCCAAAGGGTAAGAGTGTGCCTGGGGCACTCCTAAGGGTGGATCTTGGCGTCTCCTACATGGGTCCGGCAATCTCAATTTTGTCAACTATAGGTCAGATCCGGGAGTCTAGATTCAATAGAACCCGCCGCTGGATCTTTGGTTTACTTGTGCAAAGAAACGTGGTTGGCTCATGTTGTGCACACGCCGCAGTCGTCCCGGTGCCGCACGGCCTCACCCACGGCCCACGTAAAAGTACCAGACCCTCAATCCTTTTTTGCATCATTCCCCCGACTCCTCAACTACTCGTCTCTCGCCGAAAGGCATCCCATATTCCCCCCTCCTCTCCTAAATACACCTCTTGGAGGTCTTGCAGACCCTTCCCGACAGTATGTCGTCGAGCTATCTTCCTCGTCCCCCCGCTATCGGTACCATTATCGACAATGGCACCCTCGAACTCGTGAGCGTCTTGGGCCATGGTGGTTATGGGGTTGTTTATCGCGCGGTCGACCTTCGCTCTCCTACCCTCGACGGCCCATCCTATGCCGTCAAATGCCTACTTCACACGCCAACACGAAACGCCGGACGCCAACGACGTCTTCACATGCAAGAGATCGCCCTTCACCAACTTGCATCAGTTCATCCGAATGTCGTCACGCTCCATCGTGTCATTGAAGAGGGAGATTGCACCTTCATCGTTATGGATTACTGTCCTGATGGTGATCTGTTCGGCCAAATTCTGCAAAAGCGACGTTATCTTGGCCGAGACGACCTCATCAAACACGTTTTCCTCCAACTCCTCGATGCGGTCAATTACTGCCATTCTCTGGGCATCTACCACCGTGATCTCAAGCCGGAGAACGTGCTCTGCTTTAACGGGGGCCTGCGGCTTGCGATAACGGATTTTGGGCTAGCTACCACTGAGAAAGTCAGTGAGGAGTTCCGGACCGGCAGCGTGTACCACATGAGTCCTGGTACGTCACTGTCGTTTCTTTGTATCTCATCAAGACGTACTAACGCATGCTCAAGAATGTCAAGGTGGAAGCTTTGCTCCCAGTGGGACGTACTCGCCGCCCTTCAATGACATATGGTCGCTTGGTATTATTCTTCTCAATCTCATTACTGGGCGCAATCCGTGGAAATCGGCTTCGTCCTCGGATCCAACGTTTCAGGCGTACCTGCAAGACCCCGCGAACTTCCTCCCCAGCGTTCTTCCGATTTCAGCTGAGGTCAACGAGATCCTTCTACGGACGCTCGACATCGACTGGCGCAACCGCATCAGTATCGCTGAATTGCGGCGCGCGATTAAGGGGGTAACAACATTCTATGCGGATGACGTCGTGTTCGAAGGTAGCATGGCACGGTGTTCATGGGAGGCTGGCATCGACATCACTGGCGGATCTCAGCCCGAAGACGATAGCTTCGACTTGCCACCACATGAGCAGCAGCAGGAGGAACCCAGGTCCGCCTGGAGCAGAGACTCCAGCGCCGATATGGTCTTCGCTGCGCCATCCCGGGGAGACAGCAGTTCATGGGTGCCCTACCCAGCGTCAGGGGCGACTTGGGGTGCGGACTCGGGCCTTCGTGCCGATACGCCGTCGCAAGGTTCGACAAGCTTCCTAACTTACGACGATCAGCGGACGCCCTCGTCTTCACGCTCCATGTACTCCCCGGCTTTGTCTGGGCCGTACGCCTCCACGCAAGCGGACGAGGATTCAACCTATGTCGATGGCTCCGTACGACTCAAGCCTGAGGCCCTTTCCATTTCAACTGCCAGCGATCTATACGAAGGGAGCATCGTCATGCGCTCCGCAGATTCCACCACGATGCACACGGCACTTGAGAGTCCCATCGCGTACTCGTCTTTTTTCCTCTCAAGTTCGGTATCGGTTTCTAAACCCTCGTACGCGGCGCCGTCTGCGTTTGAAGTGGGGATCAGCAGCTTTTACGAAGATGACGATGGTCGCCTCCGCGACTCGATGAGTTGGACCCGCGCCTCGACATTCGACCAGCGCACGCATGCAGAGTCGGACCTCATCAACGTGTCCTCGATGGACTTCAGCCCCACCGAACAGGAGCACACCTTGTTCGGTCACTCGCCCGTCAACGGCAAGCCATGGCCGGATTTTTACGCTATGATGCCACCAATGCCACCACCACCGCACCCACAGGCGGCGCAGGGCGCCACCCGGGTCGGATTGCCCTTTCCGCTCGTCGTACCCCTTAAATCCTCCCCCGCGACGACCACGCCTTTTCCGTCCCCTCCCTCCCCATCCGACAATGCCCGGAGGAAACCACGCTCCTCCAGTTTCTTTAATCCCATCAAACTCGCCTTTCCTCCCCGCCACCCCTCTTCCTCGCCTTCCGTCCCCGCACGGCGTTCGGCGCCAGCCTCACCCAACTCGTTTCCCCCCCTCCCCGTCTCCCCACTCTTCCCAAAATCGGCAGGTGCCGAATTGGCCCACCACCACCACCACCTACAGCCCAGCCCAGCGCAGGAGCACACGCATGGACGCCGGCGTCATCGTCAACCCTTACGATCAGCACGGGACTGGCTCCTCTCTAGTAGATTTTTCGCGGCCGCTGCCGCAGCGTAGACCGCTGCGCGTGGAACACATTAATTCCCCTATTTATCAATTCGGCTTTTTTCCCCATCTAAATACTCATGTAACAACTCTCGGGCATACAACTGTTTATTATCCTCAGATGAACACTGGCACATGACTCGGGTTGAAACACCCTTTTTTACTCTTTCCCCTCCCAACATCACATTCTTCACTGTAGAAAACAACCCTTCAACCCATCTATGTATTATGTACTATCATTGTTTATGACAAGCACGGGGGAATACGTTCCGTCCTGAAGGTCCGACCATCACGGCGGCAAGTGAATAACAGGATGTGATGATTGCAGAGTGATATGAAAAGATAGATCGATCATCGAGTCCTAAGGTTGAGGAGCTTCCTGCCTCGCTCACGCTCGATCTCCTGCTTCCCACGGACTCCTGAACCCTTGTCAAGTTTACGCCCAGGTCCACCAATGCCGTTACCCATGGCAAGGGGCGCATTTCCCGCGTGGAGCATGCGAAACAGCAATTTTATGACGTTGAGGGGGTTGCGCGATCCCCATACTTTGGCGGATATGTCCTTGATCCCGGCAGCCTTGAGGACCTGGTGAATATTGGGGTTGCAGTGCAGGCCGAATCCGACCGGCCGTGGGCGAAGGATGATGCGCGTCGCTCCGAGTTTGCTAGACATCTCCGTCCATATCGTCCGGCCCTCGAACCGGTCCACATAGTCCATGTTCCGCACGGCCATTGCGAAGGCCCGGTTCATCGCGCGTGCGTTATCATCGTGTTTCGCCTCTCCGTAGCCCACGAGACTATCGCCGTTACCGACGACGACGAGCACGCCGCGACGGTGAATCTTCCCCTTGCCTGTCTGCTGCGTCACGCGGCGCGTGATGAGAGGGAAACGGTGAAGCTTCTCGAGCTCTTTTCGACTGAGCGGCAAAACGGGCGCGTGCTCGTCCTCGCCGTCTTCCCTCTCCGGAAACCCTTCCTCCTCCTCCTCCTCCTCCTCCTCCTCCCAACCTTCCTCCTCTGACCCCTCCCGGTTAGCCATCGCCTTGCCTTCGTCATCATTTACGTCTGTCGCCTCTGGGGTGAATAAAGATGGGTCATTGCGAACGACCACACGAGTTGCGAACTGGGAAAGTTTTGATGGGGGAAACTCTCTACGATCTTCGAGGTCGAGGAGAGGATTGGGCTTGGAGATGTCGGGGAAAGGAAGGTCATTGACGATTTCGGAGGGCGCTCTTGTTCGCCTTTTTTCCGCCGTCGTGGCGTTAGGAGGGTCCCCTGGTTGTCTGGTGTCGATGCTTGCGCACCGCTAGTTGGGGTCTGAGCAGGCAAAGCGTCCGGGGAAGAGGTCTCGGAAGAATAGGCTCGTAAGAGTAAGCAGTGGACATGATGCTTGTGAAACCGACTTGACTTTGCCGGCAGACGAGAGCAGGATATTAGCTCCCTTGTGAGCCTGTTCATCGTCGTCTGTGTCGTGTCACGCGCACGCGCACAAGTGGCGGATTTTCAATTTTATTAATTAATTAATTAGTTTTTGTCGACTACCTCTTTCACATGCGCGACCGTGACTGTAAGTTGTCCGAGTCCCTCAGCTTGCCAGTGCAGCAGTCCCTGGCAGGTCCTGCAAACGCGATCATGGAACCAGAAGCAAGTTCTAATGCATCTCAGTTAGTGGGGAGCAATATAGACAGCCTCTATGGCGTAATCGACAGGGACAAGTGAGCGCACCGTCTTTGCACGATCCTCTCCATAACAGATTGACAAGACAACGCCCCGAGGAAGCGTGCATGGGTTGAATCTGACAGTCCCCGAGGATGCGAAAGAAACGATAAAGCCTTGGGATGAGCGCGAGTCCACGGAAAAGTTCGCAGAATCTAATGTTGATGATCAAGTCCGAGACAACAAACTTACTTTAATCCTCCTCTCAACTATTGGCTTATTTTTGCTTTTTTTGCTTTTTCCATATAGCTGGTCGTACACATCCCGTTCGCGCAGAATGTCCGAATAAAGTCCGTATTGCTGAAGCTCGGTGCGTGGTTCCTATCGCCTTTTATTTTTTTTCTCTGTGCTGGATTCGAGATAGGCAGGGGCGAAGTGACTCCGCGACGCTTACGAGTTTATGCCAATCGTGCGAATATAATCGACTTTTCGGAGGTGGACGACGTGCAGCCATCCTTGAACATCTCTTTGCTCGAGGGAGAGACGAGCGTCACTGAATATCCACTTCGCATGGCCGCCTTCTCAAGCATCAATAGTCTTTCCGTGTTTTTCGTACGTAACCTGCAAATTATCCTACAACCGTTTTCAAGGCCCGAGTCCTGTCCTAACGAGCCCGTGTGTAGAGTGACTCCGTAGGTGGAGAGTGTTCTCGAGTATACTACATCGGATTCAAGGGAGAAACGAGAGTTATACGAAAGGAAGGGATCAACAAACTCGAGATACCTGCAGCAAATGCGGCTGACGCATCTCTTACTGATCGAGTACGAGAGAAGAGTGCTGCCCAGCAGCCAACAGCCAAATAGAAAAAAAAACGTCCACCCAATGTGTCCCAGAATACTTACAATACTGTTGCTGTCATACCACATGGTGGTCCCCGAACGTAGCAATATCATTGGGCTTCTCTTTCTCCAGAATGTCATCATCATCCATTGCATCTCCAGGCTCCGATACAAAGGAGAGGGTCAGACGTGGGAGTTCCGCCACGGGCCTCCGAGTTAACGATTGTGTCTGGATGCTTGAATCGAAGGACGTGATAACTATGGGGTTTGATATACTGCTACTCAGATTCAGACTCTTTGGGCCGCTGAACGTGGCTAGCGGTTGAGCATAGAGAATATCAAGAGTCCCACGATGGGACTCACCGTTGGTATTCTTTGATCATGCTGAGACTCCGGTAGAGGCGTGTTACACACATGGCTCTGTGATACGAGACGTGAATGGATATGCCATCAAGGCCAACTGGAGCTTCTTACATGCTAAGCACTTTGGTAGTAAACCAGAGGCATCAGTGAGTCCCGTTCTGCTTATAAAGTAGAGAATGCTGACATGATGACGAATGAAATACCTTCAAGGGGGAAGATCTTGTTAGGAGGATATCGGTCAAAACTGATGGCGTGGTTACTCACTAGATTCCCAAGGTCTTGTACTGGATAGAGGAGGTAGTATGCGTAAGGACTCTTCCTCACCAAAGTAGATCAATAAGAAAATCCCTCTCACCACTAGGATTGAGGGATAAGAGTACCTAAAGGAGGTTGAGCGTGCGAATCAGCACGATAATAATGACTGATCAAAGAAAGTACTTACAAGAAGCGGAACTTGACCAAATATAGCCACGAGCAACCAGATCAAACCCTATCGCAATATATCAGCTATTCGCATAGCCCGCGAAACCCATGAAAAAAGTGTAATGACATGGTGGAAGAGAAGACGTCCAAGGTAGTGGTCCCGCTGACGCACAAGTCCGGTGAGCATAAAGGTGAGCAAAATCATTTCCGAGCAGAGAGACGCCAAAGTGGTATCTCGGTTCGGTCGACCGTCAATGAGAACACAAGTCCCCAGGGCCTTCGAATGTCGTGCTTTGGACTGTCGACGGTTGAGAGATGGAGAAAAGACGAGAGAGAGAATTGACTCATGCGTACTAAAGCGATACCTGTAAAAAGCGCGAGGAAGCGTTTAAGTGAGCTGGCTTGCCGGTACAGTAGCATGAAATCCTCGTACAGCGGATTATAAAGGCTAAGTTTACCAGCCACGCGCTTATGCAGATAGCGAGGATCCTTTTCTTTTTCTCCCAAATGGCAGCTCTGTACTCAAACAGTTTAGTACTAGTGATGCCTTTTTTAGTGCAAGGAGCACACACTCACATCTTAAGGATCAGTAGCAATGAAGCCGATATCATCGCCAGATAGGCAGTAGTCTGAAATAAAAAAAAACGGACATCACGTGTCAACTCTTTACACAAATTTGTGATGGCATCAAACCGTACGCACGAATTCGAAATATAACCATCCCTGACAACCTATCGATTTGCTCAAGTCACTCTGATTTAGGTTGGCCAACACGTTCACAAGGGTGACTATGCGTATCACCCCATAGACCTAGTGTTCGGTTATTGCATGAGACAGAAATATGCAGAGAGGTTAGTCAATTTGCTCACCCATATTGACCAACGATACGGCCGCTTCCTCGAGATGAAACTCCACTCGAACCAGATCGTCGATAAAAACTCCCATCTTCGACAAAGGGTATGAACACCCATTGGCACGAACGCGCTAATAACGTATATCGAGACTTACATGTACACACCACCTAGAATATGGACGTATTTCTGTATAGTGCCTACGGTATATCACAGGGAGAGATCAGCGAAGTCTGGGGAAAGTAAGAGAACAGATTCCGTACGATCTTCCTCGACTATGCTCGCTGGAATATGAGATATGTGTGTGTTGTTCATCTGATGGTGGGCCATCGTTCGGAAGGGGAAGGGGACCCGGGGAGGGTGACAGCAAAAAAGAGCAAAATAAGTGGGTATCTCCTTCACGCAAGAGGTTAGGGGGGCTTTTCATATAGAATGGGAAGCAGCGCTCTCGGTGCGCTCGGTTACGCTGTTGCAAGCATCAAAAACGTACCCAGGGCCCTCAGGGTGTAACATCCTCTCTGTTCTGGACAGGACAAACGGATCAAATCAAACACGATTAAATTACCAGCTTGATCTACCCATTAATGTAACCAAGCTGGCGACCCACCCAGAAAAGGATGATTGGAGTCAAGACTTACTGGCCGGTAACATGTGTACTGACGTAGAACATCATAGAACGTTGCCAAGAGACCCACGAGATAACCGCTGGTTGTTTACTGTGGGAATTAAGGATTATCGTGCCACCGCAGCCGAGGCATAGCCACTGTTCCTGCAGGGAGATAGGTGGGAAGTTTGATAGGCGCCCAAGTCGTTGGGAAGTTTTTGGCAGTTAAATTCCAACACGACGTCAATCCAGCTAACCGTGGGGCAATTAATCCTCGCTAGCAATGAATAAATGTTGGTGCCCATCACTACGTTCCCCCCTGGCATCATCAGAAGGGTTCTCTTGGAAAAAAGGATTTGACCCAAAAAAAAAATCCTCATCATTTAGATGCTGTACGGTACCACATTGACAGCTGATATCCCTAGCGTCTCCTTCTTGTCGACGACCGGGTCGACGATGCCATACCGGTAGTAACCGAGCCCCCGGCTGACGTGCGTGTTTTCCTCCTCGCCTTGGGTGCGCTGGTCTTTTGTGGCGAATGGTCTGATGAGGACGATGCAGCGCTCAGGCGTGAGCTACGCCGGGGTTTCATGGCCACGTTGTCTTCCTCTGCATCGATCGAATCTGCCCGGGACGCCCGACGACGTGTCGTTCGCTTGGCAGGGGATACCGCCGGAAGCGGCGGGACGTTGTCTTCCTCTCCGCTTGCGCCCTCATCGAACCCCCCTGGAACTGATGTCCGTGCGGTCCGCCGTGACTTTGCCGGTCGCTGCCGAGTGGGGGGTGTAGGTGGGGAATGTGCAAACAAGGTTTGCTCCGATTGGGCTACCTCACGTTCAACACGGAATGCTCCAGGGAGTGGCGGTTCAGTGGCTTCCCTAGGGTAGGGAATAGGCTCGGGACGAGAGTTTGAGAATACAGACTCTGAAAATTCTGTCACAGGCATGGGTTCAGACGCTCTGGGAGGCTCATCATGCTGGTCTTCGTTATCCGACCTAGTGTCTACGCTAGGTTGCGGCACGACGTCCCATTGTAAGGATGACGAATCAGCATGGGATTCCTCTGATGGTATAGGCTTTTGGCTATGAAGCACGGTCTGATCGGCAGCCGTGTGGCGCATTTCTCGAGCAGCGTGTGGAGGGAATAGTGGTGATGACCTATGGCCTCCTGATCCAGAGGAGTTCAGGAAAAGTTTACTTGCTTGTGGACCAGACCCAAATAATCCAACCCTGGGGCCCACCTGGGAAGACGGCAGCGGAACAGTGGGGGCAAAGTTGCGCACATGGGATGCACCATTCAAACCCGGCGGAACAACGCCATCACTCGCTCGTGTGGGTGCCGGAGCACGTGACGGACCAACACGCTGTACGGGGGGCCCTTCTATCGTGGGGACCGCAGCAGTCCTTGGCTGGTTGTACCCATAAGTGGGCCTTCCAAGTATAAATCTGGGCGCGCCAGAGGTGGTAGGAAGTGCACGGGAAGGTGGTGGCGGTATTTCTTCCCAGGACATATCCAAGTCGATGGCAGCAGTCTTGTTCTGCGCAGTCTTTGCTGAAGCTCCGGGCTTTCGCTGTCCAACAGCCCGTAACTTCTCTTCTATCTCCTGACGCTCTATAGATGGAAGCGCAGCAATCACATCTTCGATCATTTTCCGGCGTCGTTCCGCAGCCAGCGATGTCTGAGTCCCACGTGCGAGATGAGTGCTCGCAAATTGTTGATCAAGCTTGATGGCCTCTACGTACTGTCCCGACTGGACCAGACGCACGCAAACGAGATCTTGTAGTAAGGGGACGGAGGACGCCGGTAGCGATGCTGGTGGGTCGAGAGCAAAAGCGTGGAGAAGCGACTGCTCGAAGGAAGAGAGTGGGAAAACGATCAATTGTTTCAGGTGTTCGGGACGTGGCTTGGCTATGGCTAGTGAGCCCGCGGTTCTAAAACTTGAAACAACGAGACTTACGGGTGAAACACCACTCGAGGACCTTCCTCGTAAGACGCGTCCGAATCTCGCTCTTGTCCGGGAACGTTCGTTGATACTGCCAGGCATATGTGAAGCCATCCTCGGCCAAGGCTAGGATATACGTGTCCATGTCATCTGGTTCCGTCAACATTGGTTTTGCGGTACGCAGGTACTGCAGGAGAAGGCGCGTGGAGTTATCCGACAATGAAATAGCTTGTATAATCTTGGAGGTATAATCCCGGTTGAGGCGTACGTCACAGAGCAGAGACACTGCCCTCTGTCAGGATAGAGTAAACATTAAGACGTGAAAGTTCAGGGTAGTACGGTGTTACGCACTTCCACATGGATTCCTGAATCGAGGTGCCAGTATGCATCGGAGAGCATGGCGAATTGCGGCGGTATACATCTATCTTCCCTGAACCTCTCTTCTCTTCCGTCCTCATGCCACTTGAGCAGGAAATAAATGAGGCAGTCCTTTTTCAGGGAATCGTACGTGGAGTCTTCAATAGCGTCGAGGAGCCTGCGGAGGGACTCTGGATCGGTTGGAGGCCAAAGGGTATCTGGCTGTCGTACACCCCCAGATGAAAGGAGAATGTCGAATATGAGTAAGTCGGACAACTGGGCTCTCCGATTCTCGATTTGATGTGGTCGTGGAGCACGCCAGGGAAAGCCGTCGGATGAGAGGTCAAAGAGTGAGATGAGGTCGGGTGTATCGTCCTAAGCAAGAGGTCAGCGGTGAGGGTGAAGCAGGCCGAAGACGCAACAGACCATGTTCACGCAAAGACTCGGACGAACGGTGTGTTCGCGACGTGCAGTTCAGTCGCGTTTCGGGCGGCAAGAACAACGTGCCATCACGTGACATTTGATTACAAAGAGACCTTGTTCACGTTTTTGTATCTACGTTACAGAATAAGTGTCCCAATGACCCACAAATCCCTCACTTCGAGTCTAATCAATAACTGGACCCATTCACCTGTCGGTAGAAGTGATAATCAATCAAGCACGGAATGACGCCCGTCGCCAGGAAAGCTCACCTTGTCCTTCAGTTGCCCAATGAACTGCTGGTAGCTGGGTAACACGTCTGCACGATCCTGTATGAGTGCCGACAGAGCCCACAAGCGTAGAGGTGGTTCTCCGTCTTCTTTGACGACATACAAGTGCGGGTGGTAGATGCCACGACGCAATTCGCGTGTCTTTTGTATCACCGCATTCACACGCTGCGAGAACGGATTGTCCAGGAGCGGAAGCGTGGTCTATAAACAAATCGAGTTAGTTTGATGATTCTCCAGTATTGGACTGCCAGAAAAGATACCTTTCCGCCACGAAGTGTCTCGTAATTCGGCAGGTCAAACACATCGATGATCAACTGAGGAACTGCGTCGCGTCCGACCCACAGGAAAAGCGTCTGTCCGTCTTCGATTATGAAGAGGCCATGCCTCTCTAGTCTTTCCGAGGTAAGAGGCAGTGGAGACGGCATGATAACGCCATGCTCGCCAACAGTCCCAGCCTGCAAAGATGTCAGTACGCAAGCACCGTCCCTTGGGTGAATATTACCTCTGGTGACATGTTGTGTAATGAGTAGAACGTAGGGTGGATGTAAGGAATTAGGAGTTGCGATGGCAACGAAGTGAGTAAGGCCTGAGCGTAGGCCCTCAAATCCGGCGGAATCTGTGCGCTTTGCCGGATACCAACGTTCTTCAATAGACCCAACACTAGCACCGGTAACATCCTCATATTCTCGCTGATAGCCAGCTGAGCGCTCGCGCCTGCACCGGCAGTTGTCATACTCGTCTTGTACGCTTGCAAAATCTCGACAAGTTTGCTCCGGACCGCGTCACGCGCATCTTCGAGCTTATGCGTGATTGTGCGTTCCACAGCCTTGTTTGCGAGTAGCGTGGCGATGGCCACTTGATCAGCAGATGCAAAGACTTCAGACAAATTCGATGTTGTCGGGTGCGCCGTCGTGAGGACCCGAATGCGACGCTCGCCTATAAACGAATCAGAATTCAGTCACACCGACAAAAAACAAGATATAATACTGACCGTAGCAGGTCGTATGCAGGATCGCCGTTTGGAACACAACAAACGGCGACGTTATCGTCTCTTCAATTTGGAATTCGATTGCATATGACGTGTCTTGTGGCACAGCAGGCATCGCGAGCAGGTCAGTAGAGCGTACGAAGAAGTTGCCGTGGAATGAAGACATCCGAATGCCGCGGGTGGCACGCACGCGCATGACCGCTTCGAGCATTATAGGCATAGCAAGAACCTCGCCAAATTCATGCGCGAACTTCACTGCATCTTCAGAGCGCGCGGCATTGAAAGCAGGGTAGAAATATGTCTGTCCGGATGTGTAGTGAGGAAGGCAAGCTGGGCACTTTGTCAGTCTACTACACCCGATAGAAGAATAAGATAATACCTAAGGTGGCAACATCTTGGTAGGCGGCACTGAACAGGAACATGTCGACTGAAACCTGGGCGCGCGAGCACTCGATGGCGAAGGATTTATAGAATGGAGAGGCTGTTTGTAATAAACCGGATTCCTGTGCGGACGTGAAGAAAAGCTCGAAAAAGCAAGCCAGTACGGACCTTAGGAGTGCCTAATATTTTCGGATCTTCCCTATTCTTGAGAGCACCGGCTCCAATGCTCGGTAGACTGGAAGACAAAACGACGAGTTTACCGCCAATGGGACTCTAATGTCCAAAAGAAACGAATTAGGCCAAGCCTTCGGTCATGCAAGGTAACGTACAATTAACTTGAAACCAGACTGTAACGCTGGGCCAAGAGCGCTGCCGATAGTGTGGTTTTCGGCGAACATGTCATTGAGTCTGCCAAGGAGCAACTCCACTGCAGCTCTGCATTCGCTGAGATTCACAAGCAAGTCATTGGGTTTCGGTAAGAACACATCATCGACGTCAGACATGACGAGCATTGTACAATCTGGTGATTCGGCCTACACATTGTTATATACCGAAGATGCGAGAGACATCGAACGAACTCACCGACATCGAAAAGAAGTAGACAGATGTATCGTAGGCAATAATTGCGACTTTAGTGCGCTGGTCCTCATTAGGTAGTCGATCCAGGTTCTCAAGAATTGTTCGGGTTGCAGTGGCCACCATGCCTTTTTTCCATGTAAGTCATCGAGAAACATTCAAAATTGGGATGCGTACCGGACTGAATAGCACTATGGCTCACGTCGATAAGGAAGATATAGACAGCCGGCTGGGGAGCGCGGACCATGTATTCGGTCGGTGCCACGAATTCAATGACAGCGTGCGTCAGCTCAGCACGCGCCCAGCGATCCCCAGGCTGGTTCCGGGTCTGATCCCAGTCAAACAGTTGTGGGACCTCGTTCGACATTCCACACATACAACAGCGCCAACTAGAGAGGGCGATAGGTCAAGGTGCGAAGAACAATAGAATTGACGCACCGATTACCCCCGTCGATGAACTGTACATAAGGATTGATATATGTTCTGCACCGCCTGCAGCGAGCAATAATAGTATCTGTAACAACGGGAACAGGTTCATCCCCTTCCTTGACCGTACGGTACGGCGTAATAACGAGACCCAACGGAATCTTTGATTTGCTAACAATGGAATTAGAATTGGGGATAGCGTTGACGGTACTCCGCTGGTATGAGTGGTGCGCGTTCGCAAAAGGAGAATTGGTCAAACAGGAGCCAGCGGGGAGTCGGATTGATGGTGGTGGCAACTCGAGGTCCCGTGGGTCGGGAGGAGAAGTGAGTAAATTCGTGGTATAGATCTGGAAGGGTTTCTGACCACCGTTGATGCCCATCTGCCCGAACTGGTCGGCAAGCTGGCCGACACCACCTGCACCGTAGCCAGCTACGGGGGTTTGGCCATAACCAGGCGCATTTATGTACTCAGGCTCCCCCCGTTGCTGTTGCTGTTGCTGAGCGTAATACGACGGACCAGCTTGTTGCTGTTGCTGATGCTGCTGCTGAGCGAATTGGTTATCCGCGGCGAGTCCGGGGGTAAAGAGTTGCCCGCCACTGGAGTTCGGAGGTTGTGCACCAGGAGCGCCATAAGAAGGAGCGGCAACAGCGTCGGAACCTCCATAGTAAGCTTGGGTTTGTCCAGCGGCATACTGACGGCGCTTGGCGGTGTGCCCCGGCTGTTGTGACGGTGGAGGAGAACCCGTAGGAGCAGCTGGCTCAGGCACAGCACCTGTTCCCGGATGCTCCCACTGGGCGCGCCCGGTGGCAGTCTCTACAATAGTCATATCGTTCAGATACATAGTAACATTACGAGGGTCGGGACGCACCAACAAAAAGGTACCGCTGGTTATCGGGTTCCCTGGACCAGGTACTCAATAAAAAGGAGGAAGAAAGAGGATTTGACCTACCACTCGGCTGTCCAACCCGGGGGAAGTTGTTGATTGGGGTCTGCCATTGGACTTTGATTGAGGAGTGAAGACGATGGAAAGAGAGAAATGATACGTGACGGGCGGGATACCTTACACGTCGCGTTCTTCCCACGAGCTAGAAACCCTCATCTGGGGTTAGTTATATTACAGTGGGGCCGGCATTCGATCTTTATTCCCGGTCGGGTCCATGCTTGGTTTTTCTGATTCATGCCCATGAAAGTAAATAACTAGATTTTGAGTCTTGTCATTGCACATCCATAGCGTCAATCCCGAAGTCTAGATCCTTAAAAGACTCAAAATGTGATCGTATACGCCCGGATCAGTAAAAATCTTTATGTAAGAGTTGAGTTTTTGACTGTCTTTCCGCGAAAAGACCGAATTCGGGCCCCAATGTATATATCGGGGCAAACGGTTTCCCCAACAAATTCTCCGATCTGCGATGTCTTCGGTCGATGCGCCGAACAGTTCTCTCGCCCCAGGCACGTCGGTCCCGCATACACCGACACATTCTGTCCTGTCAGTCCATAGGAATATCCATGCTGAGGAAATCGAACTCTCCGAGGTGAACGCTCAGCCGCTTCAGAAGAGAAACAGTCTGGATGTACATGTCTCGCAAACCAACAAATCTTCAAAGTTCCGAGAAAGAATTCAATTTTTCGCCCTCTGCTGGACTATCTTCCTTGCCGGATGGTGTGACAGCTCCACGGGTCCTCTGCTCCCCAGAATTCAAAATGCCTATCATGTATGTACTGTCTCTGCTTCGGTCTTGATACATATAATGAACAAACATCTCTCGATAGGTTGACTTCGTCGTTGTTTCACTGATTTTTATAGCAAATTGCATTGTGCGCCAAACAAATGGCTTTTTAAGGCATCATGGATTTGACTGAGATTGCAGGGTTTCGTCGCTGGCTCTGCTGCAAACATAGTATTGAACGATAAGTTGGGCTTTGGGAAAGTGCGTGATCATCCCAACGTCAGACTGCCTTCGCTAGAGCCTTGTAGGTTATTGTTCTTGGATCAGTTGCGCAAATCATCGCTTGTAGCATCCAAGCATCTGCACCACCCTTCCCTCTCTTTGTGATAGCGTACACTATCAACGGATTCGGCGAATCACTCGGGGACGCGCAGGCTAATGGCTTTGTCGCTAACTATAAAGACAATGCCACGGCGAAGATGGGGATTTTACACGCAGCTTACGGTAAGGAGCATTCTTGTAGCATTATGGTGATTTTGACCTTATCTATCTGGCTGATTTTCTCTCATCATAGGCCTCGGAGCTTTAATATCTCCCCTCGTTGCGACACAGTTTGCCCAGCTTCATAGATGGTCTTTTCACTACCTTGTCATACTCGCGGTCGCAGCGCTCAACACGGTTCTCCTTATCTGTACCTTCAAGTTTAAGACTCAGGATGGCGAGTTTACGTTTCCTTACTTACCTGAAAACATGCCAAATCTCATGTTCAGCCGCGATACAGAGTGTCTTGCACAGATTGGTCAGACCACCGAGGAGAAAGAGCTGGTTGGAGGTAGCAAATACAAGGAAATGTTCAAACTAAAGGCTCTTCATACCCTCGCACTTTTCACTCTAGTTTACGTCGGCGTGGAAGTCACAATCGGCGGTAAGTCACGGTCTGTGCACTGTCGAGCTGCCTATGATGACATGGTCCGACCATAGGCTGGATTGTGACCTACATGATTCGTGTTCGCCACGGTGGGCCATCATCTGGGTATATATCAACCGGATTCTTTGGAGGTAAGCATGCTATCATAAACGTCAATAAATCGAATTCAAGCGGCATTTGAGGCTTAACCGTGGGTCGAGTTGTTTTCCTATGGGTCAATAATAAGGTATCTCCACGAGCAACGTCTCGACGTCCGACGCTCAGATGTATGTCCCCATAGATAGGCGAGCGGCTTGCTATATTCATTTACGTGTTCCTCGCTATCAGGTTCGCTCTCCTCTTGACTCTCTTGGGACGCTTTGACGCTCACTGATTTAATCACAACTAGTCTCGAACTCGTGGTATGGCTCGTTCCGTCTCTTATCGGTGGTGCAGTGGCTGTTTCGCTCGTCGGCGTCGTGCTTGGGCCGATATATCCCATTGTGATGAACGAATCTGGGCGTATTCTTCCACGCTGGCTGCTCACTGGTTGCATCGGTTGGATCGCAGGACTTGGACAGACTGGGTCTGCGGCATTGCCCTTCCTGACTGGCGCGATCGCAAGTAAAACCGGAATCAAGAGTCTGCAACCGCTGTAAATACCTTGCTTGCTCAATTCGTGCGATGCGTGCTGATGAGAGTAGGCTAGTTTCAATGATGGTACTTCTTGTTGGGCTGTGGGCTTGGGTACCGAAAGGACACCAACGCCAGGATTGATGATCATGAAGGCCCATCCTACCTACCATCACTATTAGTAGATGGAAGAAAATACAGAAGAGTGTCATTATGAAACAAGAGATGATCAAAAATTCCAAATACTGTATAATGTGTACTCATTGGATGTAAAAATCTACTTTTCTTCGCTTCTACGTTGCCGTTCTGGAGGCGAGGGTGTTCGTCTAGAGGAAGGTCGTTTATGACGATTGACTAGAACGCCAGCGCAGCGGATAAGTGCTTCTTCCTCCTCTATCTTCGCATCTGCGCAAGCCGCCCACCTGATTTTCATATTTTCATCCACGAGGTAAACATAACCGATGCGACTATTGGTCATTCCAAGTGGTTCCCGCACGTACTCCTATTGGTCGTGCATTGTGTGAATATTACAGTCGGCAAATTAGGTGAGGGACTGTGAGATACGGACCATGTTCTGCCGAGAGACCAGGTATCGCGTGTGTTGATCTGGTGGAATCTTGGAGCGTAGCGACGAGAGAAAAAGATTAACGAGGATGGCCTTGAGTATGTTCTCTTGCAAGTTTATCTGAATGTATTGATAGATGGGGTTTTTACTATATTGGCGATTAAGCGATTTAGTGTAAGACGCTGCATGTATCTTGAGTCGTACCGCATGTCAATATCCCGAATAACAGTGGAACGCAACAACGCACCTCAGATATTTTCGTTGATAGCATGGCTATAACAGACACTTTGCCAGCGCACATGTGCGTAGTGTGTGCCTTTACTCCACTATCCAGACGATTACCAACGATATTCGGAAAATATAAAGCTTTCTACATGCACACTCGTGGGTTTATTAGCACGATAACAGTCTCCGAAAACTTACGTCTTCCCGAATGAGAACGTTGGGTGCCATCCAAGTCTTCCCTCCATGTACGCGAATCATATGTAGGTCGTAGAAATACCCAGTTGACGCCTCCTTAACTCTAGAGCCGCATGATTTCGTCAATGCTATTTTAAGTAGAGATTACGACGCACAGATGACGCCGCTTCTCAAGCTGTTTCTCCTGGTTCAGTAAGTCTGCACTCCTTTCTGAAAGTGTTTTAGTTTTTGTTGTCGGCACGTCCAACACGCCGAGCGGCCTTCGGAGTGGGGGTATTGCAGGTGTCTGATCAAAAGTTTCTCCAGTTTCCCTGTGTTTTGTCACCCCTTCTTTCGGTGTTTGAGTGCTGTAACATCTTAGCGACAAACGGGGTGCCGCTCGACTCGACGCACAGAAGGGACGGACAGAGGACAGCATATGTAGCGCGTCGGTCGCACGGGCCCGGACTCGCAACGCGTCAATCAACAGTTCAATCACGTGGGCCACTGTTATATAAGTCAGAATGCGCCAATTCAGACGCACAACTACTCTTGCTCTACAACCCCTACCATCTCACTACTGTGTCCACTTTGAAGGTGCATTTTGAATACAAAATATGGTACGCATCTTGGTGCAAAAGTATGGCATGTTTTTCTGACTGATAGCTCCCTTAGAGTGGAAAAGGTATATCTTTGGAGGTTCGCCTGAAAACGTGTATTGACCACGTATTCATGTCACAGGCAAAGCCGGAAAGTCATCCTCGGGTGGAAAAGCGAGTGGAGATAGCAAGTCAACGTCACGTTCTGCCAAGGCTGGCCTTCAGTTCCCGGTTGGTCGTGTGCACCGTCTCCTGAAGCGAGGTAACTATGCACAGCGTGTTGGCGCCGGTGCTCCTGGTACGTGACGACGGTGTCAAGGGTTCGTGATCGACCATGTTCATGATGTGCCACTAGTCTATCTTGCTGCCGTCCTGGAATATTTGGCCGCCGAAATTCTCGAGTTGGCTGGTAACGCTGCCCGGGATAACAAGAAGCAACGTATTGTACCGAGACACTTACAGCTCGCCATTCGCAACGACGAGGAGTCAGTTCGCTCTCCACTACACATTGTGAGATTGTACTGACATGGCCATGTAGGCTGAACAAACTTTTGGGAGACGTGGTTATTAGCCAAGGAGGTGTTGTGCCCTTCATCAATCCCGAGTTGCTACCCAGCAAATCGAAGTGCGTTGTGATTCTGTCTTTGTCGCTTTGCCCTCTCTCATCTAGCATTCATTCTTCAGAGTTGGCAAGAAGGAGGGCGCCAGTCAAGAAGTATAACTGCGTAATTCCCTTATCTGCCTCTTCTGCACTTGTACCGACTACTACCAACTGCTATTCACTGTATTCTACTTCACATTTACGCTTCAATCTGGCAACGTAGCTCGTCTTAATCACTCTTGATAATATTTGTGGCCAATCCCGTACGAAGCAGCCTGCGCCGCACCATGACCAAAGCCGGGTTATGCATGCGGGCCGTATTATTCTGTATCAAGCAACGACTGTCACGGTCAGGCTTACAGTGTTGTCTGACGCGTCACGAATGCAAATGCCAAAAGTTACAGCGGATTCCACAAACCATGTCGTGCGCCATTTTTACAAAAAAAAATCGGCTAATTTCTGGCAAACTCCGTCACATCACATCAGCAAGATGACACGTGGCTAGAATGCCTTTCGTAATCAAGGATTACTGGTGTGACAAGTTATGGTCACGATAGTCACGCCACAGACATCGGCTAGAGCAACGGAAAAAAAAAGAGTGAAGGGGGTCAGCGAATAACAGTGCATGGAGTTTGCCGGAAATTAGCCGATATTTTTTTTGTAAAAATGGCGCACGACATGGTTTGTGGAATCCGCTGTAATGACCGGACAATGAGCAGGTTATCTTTTAAAGATGAATACTTCGTTGCCAAATACTTTTCTGAGTGCTGAGCAACGATGTGGGATGGCCTACTTGCAGAGGATGCAAACCTCTGGTTCATTTGATTCTATAATGCATGGACACAGAAGATATGGACATAATGCCATGTTTTTATTGAAAATGAAAGCCAGATGTGCTTCAATTGTCAAGATAGAGTGATCTTGATCTGAATGCGTAGCGCGGTTGGGTTGCGCGAGCGAGTCCGGGAGGACAGAGATAAAAAGAACCTAATTAAAGAAAAGAATATCAACGATCGACGAAACCCATGGTGGCGCGGGCTCGGATTGGATTGGCGTTGTAGCGTCCGGGTCGAAGTGCAATGAGCTAGAAACAATAGACACCACGCGGGGTAAGACAAAACACGAGTTCGAACTGGGGGGAACTTTATTGTAAGAGTCCTCGTAGCGTGTTAGAGTCCGTTCGGCGCACTTTTTGTCACGCGCGACACCAGCCAAAAAATAAAAACATGTCTAGACCTGTTTTTATTTTTGGCGGGGCACTCGCATTCTGTCGCACTTTTTTTATTTCGCGAAAAGGCGTCCTGAACGGTCACGCTCCCGCAAGTTGTCGCATTCTACCCGTTTTTTATTTTTTGGCTGGTGTCGCGCGTGACAAAAAGTGCGCCGAACGGACTCTTAAACGTTACTGCACTGTAAGATACATGACCCAGTGGACAATGGCGAGGGGAAAGGCCGGTAAGGTAAGGGAGCGAAAGATAATAATAAAAAATCAAATCGACGCGCGTCGACCACGTGGTCACTAGCCTGATGGACGCGTGATAGCGAGAATCTTACCCCCGGACGGCTCAGAATGTAAAGTAGCGTGCCAGTGCGCCGGAGCGGTCTGTGCGAGCGCAACAGTGCTATCCACTTTCACCTGACTTAGATACTGTACCGTTGCCCATTCCGACGTTGCATGCGTGCAAGCAAGCATGCTTCCAACTGAATAGTACAGTACAGTAATAGCGTACTAGATCGGATGGCCATTATCTCGTAGTGATGATACTAATAGGCACCATGATTGATTGTCCCGGCATTTATTATTACCGCATTTATCATAAGGTTGCGTTTTGACAGAATCGATCACATCGGACAGTATTCGCAAAATCAGATCATGCCCAAGATCAAAATGCCGTGTGTCTCTTTCCCGTCGGAAGAATTGTTTCATCGGATAAATGTTACAAGTTAGTACTGACAGGAAGGGACTAGTAGTGACTAGTACTACTAGTAGGGAACAGTACTAGTCTGTAGATCAATGACTCGGATCGAATGATGATCGATGATCTCTCATATCTAACCAGATGTAACTGAGATGTTTCGTTTTTTTCGAGATGATGGAATGATCATCATCATGGCAAACTAGCGCTAGCTAGCCTAACTTAGTAGCATGAATAGAAAATCGGAGCTCGGGAAAACTGATAATGAAAAACTGTCACCGGCATTCTCTAAGTGACCGATATTGAATTAGTTCAAGTTCTCGTCTCTGATAACTTACACACGGCGATCGTCCACATAACTGCCATAACGCACTCACTCAGACAAAACATTTCTTTTTTGTGATTCACCTCTTATGGACCCGGTGGCAGGAAAATAAACTGGGAGGAAGGTTACTCCGAAACTCAGGTTTGCTCGTATGATAGTCACGGTTCGCGCCCGTATATGATCTGATCAGCCTGAGGATCCCAACAATTCCGGCTCCTCGGGTTGCGTGCCATTACTGTGCGTGGCAGTCTACCTCTTGGCACGACACGAAGCCTTCAATTTCGAGCTTTATTGTCGGCAGATGTGATCACCAAGTCTGGTACCCACGGCTATCGGGCATAACTCCATGGAGAAAAGACCCCTCCGGCTAGCGGTGCGAGTCTGCTAGCCACACATTAAAGATCAAAATGTAATAGCTGTTATTGATGACGGTAGACATAACCACATGAGTATTAGCTCTACGTATACCTTGGATACCGCAGCCCTCTCTGGTGTGAAACAAAAGTCATCACACTGCCGCGTGGTACACTTGAAGCCACGCATTATTGAGTGGTCCATCGAGATAATCAATAATAAGTTATAATTCCTGTTTCTTAGTAGAGTAGAGTTGATTCGTACAGAGCGAATCCAGATGCCAAAAACAGACGCCTGCCAGTGAGTGAATGGACGGTTTATTGTTGGCAAAGAGTGTTACAACTGTGTCGGTGGAATAATGTCGTGTATGGTTAGCCCCGTGGACAATAAATACTATGTGATTGCATGGCAACGTACCTTATAACTCCAAATCATGCTTCATCTGAAGTTCTAGGGTCCGGATCTGTTGCTCCTCTTCTGTAAGTGGTGAAGAATAGTCTTCGCACTCCTCGTCCGCTATCCTCCCTGGTGACGCCCGGTGACCACTACCCAGACGAAGTTCCACGTCAAATTCAATCGTTTTGGTTACTGTAACCTGCACGTCTCGACCACCGGCGGGTCGTGGCGCGGCCTGCATCCCCCGAGGCTGACGCCCACGACGGACGGCATACGAGCATTGGTCCCTAATACCGGAGTCATCAATATCTCGAGCTGTAAAGAGTAGTAAGGAGACCTACCCCGTAATATATTGGAAGAGATCTCGATATGCCCGTGAGGACGTGATTACCCTGAAAGAAGATGAATGACCCCCGATGAGAAGTAAGCTGACAAGCGTACACTAGGGTGACTGTAAGCAAGTGTGCAAGTGTGCAAGTTAGTTAGATCGACGGTGTAGGGACTAGAGCATACGATGCGGGTATTGGAACATCTATTAAGAATGCCTTGAGCAACAAAAAACGGAAAGCATCAGAATACTACTTACCATATTCCAAGGATCTGTAGGATACAAGACCCAATTAAACAACATTTCAAGAACGCTCTAGATAGACTCACCGTTGATATTTTTAAAACCCAGTGCCTGTGTGATGAAGCGCAGTGAGCGAAATGAAGGACATTCCGCGGCATTGCGAATAAAAAGACATACCACTGATGGCAACTCCGTAAATGTTGCTGCAAGAATCCAGAATAGGGCTTGGAAATATAACATGTTCCATAGATGTGTGGCATTGCGCTTGTGAAGCACGCCAAAAAACATAACCGACAACAATACAAAATCTTCAACGAAATTAATCG
Source organism: Russula emetica (assembly GCA_015178925.1). Classification (NCBI taxonomy): domain Eukaryota; kingdom Fungi; phylum Basidiomycota; class Agaricomycetes; order Russulales; family Russulaceae; genus Russula; species Russula emetica. Next base: position 101,094 of record WHVC01000030.1, on the reverse strand, counting down.
TAATGCTTGACGTGAACTCCTTTGTGCCGCTGATGGCACAGGCCTTGAGGGCTGGAGACCATACGACGTGACCCTGAGCAGCTTAGTCATATTAGCGTTAAAATAGATGGGTACCAAATGAAAGTTCAACCCTTGTGAGAGCTGTGAATAGAAGAATCAGAACATCGACTGCGGAACAAGACAATGACAAATAAAAAAAACTTACCATAGAGGGCTCCAGCCAAGTTTACCAACCAAAAAGATCCTGTGAGTATCACAATCCTAATGTCCCGCCCCCATATCGCAACGCTGGTCAACAGTAAGCGTCTTGTCTTGGGAATGACGAAGAGGGCAGTAACACCCCTACCCTCGAAGTACTAGGAGGAGTGAGGCAGAAGACGCCGCAAACCACGCTGTGAACTGGGAAGGGCATCGATTACCCACATAGTCCAAGGCGAGGTAGATCAACCCTTACGAGTACAATGCGAAGCCAGGCCTGTAAGCGTTATGGGTAAGCACGCGCACGATATTTCAGAAAGACTTGGCGGATGTACATTACAACTGAACTCCCGTTCAAGGTTGAATCCCACCAGGCTTATTATGAAGCAGAGGAGAGCGAGGACCCTGGTGGTGACATACACGATAAACGACCATCTCCACGGTCGCCGTCCAGTGTAGACCTCCCATTCAAAGTCAAGAGTAGTAACAAATTCCCATCTAATCCAGGCGTTAACGGGAACTGACCTCTTCAACGTAGAGACAACTTACATGTAAACCCCAGCACAGACATGTAAAAGCTTAACAAAACGTGCTTTCCAGGGAGTAGATCAATCAGTTGATGCCGGCTGGAAGATGGCTTGGCACAAACCAAGTGTCTGCAGCTCGTACTCCTCGGATGGCATCACCGCGGCCTAGTGATGTAGAAGCAGTTTTGGGATATAAGGGGGATGTGAAGGGAACTGAGTGAGGGTTCTGGGACTTGATGGTGGTGTGGAAGAAGAAGAATGCTCGGACTGTTGGATGGCATAGCATACGGAAGTCGTACGGTCGAAGACGCTGATGGCCACATGCACTATAGTGGTGGCGTTCCACTTACGGCTTGATATCGTAAGAGATGCCATACTTGCGCCAGGAATAATACGGTAGAAGCTTGATTCTGTGGCGTTGGCGTAGCGCGGAAGTCCCCCCAAAAAGATCCGACCAGATACTGACACAGGCGTCTGAAGTCGCCAGAATCAAAATTCACACGGCCCTGGGGGCGGTAACGCATCTAAATCCGGCAGTCAACAAGAAGTATGATAGCGGCCTTGCGGTACTGTAGTGGGTACTGTCAGTGAGGGAGCAGTAGTCTGAGCGCATGTCACTGAATGGCTCAAACATACTCCTCTTCTGAAACAACGTATTGTCCGGCCCTCGGCATGCCACGTAACCAACCGGATCAACAACCGGGACCAGAGAGATGCAGGCTGAGAGAAGGAAGTCCACATTCAGCCCCTCAAAAATCTACGCAGCCCATCACACAGAAAGGCGTTGAGGCGGCTCAAATACGTCGGCATCAGTTTTGCGGGAGACGGGAGACGGGAGACGGCTCGGAAACAAAGCAAAGTGACATGAATGAAGATGACATAAGCTAGACTTGAATGGTCCAACTCGGCTAGCAAATAGTTTGGCAGCGGCAAATGGCCCGCCAGGCAGCCTGCTACAGTAGTGCCATTTTCCACTCATGGCAGGTTTTCTTTTGACGTGTTACGAGAAAACGGGCGTCTGGCCACTACTGTAGTACGACACTAGTCACGGTACGGCATTCCGGACACAAAGCTCGGTGCCTTCAGAGCAAATACAGTAGCCCATTAGCGCACGACTTGCGTACGTGATTATTTCCACTGACATGCATGTGATTTGCCGTTATCCAGGCGTACTGTACAGTACGTACAAGTTCATAATATATATCACGGATGACACTGGGATGCCCGGAACCAGTCACGACCATGTGCCAACCTCAATGATTACAAACGACTGTGAGCGAGTCAGAATCAACTCCCAAGTAACTGATTACTATTCCTATTTACCGTCCTCGCTGAGAACGCAATACACTAGATCTGTCCGTTAGAACCTGGAAATGCCTCCCCCTCAGATTGAATACTAGGTCAGTCATACTGTATGTAGCTTACCTCAAATCTGTAAGTCTTTCTTCATTTGGAGTTCCGCCGTGATCATGTCCATCTCTTCTTGTGACCGCACGGTAACTGTCTGCTTGATGCCACTCTGCTCTTCATCCATATGCCGAACGTCGACATTAACCTCCACAGTCCTGTGGACGGTAACCTGTACATCTTTCTTGGGCCAGACATTTGCGCGACGACGACCAAACACATCATGGTCACTTAAAAAAGAAGTTGAGCGAGGAAGTAGTCTGAGTTATCACGTCAGAGGGCGTACTTTGTGATGTACTGGAATAGGTCACGGTAAAGTCGTGTTGACATGATGACCCTAGGGAAACAATCAGTGAAACGTCTTCCGAGATTAAGGGGTAGGGACTGACATGAGAACCACTGTAGTTGAGGAAAGAAGAGAGGACATGTGATAAAGAAAAGGTGAAACAAACTTGGAAGATGTACGAACTATGTGGCACTTGGAACATCTGGCAGAGAAGACTGTCAACTGTCTCGCGGACAACAGGGCCTATCGTTACTCACCAAATTCCATGCATCTGATATGACGGACAAGACCAAATAAACAAGCACATCAAAGACGAGGCATAAGCTTCTACACACCGTTCATGTTCATAAAGGGGAGGATCTTGAAAGAATCAGACTGCGCATTAGAATACAAAAAAGAAATCGTGACGATAACTCACGACCGAGGGCACTTCAGTAGAAGTGGCAGTCAAAATCCAGAAAATACCCTGAAGATAGAGCATCCGCCAAAGATGCGTCGCATTCTTCTTCTGCAGCACGCCAACAAACATGATGGATAGGAGGGACAGGTCCACAACAATGTTAACAAGTAGACTCCAGCGGAAAGCATTAGTCCCCGTGATGACACATGCATGCGCCTCAGGGCTCCATACAGCGTGAGCCTGCATAGAGGATGTCCCCACAAATTTATGACTTGAGCGTCCCTCGCAGTGATCGCTAGCTACACAATGCGCTTACCTTTGTAACACCTGCATGGGCCAGCGTCGTGAGATCAAACCCAAGAAATAAAAAGCAAAAAAGCGATCAAACCCACTCCAGAATGAACTGACAATGTTTGCGGACCAGATTAATACGGTAACTGTTGTGATAAATTTGTCTCGCCCCCAAATGGCGATTCTAGATTTTGATGAAAAGTCAGTCTACAACCTCCGCGGGAAAAAGTTCGGCCATGGATCACTTGCCCACGGAGTGCAAGAAGGAACGAGGCGATAGCCACAGAGAACCATGATGCAGCAAGGGTACCACGGAACCAGGCCTGCGCAAGATTTAGGCTCGTCAGTACCAAACGAAAGTATTCCTGAGCGGCCACTGACATTGCAGTCAACCTTGGTAGTGAGGTTAAATCCTACGAAGTTGCACATAATTGCCAACAAGGCTAATAGCCGTGACGTGAGATACACGGCGAATGACCACTTCCATGGCCGTCTGCCAGTGAACACCTCCCACTCAAAGTCGAGGGTGGTGAAGAACTCCCATCTGCGGCAAGCGGTCATCAACATTACGAAAAAACACGCTATGCATCAAGATCGAAGCGCACATGTAGACACCGCTGAATATATGAATGACTCTGACAAGGTGGTCTGAGGGAGAAAAAGACAGCAGACCGTGAACAAGATCGGCGGGACGAACAAGTGGCTATGACTTACTGTAAACATCGGCATCAGAAGGCATGGTTGACGGCGAGTCAGAGAGAATCGAAAGGAGAGGAGCGAGAGTCTGCGGGAATTAAAGGCCAAGAGGAAAGGAAGCTGCTTGGACGTGGTCATTTTGTATGGTTCCGTTCATGTATTCGTCCAGGTATGTACAGCACCACGAGATCACGTCAGATTCAAGGGCACAACAGAGAAGTTTATGATAGCACGAGAGCGCATGCAGGCACACACAAGTCTAGCCTAAACTGGAACCCCTCGATGAAATCGAGGGTTTGTGGGCGCTAAAAGTTACAATCACATCCGTCGTCCGCTCGATGCCACGCCCTAAGCGGAAAATAGAGAAGTACAGTACAGCAAGTGGAAAGCTCCTGATCAGATTGGAATGAATTGAAATTTGCCGAGTTGACCTAGAGTTTCCTTCCGCGGGTAGTCGAGAAGCGGTCACTAATCGAACTTGAAGCCGCAGTAATCGGTATGACGGTCCAGGAGACCAGGGATGAACTTGAAAGCAACAGCAACAAGGGATCCTAGTACGTTTGACTATGCCTCCTGGTAAGTCGCCGCGCATAGTACGTGAGATACAAGCTCTCTTGAGACAAAAAAGGCCCTCAGCGGCTTCGCTGGCACACAGCACGGCGCCGAGCGATGTGTTTGACAGTCATGATTCGGAACGGACATGGAGAAGCTGCGTGTGCGCTCCGCTCCAAATTATGACTCACGGGTAACCTCGAAACCGTCATGGATGAAGTAATCGGCGAATAGTGATGTAGATTAAGTGGGTGGGAAACAGAAAGCAAGCAGCGACGGGAGTGGTTGCGGGGTTGGCGAACTGAAAATCCATGACCCTTGTTCGCTTCTCCACCGAGACCAGGCCGTGAATTCCGAGTCGAATGCGCATGCTTTGCACTTTGCCCTGTGGATTTCAGATTCTTTTTGTCGTCAACCTTGAAGCTTGGACGCTTGATCAGTTCTGCCAAACGCCTGGAAGATTTGCACCTTTTGGGGTTGAGCATTCAAATATTCAAATGTGGGAACGACGGACGGGTGCAGCTACTACCCACGACAGAGATGTTGTGGCAACTTCAAGTTCTAGGGTCCATTTCTGGGTACGTATTAGAAAACTTCCAAGTACTGCACTACAGTACATGGCACACTGTCCAGTGGGGCAGGCTCTGTACGGAAATGAAATACCCTGAGGCACTCCCGAATCCTGATGATATGATTCGATGATACTATCGTCCCCCCTGACCGTTTTATCAGCGATTCGCAAATGGTTCTCGGAGAAATTTTCGGGAGCAGTGCCTGAAGTACAGGCGAAATAGCCACCGCGTTGTGAGCCAGAGGGATAAACCATCCGCATGGAAGCACAATGCCAGGTTGAGTAATGAACGTGAACACGTGCTGGGGCCTTCTGGTGGATTTGATGGTGGTAAATCATCATAACGACAAAGTGAAGATTATGATGCCTTTGACAACTTTGTCCGCATGGTAACCCACCCATCCAATATTTTTCCGAGGTAAATACATGCACTGTCGGGAGAAATGCGGCAGAAATATTGTAAAGCCGAGGCGAGGGTGATACTCGCGGCTACCACGTGTCTGATTCCCTGATTCCCACGACACTACGACTTGACTTTCACGGTGACGAACGACAACGACTTGCAAATTCTCCCTTCCCCACGCAATCTTTCCACTTCTGGCTTTCAAATTCGTGTGAGCGCTCCCCATGAGCGGTTGGACATCACCCCCGACGAGGCGCGAGCTCACCCTCATTCTCTTCTGCGTGACCATCTTCATCGTCGCCTTCAATGCCAGCACAACCCTCCGTCTCATTGGCCTCGACCCTTCCTCTCTTATCTCATTCTCTTCGAGTCCCGCACCAATAGGCCTGGATGGTCGTAGACTAGAGGGCTACCGCGACCGCTTGGAAAATGAAATCTTTGGAGAGTGGGACTGGGATCCTGGCCGTATCGCTGGGGTTAAGGATGCCGAGTCGACCCGCTTGTTGCACGGAAGGCCGCATAATCACCCGGACGCTTATTTGTATGGCGAGGGGAAGACCGGCGAAGAAGCGATGTGGCTATTGGGTGTTGGAGAGGGTCGCTATATCAACGGAGAGGGCTTGGGATCAACGAGTGTGAATGACGAGTTTGTGCACTGGGGTGAAGATGTACCCCGCACTGAGCTCAGGCAGCATGTCCCCGGTACGTCCTCGTTACTCGACTTCCTGCTGCCGCTTGTGTGAACGCCGGGACTGCCCTAGGTTTCACAATTCTCGATAATGTCATAATGCTTGAAGGCACGTTTTACATTGTGGTTGATGACTTAACATCTATGCCCGCAATCGAATCCATCGCATCGTCGAGGGTGAACAAAAATGATCCACCCCGTGATATCGACTGGCAGATTTCCCCTGGTCGAACTGCATTCAGCAAGTTCGATTCATACGGAGGACGGTGCGTTGCACCCCTTTCGTTGACGCATGTTCGAATATCTGATACTCACCACCTATTATGCACGCTTCTCATGGCAGAATACACGGCGTCACATTCGTATCGTATGATGGCCCCTCCACAACAGACTCACACACGCTACTCTCCCTCATGCGCCTATACAGCACACTCAACATATCTTCGCCTCAATCGCTCTCTCCCCCTCATCGCATCTTCTTCCCCGCTATATCCACCTTCGCGGATCCCGCTCCAGAGCCGGACGACGAGAACATTCCACGAGTACGGTCAAATATCGGGGTAGCCCCGGAGACGCTTAAGGCTGCCTACCCGAGCCTTGTCGGGGCGCAGTTCGAGGAGGACTTTGGAGACTTCATAGGCATCAACATGCCAGTCCTTCTGGACCGCGTCGTCGTCTCTGACCGTGGTGCGGCGCGGCACAGCGGACTATCACCTGATATGTCCGCCTGGTCGCCACCGTTCACTTCGCTCCGGGCGTCCGAGGACTGGTTCGAGCCTGTACGGGGGCTGTTGGCGCAGCTCGTTTTGGGAGAGGATGAGAGTGCTGTCCCCGATAGCACAGCGACGCCTTCCGCAGGAACGCACGCAGTCACATATATCTCCAGACAGGACAGTACCGATAGCGAGCGACTGCTCGCTGCGGACCATGAAGCGCTGTTGAAAGGGCTGCAGAACTTGGCCAGGACGGGCGTCAAAGTATTCGTCATAGACGAAACCGCGAGTTGGACGGAACGTATGCGTGCGCTCGCTCAGTCGACGGTGAGTCTTAGATTTTGTTGGACCTTTCGCGCGCCGTTGCCTCCTTTCTCCCCGCATATATAAACTAAACTCGTGTTTTTTGGGGGGGTCTGATAGATCGTGCTGAGCGTGTATGGCGACCACCTCGCGGATGCGATGTTCATGAGACGAACGCCGCAGAGCGCTCTCATGGAATTTTTCTCGCCAAACGAATTCAACCGAGATTGGGAGACCGTTGTACGGACGATGGGTATCCGCTACGTCGCTTGGCAGGGCAATCAGTGTGTCCCTTTTTTTTCTTTCTCTCTTTCCCTTTCTGGGTGATCTGATTGCATTATAAGAAAATATACGGGCGAGAACCTGCCAGCGTTCTCACAATCATTGACGCACGATGATTTTGCATTGGACGCGCAGGCTGTCGTACGTGCTATCACGGAAGAGCTCAATAGGGCATGATTGTTTTCCCCCGTATGCATTCAGTCGAGTTTTTCTTTCTTATCATTAGACGCCAGTTACACTAGTCTAGACTCAATTGTATGCTTCCTCACCCCTGGTGCTGTTATCAAAGGGCCGGGTTGCCTCCCACCATTCTGGGCTGGATTTGCATGTACGTACTGTATTATTCCTATTGCATAGCCATGATTCTTTCGCGGACTTTAATCGGCCAAGTATTCTGTCGTGTGTTGATCTGCGGGAATGTGTTCTTCTAGACTTATCAAAGAGGAAGTGTGCGTGTACATCATATGCCATCACAAGATGGTCGGCCGAGGAACCAGAAACATCTATTTACATGGTTATCCTCCCAACACTACACCTCTTTATTTCGTTCGCTGTTGCTTTCTCTCCGATTGAACATTTTTGGTCTGTTTGTGAGTGTATATGTGCGGAGTATCCACGTACTGTAGGAATTTTGACGTCGGATGATGGGCGCAAGTTGCGCAACGTTGATACTTAGGTAACAGAACAGCACCCGCTATTTTTGACTGAAAGTAACCGGGTGTCCGGGGACCGCAGCTTGTGATTGTGCAAGTATGGTGTATTGTAGCGGATCAGGTGGGAGAGAATGGGGGCTAAGAGAGGATGACTCGGATGAGAGATGAGGGAGAGCGGTGCGGGTGGCGGTGCTCTTAGTATCGGATCGGCGCAATGGGATCAGCGCGGATGGTAGAATGGTCAATAGAGCTGTCACGTTCCTCGTCGATCTCGCCGATGAGGATACTGGAAACAGGAACGAGTGTATGATTAGTACGTGGAGAGACTTTTTGAGCGGGTGGGAACCGAATCATGTGGCGATGACGATTGTAATAAAAGCAATGCGGAGGGCGGTGGAACGTTGGAGGTAGGAAGTGGTGGGGACAGGGGCGGAACAGAACGCGTAGCAACGCACATCATGTCACCTTTGACGAGGTAAAGCCCGAGCGGCACCTCCTCAACACCCTCGTCGAGGCTGTAGACACGTTCTTTTGAATCAGAGAGGACAACGTTGGATTTTTGGTCGTAGCCTGCCAGCACGCCCTGTTCCCCACCCAAAAAAAAAGGGTCAGCCGAATGAACAAAGAGGAAAGAGGCTGGTGGGTGGGGGGAAACAAGGCAATGATGAAAGTATACGCAACGACTATGGCGCGTCCATCTTGGAGAACGAGGAGAACGCGGCCTACATTCTTGAGTGAGCTGAGTTGAGCAGGGGATGAAAAGAAGGGAGCGTACGGTCGATGTAGCCTTGGAGACTTGACATCGCATTGATGTTGTCTCTTGAGAGAAATAACGACGAGACGCGAACTCGGCGACGTGTGAGGGAAGGGCGGTGGCAGGGGTCCAGAGGAGTATATCAATCCCCCCTTAGCTGGCACTTAACTGCATCCGCACCCACTGGTAAACTTAGTCGCTCTCTCTATCTCTCACTCTCTTGTTCTTCTCCTCCCTCGCAATCTCTCTCAGCTTTTCCGGATGTCCACCGAAAAGTTCTTCGAGAATGCCGGTCGTCCAGTCGAAATGGTCGAACAGGCCCAATTCCTCAACTCGAAACCCGAACAGGAGACCGAGAGAGACCTCGTCAGCCCACTACCCAGCCCCGTCTCTGCGTCTTCCTCAAAACCAAAAACAAAGCTCTCCGCAGCGATGATCATACCCGTCTGGATCGTCCTATCCTCAGGCGTCATCATCTACAACAATTACCTGTACAACACCCTCAACTTCAAGTACCCTGTCTTTCTCGTCACTTTCCACCTTGGCTTTGCTGTACGCACTCTCCAGCCCAACATCAACGTTTTTTTCATACGATCTATCCATATCTCTCTTTAGGCAGCCGGCACACGCGTACTAGAACGGACGACGCGCCTCATCGATGGTGCCAAGGAGGTCCACCTTACGAAGGATATGTTTATGCGCTCTATTCTTCCCATAGGACTTCTATTCAGCGGTAGTCTCATCCTGAGCAATACCGCATACCTCTATCTCAGTGTTGCCTACATACAAATGCTAAAGGCAGATACCCTTTTCCCTCCTCCGCGGCTTTCAAAATCCTGACATTGAACATCTGCCTAGGCGTTCACCCCCGTTGCCATCCTCCTTATCTCGTGGACCTTCCGGATTCAAGAGCCCAACCGCAAATTGGCCATCATTGTCTTCATGATCTCGTCTGGCGTTGCCCTCGCATCGCATGGCGAGTTGCGTTTCAACCTCATCGGCTTCCTCGTTCAAGCTGCAGCCGTCGGCGTACGTCCCGTCTTCTAATTCATTTTTTTTTTGGCTCTTTCCCTTCTTCCATTCATTTCGTATGCTTTTCGGTGATGCTAACCGACCGGACTCAATCACGCACACACACAGTTCGAAGCTTCGCGTCTCGTAATGATTCAAATCCTCCTACACGGCCTCAAGATGGACCCGCTTGTCTCGCTCCACTACTACGCGCCGGTCTGCGCCATCATCAACCTCGCCATTCTCCCCTTCACAGAGGGCTTGGCACCATTCTTCGAGCTTGCACGCGTTGGTCCCCTTATACTCCTTTCCAATGCCGCCCTTGCCTTTGGCCTCAACGTCGCTGCCGTCTTCCTCGTGAGTGCTGGCTCCGGCCTCGTTTTGACGCTCGCGGGCGTATTTAAGGTACGCGGACGCCTCGTTAGTGCTATATAGGCGTTCATCCCTTCCGACTTTTTTCCAGGACATCCTTCTTATCTCGGGCTCTGTCTTGATCTTCGGCTCGCAAATTACGCCGCTTCAAGTATTCGGTTCGTTACGACGCCATCCACTTAAACGTTATGTCTGATGGGCTTCTTTTTTCCTTCCATGATTTAGGCTACTCAATAGCGTTATGCGGTCTAGTCGTCTTCAAGACCTCCGGCGGCAAGTAAGGCACGGGGATTGCCCTGCAGCGCATTAGAGCAATTCCTTCCTTCGCTGTCGTCAGGTCCACGGATTTTTTCTCTTTGCTTCAGGACACTGTCGATATTCGGTTGTCAGTATATATGCGCTTCACATGTACGCAAACGTTGAACTCTGGTCCTGCTTTTTACCGTGCTATCCGTGCGCGCACGTTACGATTTCTAGAATAGATAGTAGCAACATACTTATCTCATGCTTGCTTTTGTAGTAATCGTGTTTTTTGTTCTTTCTCAAACCAGGACTTGCAGATCGGACTTACGAATCTTACCTCTATATGCATATGCGTTACATTGCGGCAGAGCCGGTTGGTACGTTGGTGTACCCCCTCCTGTGTACTTTACTTGCAGTCTTGCAGGTGTGCACGTGGTTCTGAATGCTATTGTATGAACAACTGAAAGCAGTGCTTGGTGAGGTGTCAGGGCGAAATCATCCCCGTTAGGGGATGCAATTCGTGCTGTATGTACCCTAGACACCTAGCATGGTACATGGTGTCACGGTGTTATTCATCATCTGGGGTGGCTCAGCAAACGTCATAATGAGATAGATGCTTTAGGACGGAATGGGAATGCGGGAAATCGCGAGGAATTTTTTGAAGAGACAGACAGATGCATACATGCATCCATCATGCATTAATCATGATGGTGTGCAGGTTCAGGAGGCTTCGACTTCCTTTCTCTCCCTTGCCGATATTCATAGTTTTTCCGAGTTTCAGGGGGATAATTTTAAAAAAGGAGATATAGAAAAAAAATCGTCATCTGGCCACAAAGTTGATATATATCATACCTGTCAGGCCCTGCTCATCAGTGAAGATGAAGATATTGCGCAATGGATCATGGATGGTCAGGTCCCCTTCAAGGTCTCGTACACCCAGTCACAAAAGGAGAAGTATCGTCGAGGTGGATGAATGAAAAGAAAGGGATCGGGAAGAGCCGCCGTGACCTAGTGCTCACAATCACTATTAATTGGACCGCCAGCGGGAAACAATTTCTTTGCACCCAAATTGATAGTGTATACCCCGTACTGTACGACAGATTGCGGATTGATATAGGCAGGTTGATATATCCATAGAGGCGTCCCTTCTCCACTGGCCTGCCAAAAATTTACCCTTCTCCACCGCGAAATCAATCAATAAATCTCTGGGTAGATTTCGTGGCGTTGTGGCGTTGTACCCGCGTCGCCCCGCACGCGCTAGTGTACAGTTTGGGTGTTGCAGCGCGATTCAACGCGTGCATCCATTTGTTCCTTCAAGGCCTCTCTCTCTACGCCACTAGTGATGCCGCCGCCGCCAAAGCTATCTTGCCCTCGCGCAGCGTCGTATGCAGTGTAAGACGCGCAATGATCTCACCCTGTTTTAGGTACACAACGAGAACAAAACATTGGCATGTGCACTGAGTATACGGGAGAAAACGTACGAGATCGACAACGATTGCTACGACGATTAGGCTGGGTAATGCAAGTGAGGAAGAATTCAGGATGGTGTGATAGACGCGTACCCTATAATAATCCATGTGATGCGCTCCATCTTAGTATTATTCAGGTGTTCATGTATCGCGTCCAGCTATAGCAAATCAAAACGAAGAGCCGTAAGATGAGACCAGGATGAAAGAGAGAACGGCCCAAAGTCAGTAATCAAAACTTTTGGCCCAGTATTCAAGCGACGATGTACCAGATCCCTCGCGCCACTAATACGTTCGTTGAGCACGTGGACACGCTCTCCTATTTCAAAATAGGCCCTGCCAGCATCATACAGCGCGTGCAGGCTGGCCTCTTCCCAGAAGATGCCAGGCACGTCGAGGACGTTGCGCCCCAGTACGACGTCGCGGCGCAGCTTGAAAAGCTTTCCAGTGAGCCGCATCGCGTCGCGCCGCGAGAGAGCCAGAGTACCCGTGCGCGCGAGAGAGCGTGGCAAAGCTTGCGTCCGCGGATGTTTGAGGATTGTATGCGCTTGCGATTCATAATGAGCTAGGAAGTGTCGACTGCGCCAGCGCGTGCGAGAGAGAAAGTGTGAGGAGGTGTGATGGGGACTTGAATGCTGGTTATTACCACTGCTACTTGAGTGCAATTTTTTCCACAGTACGGAACAACACTCACTGAAAAAGTCGTTATATATGCGTGGAGAAGCGATCGTGGGATCATACTACGATATTAATTGAGCGAGTTGAGGTGCCAAGAAAGAAGGGAGTCTGCTCACGGCATAATGACATTCCTCGATTTCCCACTCGCTCTCCGCCCGTGCACCTTTGACCGTGCCCGCACCATGGACGTCTTCGAGGATATCACGCTCTTGCATCTCGTCAAAGCCAAAGAACACGGCGACGCCGTACGCAAGGAACACGACCTCAGCCGCATCGTCCCCTGTCGCCACAGGCGTTCTCGGTTCACTCACAGGCGCAGTCGGAGGTGCAAGTGTGGGGCTCTGGGCGACTAGAGGCGTGTCCACGAGGACCCCGCGCTCGCGTGACTCGCCTTCAACTTCGTTTTCCTCCAAATCGCGCATCCGCCGGTCGATGGGCGGTGAGCTCGTGACGCTCCGCGCGATATACCCATCGTGCGAGAAGCCGTGCTCGGGTGAGCGGCCCGGAATAAAGTACGAGCCAGTGTATCCGTCCTCTTCCGCCTGGGACATGCGCGACAAACGGCGAGTGTGGGACGGTGCGGGCACGGAGGACCGTACTTTAACCGCAGGCCCGTAACCGGGGAGTAATGGGAGGTGGTACATCTGGCATCCCGGTTCGATCAGTCTGTGCGTGCAAGATGGGGTAGGGGGTACAGTCAAGTCTCACGTACGACATAGAGAGCCTCGTCAAATGAACGTGGAATAACGTTGTGCTCGCGCCTTAAAATGTGTGCGAGCAGCTTCATGCGAAATCCATCGGCGAGCCAGTACGCGGTGATTCTGCGGCAACCCGCTCGACGGCGCTCCGCTTTCGTCATGCGTTCTGTGGTGCTCTTATGCTCGCGCATGCGCACGCCAGTGTCTGTTTCATAGCCATGGATCGCATCATCTTCGCCATCTTCTACGCGTTGTGGACGAGTCTGGGGATCGGACGGGAGCTCGACAAGTCTTTGATGAGTTTTCGAGGTACGCTGTGTGGCGGCGGGTTTGGTAGCTCCAGTAGGGGATGAGGTCAAGGCGGGGGAGGTAGACAAGGTCGATTTTGGCAAGCTGAAGGAAGGCGTGCGATGGCGTGGTCGGATTTGTTGGGATGGCTGCTGCTGTTGCATGGTGGTGGGTCAAGCAAAAAGGGGTTAGTTAACAATGACGTATTGCCAATCCTTACTCCCTCTCACTTTCACTCTCACGACTGGTACAATGTCCCAAATCAACCCAAGACTATCATCTGTTGGAGGCACTCAGTCGCCCCCGCCCGACGACTGCCACCCCATGGGTGCTTGCTCCATTGAGGGCGGAAATGTCGGCGGCATACCTGACCGCCAACAGCGTAGCCGTACATCTCGTCAGTTTACATTAGAACCTTATCACAACTATACCCTTCAGAGTACTTTGATCCGTCCGAGCATGCGCAAGAACAAACTCAAGCTCAAGCCAGGCCTGGGGACGTCGAGCCACAGGGCACCACCGTGCGCATCGGACAAGACGCACAACAGGTGAGTTTCGACAATATTCAGCCTGCGCACGGCTTGCGGCCAGCATCAGTACCGCAGATAATTTTGCTCATTCTGCCCTGTTTACTTCACGTGCGCTTACTACTATGATAGACTGCGATTAGGGTGTCAGGTCCGTTCAAAAAATGAGCCAACTAATGGGCGATACAATGCGCCCCTGAGCAGTATCTTCCATTCATCCATGGCGTATGTTCTGTCTCAGCGTCAAACATAACTGTACCATATTTGTATTTTATCGCGATTGTTGCCTGTCGTCCTCGGCACTTTTACTGTATAACGATGATTTGGGCCACACAACTGTGGGAAATAAGGGACCTGAGAGTAAATAACTCGAAATTTATCTGAGTTATCAGTTATCATTACGATGAGTTTGTATTCGATTGCAATCAGTCCCTATTAGCATATAGCATATGAAGATGAAGGTCATTGTAACAGGTGAGCTCTGCAAAACGCTCGCTCCGCTTAGTAGTTCTGAACCGTCAATGCATCATTTTGCACAGGAGCATCTGGTGTTCTCGGAACTGCCGTCTTCGACTCATTTAAGCGGGCGGCCCGCCGACAACACCGTCATCGGCCTCGCCAACTCACGTTCAGGGGGAGAGCGTAATCACCGCAAACTGGATCTCCTCGATTTCGATGCCGTGTCCACGTTTTTCCGTGAGACGAAACCCGATTGTAAGTGCAATAAGCCAATAACATGATGACACCCACCTTCCCCCCGTTTTACGGTGGATACTATGATACCCGTGGTACTCCATCGTGGCACACATCACCCTTACTCCTCCGCCTCACTTGCGTAAAATCGTAGTCCAATGGCTTCATGAGCCCGTGATCCGCGGTTCCTATTCATGAGAATTGTAGTAGGTATTAGAGAATACGGCGAAACTTACCGTTCTTTCTCTTTTATTCGTCGCTTGTCGATGTTGCAGGGGTGATACATTGTGCCGCGGAGCGCAAGCCCGATATTGCCGAGAAGGTGCGCCGCGCGGCACGAGGGTGTCCTTTTTCATCTCCCACGAAACGTCGTCGATTTTGACACGATATCGATATCTTAGGATCCAGAGGGCACGAAAAAGGTTTCCTCTCCCGCGAATTGACGGACGATTCATCTCTCACGCAAATAAATCTCCGCTCATCTGCTTAGCTGAATGTCGATGTATCTGTGCACCTAGCCACTCTCGCCAAAGAGCTCGGATTTACTTTCGTCCTCATCTCCACAGGTAATTTTGGAATCCTTTCCCCCCTCGTTTTGCGTTCGCTCTCACCCGGTTTATCTATAGACTATGTCTTTGACGGTACCTCGCCACCCTATGTGCCTTCAGCACAACCGAACCCGCTGAATCTGTATGGTATTACAAAGCGTGATGCCGAACTCGCAGTGCTCGGCGTCCGAGTCGAAGGCGCACATGTAATCGTCTTGCGCGTCCCCGTCTTGTATGTCTTGTCTTCTCCGCCGTCCATCGCAATCGTATGACCATCGAACCCATGCTCATATACATCATAGATACGGCCCAGCTCCGTTGAATGCAGACTCGGCGGTCAACATCCTAGTCGATGTCGTTCGAGATCAGTCGGGCAAGAAGTATACTATGGACCACTACCAGACGCGCTTCCCTACCAATGTACTCGACATAGCCAGTTTCCTCGTTCGTCTTGCGAGTATGAATTCACCCTCTTATCCTTGATATACCCAGGCTGACTCTTATTCGCGAGCCAGAGAGACCCAAAAGCGCACCGCTGCCCCCGATAATACATTACTCAACTGAAGAGCCTTTCACAAAGTACGAAATCTGTCTCGTTTTCGCCCGCATTCTAGGCCTTCCACACGCACACATCATACCTGACGCTGGGCCACCGCCTCCAGGTACGGGCTACCTACCTACGTTGTATCATTTCTTACCAACACTGATTATCTTGATCCGCGTGTATCTCGTATCTCGCATCTCGTTTCTATGTTTGGAAAATAGGGTCTACACCACGCCCGCACAACACGCAATTATATTTGCGTGAGACGGAAGACTTGGGCGTGGAAGGTGGACTAGGGACAGGCGGGTTTGAGGAATGGTGGACGGATTACCTCCGCAATAACTAAGCTCAAGCAACGTCTCACCGGGCCTCACGGGGTCGGGAAGCGTGAGAGGGTGATGAGAATGTGTGGACAGTGTTTGCAAATACACGATGATGATCTCGGTCGATAGGTTGGTGGCCGCTTTCGCGAATTGTGGTACGTAGTGCGCGTGATCTAGCCTGTAACGGTATTTACGACCGAAAGGAACGGATGTCTATCAATGAAATCAACGAAAGAAGGCCGGCGTCGATACGTGGGCTCATGGGATGCCGTACACGTTTTAATCCCTGATCGACCACAGTTGAGCTCGTCTCGGAGAAACCTGACCGCCAAGATGAAAAAGAAAAAAAAGACGAACAAAAAACGTTTCAATTGGTGCACGTCAAATATAATAATGTCACAGCCGACTACAACTGTTGCGTGAATAAGGGACTCGAACGGACATGTATCGTTTTTTATAGAATACCCCTGACAGTCTCGGTCACACACGCGTCGTTTTTTCCGCCGTCTTCCTCAGCATCAGCCTGAGCACGGCGACAGCTGGCAGCTGCACACAAGATACCGCCATCCATTACCACACTTTTTTTTTTCCGATCGGAGGACGGCGCAAAATACACACCGGTCCATCCGAGGATAACGAGCTGCACACGAGGCGGCATCATGTGTGAGGACGAGCACAAAAAATGACAGTTCTATGCCTTTTTTTTTTTTTTTGCAATGTGGTCTATAAACGTGTGCCGCGGGAAGGTTTTGGTGTCAAGGGATGCAGCAAATCAATCTGTGATAGGAATCAACAAGGAAATTCCCTTTGGTCAAGGTGGGTATTGTGGATGGGGAACACGTCAGGCAACAAGTAGTGACTGACGTGAGCGTGCGCGCGCCCCCGATGATGCCAGTAGATCCGTGAAGACAACCCACCCCATAGTCCTACAAAAGCGGCGCCCACTGAAGGGGAAACCACTACATGGACATCGAAGGCCACCTCAAAGAGATCGTGGGTGCAATCATCAGTGTCCCAAAAAAATCCACGTCCGAGTACCCAGTTCCGGCTCTACATCCTTTGCTGTGACCGCTCGCGCAGCAAACCCCACTCCACCCACCACTCGTCCGCGGCGTCAATCGCGAAGTAGCCCCATACCTCCGCAATCTCCGCAAGTTCGGCCTCTGTCGGACCACTTCCCGCTGGGGGATCGGGCTCATCTGCGGGGATCGCGTTGAAGCGAACTAGTCCGTCACGGATCCGCGATGGATCGGAACACGCCACATCTACGTTGTGCTCCTCTATTGCTACCAACATGTCCGCGCGACCCTTGCGCAGGTCCTGATAAGCGTATAAGAGCGTTGTAACCTGATCCGCGCTCCGCAGGCGCGAGAACAGCGCGCCGAGTAGGGCGGCATCCTCCAGGGCGAGGGAGGGGCCATTGTGTGTACCAAGCTAGTATGAATGGAACGGGACAAGATGAGGAGTTTGGGAGGTGGGAGGGGTGAAATGGACGATACACTTACAGTTTGTGGATGTGCCGCTTCACCGATGAGTATGATGCTCTCTGAATCGTCCACCCAGGTTTCGGGTAATGGAATTTTACACCACGACTGTCGTGAAACGGTGCCGACCTTGTCGAGCAAGTAGCGCAACCTGCGAAGGATCCGGTGATTTGAAATTATGCTGCGGCGTCGAGCATAACGTACCTCGGATCCATCTGCCCTTCGTTGTATCGTAATGAAGATAATGAGGTCGTTGGGTCCCAACTATCAGTTACATCAGGCCTTGCGGCCGCCGTAGACACACTGCTATCTTCCCACCATACGTGGACAACGAATTCCTGGTGCCGTCGCTGTGAAAGAAGGTCCCAGGATAATTAGTTCACGTCCATTCCCCGAACGGTATCCAGACTCACTACGGGATATGCTAGACTCCCAGAAGAACCAGTCAGCAAAAGGAAGGACCATTTCCAGGATAGGAGCTTGACGTACCGGTTGCAGTACGCCTATCTCCAAACCATACTGGCGAACCGACATCCACGAGTTGTTTTAACGGTGCGCATTTGCGAATCTCAGTCATCGGTACGCTACCTGTGTAATGGCTTAAGCCATACGACGTCGTCTCAGGTTCTTCATCCTCATCTGTGACCACGCGGCGTACGATGCTTCGCCGGCCATCGGCGCCTATGATGACATCGGCATGGAGTATCTCGCCGGTCCTGAGCCTCACAGTGGGTCGCAACGTGCACGAAGCAGGCCCGGCGATAGGGGTGCTTGTTTTGCAAGTTTCAGGCGGAGTTTCACGGGCTGCCTCCACCGATTCGACAGTTACGCCAAAATTCACGCGCGCTCCTGCAGACGAGGCGAGGCGAAATAGAACCTCAAGTAGGTCCGCATGCTGACATCGTAGAATTTAGTATCATACGATGAGCGTGTCGCGCCACTTACGTGCAGCATGAAATACGATGAACCTATCTCCTCGATGAGGGCCGTTTGCCACTCAGACTGGCCGAGTGACCGTCCCGTTTTCACTTTGGAACACACGAAATCTCGGCTGGTCAGCACCGTCTCGCTTGTGACCTGTCTGCGGCGGCCGCTACAGGCAGTGATTGCCGAGGCCCATAATACTCACAGTCTAAGATAGAAGATGACGCGGTGGTTGCAGCCTTCTGTACTAGCTCATTTCCAACTCCCCAGTGTGTTAAGATTCTGGTTGCATTAGGAGGTAGTAGTGCACCCCCAGGTTGGTGTTTCAGGCCACGCGCTTGCTCAAATACTTGAACGCGATGGCCCGACGCAGCGAGCGCATACGCCGCAGAAAGTCCGGCGATTCCTGATGAAGCAGTGTCGGTTGTAAGTAGTATCGTATCTCAAGCATGGGACAAACCGCCACCAACGATGATAAAATCTAGGGGAAGGCTTGCTTGTCTCGATGTATCATGAATTGGAGACGTCAGGTCGATGGTATGGGAGGTATGTCGGAAGGAGGCGCTGGATGAGAACTGGTGCTGATGGCGGGATGACCCTCCACAGACGTCGCGGGCACGGAATGGTAGCTCCATTATATGCTCCTGTCGTGAAGCTGAATGGGTAAAAGATAGGCGAACGTGAGAAAGAAAACTGTGGCACAGGACGCATGTATTTATCGGTTTCACGAAGGAAGACTGCCGTGATAATCCGAGTCATTAACGACCGTTTGGCATGGCCTATCGGCCTGATTGACGCTAGTGGACTACCCTTTCTTTCGGAAGCGGAAAACCTGGTCAGCCTGATCAGGTCAGACGGCGCCGGAAAACGGCGAATTGGATGCTCGCCACAGGAGGCAACCACGATCCAAGAAAGGTGACAGGCACACAACGGTATGCCAATATGGGACAATAATTCCGGATTTCAAGCGAACGCCGCCACCCTGGAAAAATGGAGGGGCACAGCAAGTCTGTCAATGGCCTAAGCCAAAGTACTACAGAAGAGAGGAAACTATGCAGATGTCGACGGTTAACCGTCGACCTAGTATGCCAAGGAGCCTAGGAGTTCAACTGACATTACATTGGACAGGTGACGTCTTCTGATGCGCTGTTACAGGATCCACACAAAATCGGCCTTGAGGGAAAATGCTGTCTAGAAGGGAGGCCTAGAATACGTAGAGGCAAATTAAGGGTGTGGACGATTCCATAAAGCCTCAAAGCGTCATAAAGAAGTAACCTACCACATTTGAGGCCTGCGATCGGCTTGCGGGATGCGGCGTGCGGCGTGCGCCTGAATTGAAGGAGGCGCACAGTGATGGATGGATCTCGAACTTACTTCAGCGCCACCCAATTCACAACTCTCCTCCCTGTTCACAACTTCACATCAATGCCTTGCTTCCCGGTTGGTAGAATATAGTCAGCGTGGAAGAATTGGTCATCAGCTCAAGCGCTCGCATCTCGACTCCCCATACTGCAAGGGCGGCAGGTGTGCCACGTGTCGGGTCGATCGAGTACTATACTGTATTGTACCCAATGTCGTGTCCGCTTTGATTGCTTCGGGAGTCGCTACACGATCTCGGCGATCAAGATAGCGGAAGAACGAGGACCCGCGGCTGGGTCACTGGGTGCGAGTCGCACATGTACACCCACGTCAACCTGACAGGTTACACAGGCAACATGTGTGATAAACATACACCCCCGGTGGGTCTGGCCTCAGGTCCCCGCACAAGTTAAGGGATTCAGAATGGAAGAGGGTGCCAGTGCCCGTGGCCACCCGAACTCGGGACCTGTCCCAAGTCATTTTCGAGTCGACCCCGAAACACGGGTCATGTGACATATTCTGATTCTGACAACGTAAGCAACATCAGTGGATTTCATGCCTTTCAGCTTTCGCCTTCACTTCAGGGATGACATCAATGACGTCCAATCGACCTCTGGCAATAAGTTCCGACAATTGCGGTAATGAAAAATTATCGACATTTATCCATCAAACCCTCAAAGATTTCGGCGCTGCGTACTGAAAATTGCTTGCTCCTTTAAGCTATCAGTTATATGACTCCTGTGTCCGAGTCGCCGTTCTCCATTACTGTTGGAGTTTTTGCGCGGGTACTCCAGCTGCACGGGGTCACGATGTCCGTCTTCGAGCGCGAGCCTACGTCAGCATTTCGCGTACCGGGACCTCGCTCGTCGTGCTTCCCGAATCTGGGCAATACGCATTGGAGACCGCACAACTGATTGTGCAGCTTTGCAAGATCACACTTCCAGAGGGCGAAGAGGAGAAATTAATGGAAGCGCCACTGGCGGCGACGGTAACGAGGGGTCGGGAGAAGAGGAAGCAACGGCCGCACGAACGGAAATGGCGACTCTCATGGAGCGTGGGACACCCTCCTTAAAGTCGGCGATAGGCGCGTAATCACTCTACAGCGCAACGGCGGGCAACGTGTTGCGCGTCCAAGCGATGATATGCGTGCCTCTCGGTATACGTGCGATGCCATGCTACGGCCACTTCGAGGAATGGGCACCAAAAGTCTGCGTGCGCTCATCTATGCGCCGGGTGCTAAGGGATTCGTCGTGCGTCCGGTAGAGCCCACGGGACGCTGCTTCGGGCAGCGTGTTATATTGCTCGGCGACGCCACACATGTAATGCTCTTTGCCGGTCCAGGTGTGAACCTTGCCATGGCGAACGGCGCAGATCTCGATCTCGCGCTTGCCAAAGCGAAGACAGATTCTGAGCTCTTGGAGCACGTGCGGGAGTACGATACCGCGATGCAGGAGCGCACAAGAGAAGAATGAGAGGTGGCGACGCAGATCGCGGACCTGAAGGAAAAGCGATGTAAATTCGCTGCCACGTTCCGACGCAGTACTAGTAATATCTAATGTGGTAGATGCATGATTACTTGAGCTTGAGTTGTACAGTATTTCTCAAGTTCTGCCGTTGCAATAAACCTCACCTAAAATTTCACTAAGCTCCAATCGAATATCCCTTGGCCGCCGCCGCATCAGCAAAAAACTAACTCTTCTACCAGTGCTACCGCATGCTACATAGTTCACTGTAGCATCCTGTACCACTGGTATAAGAGTGATTTTTCCCTGATCGGTGTTGATCGCTTCAGATTTTGAATAAAATTTCACTAAAATATCTAAAATATCACTGAGTTTGGGAAAACACTACTGCGAATATGCTCTAATAACCCCCAAAAAAATGGTAGATATGTATATGTATTATCGCCAGCATACTACCGGTCCACGTGTAACTGCCCCTTAATAACCCAGGGTGTATCGTACCACATCCGCTTCTCAAACAATAGGTACTCAACGATACTTTTCGGTTCGACCGTTGATGCGACCCCGCGTCTGGTCAGCGCCTGAATCGTGTCGAAGCGTGCAAGCACATTCACATAAAGGGCATTGCCCGTGCGAATTGGTTGTAGGCCAAGGTGTCCTTCCACAGAGCGAATACTCACGATACGCACAGGTGAAGGCTGTGAAACGAGCCGCCACTTATACGCCGCAGGTCTACCGACAGGATGAAGATTGCGCAATCTCCTTGAAGCGGACTTGGCATACTCATCCGCTGTCAGCGAGGTAAGCATTTTGGAATCGCCTCTGGGGACAGAGTAAGTGGAGGTGAGGACAAATTGAAAATGAGATAGAATTCACTCGGCGATGGCGTTGTTTACACGCTTGTAATTTTCGAGAAGGGTGGCACGCAATGGTGCCACCCAGGCGCTATCTTTTGTAGATTTGGCTTGGAAAATCTGGAAAGAACGCGCGGACGATATATCCCTTCCAGGAAGCGCGTTTTCTTGGGCAAGTTTGCGCATGCTGAAAATAGTTAGCACATCTGACTCCTTTGGGAAAAGAAGGGCGGAGGCGCGCCGGAGCGGGATGGCACAAAAATGTAGAGTAGTGGCAATCATCCAGGAACAGGGGGCTTGACAAGTAGAAAAAGGGAGTCGCACCTCGAAATGTTCTTTAATGTATTTAAGAAGTTGTCTCGGAGTAAAGCGATGTGATCACGAAGTGTGGCATTTCCAGCCCGTGCAGGAAAAGACGGAATGTGGACGTCTGTTGGCACTAGTTGGTTTTTGGACCCCCAAAACACGCAACAAAGGTCACACACCTAGGGTTTCCAAAGGAAGAGACCACATATCAACGAACGACTCGCCCTCATCACGGACAGCACGATGAAACCGGGCTAACGCATCCTCATCAGATTCCAGTGGTTTTGAATGTTTCGAAGCTGACATCGTGGCCATTCCTCGTTTTACGACTTGGGAAAATGCTGGCGCGGGGGAAGGGGTGGGTTTCGAGCTAAGGTAAGGTATAGACGCAGACGGATTAGACAATGACCATATTAGCGACGAGAGCATTGCTCCACGATGCACTGGAGGCACGGGCAGCATTGATTGTCGTGCGCGTAAGACTTGGGCAGAATAATGAGTTACTCTCGCTGCCATGCTTAGGACTTGCTGGTGATGCTACGATTTGGCAGCGTTTGCTGGGATGCTCGTGCGCACGTGATATATTCACACGGACTGTTTTTTTACTCCGGCATTCGCGTCGCTCAGCTTGTTCGCGCTCTCTGTTGTCAACATCATCACCAATGCCTGTGAGTCCCTTACCATTTCATAGTCAGTACAAGCTTAAGAAGTGCGATATATGTCTGTTTAGCGTCAGTCTCGTTCTCGCCCTACCACCTCTCGTCGGGCGCCGGCCCCTGCCAGCGCACCTTCGCGTGGCGCTGCCACAGCGGCGTATCCTACCCAGCACGCGCCTTCAGCCCCTGCGCCACCAGCGGCAACCTCGACCCCTACGCAAGCCCAGGCCTCCTCTGGCCCTGGTCTACTTGGACAGATGGCTGCCACCGCGGGCTCTGTCGCCGTCGGGTCAACTATTGGCCATGGCATCTCGTCGATGCTTTTTGGCGGCCGCTCCGAGTCTGCACCTGTAGAACAGCAGCATCAAGCGCCCGCACAGCAAAATACGTCCTCGTTTGCACCTAACTGTGAAGTGCAGGCAAAGGAATTCTCGAAGTGCATCGACAAGGCCGACTTGCCCAGCTGTTCGTGGTACCTTGAGCAGCTCAAGGCCGTAAGCTTTCAATCTTATGATTCATCTGTTGGTTCTCAGCGGAATCTTTGTCATAGTGCCAGGCAGCCGCTTCCCAATACTGATCGGAGTCGGGTTGGGATTTATTTTCCTTCTCCGAACTGGGACGTCTTAGTTTGTGGAGATTCATACGTGAATCGCCAGCATTCATCCCCACTCAATGTTTCCGTACGCGCTATCGCAGTAGCTCAGTGGATAACGTATAAAGATGCACTGCACTGCTTTATCCATCCTCCTGAATTTTGGGTATTCAACTCTACCCCGCTATTATCTAGCTCTGCCCAATGACTTCGGGATGGTGCTCTAATGTCTGATTTTCCCCGTGACCGCCACTATTACCCTGCCTACGCGATTTCCTCCAGTCACACTTGCTTGGTTGATATAATCAGCCCTGTAATGTTTACGGATGCCGGAGGATTTGTTGTCTGGTCAGATTAAAAACGGTGACGCGGCCAGCCGGCCACCTCGGTCACTCGGTGCTCATCTGAGTGGGTCAACCCGTAATAATGCCATGGCATTGGTCAGCAGCAATTGATTCATGCTTCGCTACGGCACATACTTTGACCGTCGTAATCATTCCATTTTACCAAATGAAAAGTTCGTAACGGCGGTTAATGACTGGTGACGTAGTCGCTATTCATGATGCCAGGGAAACAATGTGAGCCTAGGCCTCCCGGCGCTGATTCTATGAGTAAAATTGTTTTCGTGTCAAAACATTTATGGCCTTTGACGCTTTCTCCACGTCAAGGGTGTTTCTCGAAATAAGAAGAGCATAATATGGGGTTACACCGGATATACATCAACACGATTCTATGATACTCTGCTTGGCTTTAGTACACCTTCCTGGCTGCCTCCGCCCCGAGATTTCTTATCTTGTTGAAGGAAGAATAGTCTCCGACAGGCTCGAAGTCGGAGACTCGGAGATGACCTCTGCTTACTATCGTATAATTTGTCATTGTGATTACTGTGCACGTTAGTACCTCTTCAAGTTGGCCATGTTCCGGTTCATTGGGCTGATCTCACGGCACGGAGAAACATGGATCCAATGACATTGACATTGGGACAACTCCGGATAAGTAAAGCTGGTCTACCTAAACACTTGAGATTGTCGGCGGTGCGTTTCCTTGCGGATATATCGTGTCTTGACGAGTCTGGGATCGTTGAACGCCAATGTGATATCAAACCTAGTTGGTGACCGATAGTTCGTCCAAGCGAAAGTATGAATGCGACACGTAACCATATAAAGTAACCAAAACTGCGCCCGGCCCAAAAAGGCTATAGAGGTTGTGTTTAAACGCCTGGGGGTCTTTCTCAGACTTTCTGGAACCATTTCGCCTAAAGCGTACAAGGGGGGAGAAGCCTAATTTGGAACTTACGGTCCGAGAGAACACATGCCCCCAGTGCCAGGGTCCAGGAAGATGTCTTCATACTGATGGTTCCCTACACACGGGTAGAAGCAGATCTAGACAGAACATCTGTGTCAGTTTCATGGAGAGTTCCGCTGCTCTCATGGAGCAGTGCAGCTAAAAGATGAGAAAGAGACGCCTACCCACACTGTTACTGTTCCGGGCCACACAATCATCACATGTAAGGCCATGTAAGGTCCCGCACTGCTGTAACTGGCGGCCGGCCGTTCGTTTTCTTTTTTTGGAAAGCGCCCTATGCCGAAATACATGCAATTATTTTTGATAACATTTTACTGATTGTATTATATAATCAAACGTAAACCTGTCTGACAAATGCTAAGATAGGGCATGTTTTGCGATGCTCTTCTCTGTTTAGATGGCAGATGGCGCATGCGCATGATGTTGGCTAAATCTGCTTTGGATGATGTGGGCACGAGTTCCTTTAAACGTCCTTACCTGCTCGTATCGTGGGAATTTCGCTCCAGCTATATCGTGACCATCGATATTATTGGAACTCGTCGGTAATTTCAAACTAATTTGAATATGCTTGTTATCATCCATGATCCATCAGCACCCCAACAATGAAATTTGCTAGGTATCACTTCCGCACCCTTGTTCTGTTGTCGAATCTCATTTTTTGAGAACGAAGGTATCTAGAAAGTGCGCAGGTGAAGTTCATGTTTTGATGCCTTGGTTGGTGTTCTTGCTGACCCGCCATCACTTTTTGTCCAAGGCACCAGAATGGAAACGCGCATATATGTACGTATTTGCAGCAGTCTCCTTCTAAGGCTCTGTGCATTTATGTTCGTGTGACAGCGACTACCGCGGCTTAAAGAAGCGAATTACGGCCATAAGACGAGCACGAGGGGACGCTGGAAACCAGGTGTATGTTTCATCTGAGAGCGATTCTGATCACTTGCCGAGAGACACTCGGGCGTCAGCGCACTGCAGTGACGGCCAAAAAATCACAGATGAAGGCCACGAAGCCGATGATGAGACCAATGCACACGATGGAAGGCACGAACATCAAACCGATGTGAACGCTCCTACTGACTCGATCGAGCTCAACGAGCTGAAAAGAAGTATGGACGATCATAGCAAAGTAGGTACGGCGTACTTTTTTTTATGCACGAGTTTAATAATCTCTCTCAAGGTGACGACCTCTGCATCTCCCGAGACCACTTCCACTCCGCAATTCCTATTGGCGCTTGGGCAAGGCGTCGCCCCACCTCAGCCGCTAGAAACGAAACAGTCAGCGCTGCCCCCACTCAAACCGAGACCAGGGCAAGGTCTGCGCAGACGCACCCCTGCACGCTGTGATTATATTTCTGTCAATTTCCGCGCTCATGCTCGACGTTCATCTGCTTTATTTTCTAGTCATTTCGTCCCATACCGTGACGTCATTTTCGACCGCAAACCCACCCACACTTGCCGAGGTTCTTGAATCCATGTCGCCTATCCAGCTAGAATTCTTCAACAAGTTCAACGCGGAGCTGTCTAAGGTTGAATCTTTCTTTATTGAGAGAGAAGCTGAAGCGCGTGAGCGCACCATGCAACTTCGGGGCCAACTCGAAGAATTGAAAGATCATCGGCGTCTATTTCAGGTGAGTTCGTCATTCATCCCTTCGTTTGTATGCTACTGACTAGAGAAAATTTTCAACAAAGGAAGCTCACCCAGACGTTCAAGCCGCTCTTCGCTTTCTTCCATCTTCTGGGTCAAAGATCTCGACCCTGATGAGCTACGTACGCTGCTTCTTGCACCGGTCCACTCATACGGACAATAAACCACGCAATGCCGATGTGCCGAGAGTATTCCCTGCACGTCATCGGGCAGGTGGGGCAACACTTGATCCGGATGACTATCTACATGCACGCAAGCAACTCAAGCGGGCTGTATCTGAGCACTATCATGCACTAGAGGTCCTCAATAACTATCGCGTATGGCCCGCACTAGGTTGTTGGTAATCGTAGTTGATAAACAGGAAGTAGATTCTGAATATCACGGGTTTCCGAAAGGCGCTCAAGAAGTTCGAGAAAGTAACAGGGGTATGGTAATCTGATTCTGTTCAGTTATCGATGTCTCTGAGAGCTATGGCTCTAGGTTCTGGTGCAGGATTTGTACATGAAGGAAAAGGTTAGTTTACCTCTGCTTGTCGGATAGTTATTGATTAGTTTCTATCACAGGTTGATTCGTGCGCTTTCGCGTCAGATGAGACTGTACAACAGTTCTTGAAGGAGATGGAGGACTCGTTCACCGCGCGTTTCAGTAGGGGCATTGTGGTGATCAAACTCCAACTAGCATCTGATAATATCATACGTAGCGAAAGGCGACAGAAAGCGCGCATTGGTTCGCCTACGGGCGGTTTCTTCTCACAAGACACACCATTTTAGCACTTTCCGTACAGGTATCGCTCTCGGGCTGGCGTTTCCTGCCGCCCTTGATGGCATTGTTCGCTGTGAGTCCTCAAATAATTCCGCAGTGCTCGCTGAGCATCCTTCAGGCCTCCAACCTCATACGCGTGTCGACATACCATCGTGGGGGAGCCTGCTCTTTATATATGCGAATTTGCTGGTCCCAACGTTTTTGGCATTTCTTGTGGGCACAAACATGCTAATCTGGACCGCATCGAGGATAAATTACGTCTTCATGTTCGGTACGGTATCACGAAAATTCTCTGCAATGTCAAGATTTATCTCTGATTCACTGTGAAGATCTGGACATTAGAACTCGTCTTGATCATCGGGAATACTTCGAGGTACATTCCAGGAGGCTTTGTAACGCATGAAAGATCATTGATAAAGCATCATCGTAGATACCTTGCATCATACTCGCGACTCTTTGTTGGGCTTTTTGGCTCTCCTTTACGCGCACAGGAGAACCTACTATCCAACCGTGGACGTGGCCAATGATCTGGCTACTCTTTGTCGTGGTACTGATTATCAACCCTCTCCCTGTCATGTCTCGCGAGAGCCGGTGGTGGTTCCTCCGCAAAGTCGCGCGGGTTCCGTTGGGTGGATTTGACCGAGTGGAGGTAAGACAATCGTAGCTCGAACAGCCGTTCATTTGATGACATGGGGTTTAGTTCACAGATTTCTGGCTGGGGTGCGTCCTCTCAGCGATGGCCAGCAGGTTAATTGATGGTATTCTGCGCCATTCTAGAGACCAACTCTGCTCCTTGGTTTTCCCACTCGGCAATATCTACTTCATCGCGTGTTCATACGCGGGAGGTTTCGGAACCCATTCATTCCAAAAGTGCAGTAAGCCTACCCACTGGGGTGT
This sequence comes from Russula emetica, assembly GCA_015178925.1. Lineage (NCBI taxonomy): Eukaryota > Fungi > Basidiomycota > Agaricomycetes > Russulales > Russulaceae > Russula > Russula emetica. The sequence continues at coordinate 72,735 of WHVC01000030.1, read as the reverse complement.
ACCTTTCCTCCTTGGTGCAATGCCGTTCTTTGCCCGCTTCGGGCAGAGCATTCGACGTTGGTGGGATTCGGGAACGATCACGCATTTGATCAACGTTCGTCTTCTCTCTCCATTTATGGATCCGACAGGCTTAGTCTCAATCACCTTTATATTCAGGCCGGAAAATATTTTGTGGGGATTGCGTTTTACTTTTGCTACCAGTTGTGGCGACATAATGGTGAGTATTCCATTCCTCCATCAGTTCGATCTTGTCGTTAAGGCTGACGGGATTTAAGGTGGACACGGCACGAGCTTTATATTTTTCTGCCTCTTCGGAACAATTTATTCAACATATAATTCAGCATGGGCAAGTTCAGTGTGTCCTGTGGTGATCAAGGCTGACAGCTGGGTGTTAGGATGTGCTTATGGACTGGTCTCTCTTACGCCCACATGCGCGCTTCATGTTCCTACGCGAAGAGCTACTCTACTCGAGCCATATTCCGGTGCATTCCGTCTCATTCTCACCCGCCGTGCCTCACTGACAATCGCCACGACAGTTCTACTACCTTGCCATCGTAGAATATTCACTGTTTCCAGCAGATGAGGCGCAACTGACACAAAAGTGTAGATCACCAACGTTCTCTTTCGCTTCACATGGATATTTTACATCCCAACGCGCGGGCCAAGCGTTGCTCTTCGCACGTGGTTAGTAGCGCTTCTCGAAGTGCTGCGACGCAGTCAATGGAACGTCTGTACGTCCGTTCTCGTCTCGCCTACGCTTACTCGCTTCCCAATCAAGGAACTAACTCTGGGGTCACGCGCAGACCGTTTAGAGAACGAACATCTTGGCAACATGGACCAATACCGAATCACACGCGAGGTGCCTCTGCCTTATTCGTTCGATGAGATTCAGCCTGAAACAGACGTGGGTGACGAAGATGATGAGCCTCAAACACAAGGAAGCATACGCTCATCCAAGTCGAAGCGAGGATAACCAGGTCTTTCCAAGCGGGGGAAAGATGAAAGTTGCGACAGGTTTTGGTGGACGGGGTGGAATATAGAGTTCTATGTACCATCGAAGGTCAGCGAAGGGTAATATAACCTGACATGACCTTGTGTGCTGGGATGGACGCGAATTACACCGTGTCGCTATTCCGAAACTCAGGCTGTGGCTATGTGATTGCACAGAAGTACTACAGGACAGGATGTTCGTTGCAATTAATGCAGCCGTGACCAACTCAAGAATTTCCTTGATAGACCTTCCCGATTGTTATCGTCCTTGGCGATTGGCTGCCACGTCTCACCGTGACACATTGTATCAGTATCACTGACCCCACGCACTGCCAGTGGGCTCTTGATCTTCCGCTCTACTCAGAACAGGCGAGCGATGGAAAAAGTCACAAGTGGGTCATTGGCACATTTCTTGAACGCGTCCACACTACGCGCCTTGCGTTGTGACCACACCTAGCCATCATGCATCATGCATCATCGACCAGAGACAGTAAGTACGTGCAGCAACCACACTGCCTAAACGTCCCTTCGGCAGTTCGGCCCGGCCCGCCTCCCACATCAGTAAACCTGCACAAACCTTTTTTGCACTTGTACAAGCTTGTACAAGGGAAAAAGTCCAAAAAGTACCTAAAGTGCCAAAGTAACCTCTTTTTCTGCTCAAAGTTAATTTCAGGCATCTTGTCAAAAGTAAAACAGTTGAAAAAAGCTGCAAAAAGTCACTCAAACTCAGCCTTACAGTCATTTTTTCAGATGAGTTAGTGTCAGCTTTTTCACTTATTCACTTATTCACTTGCACAAGTTGGAAAGTCAAAAAGTTTTTGTATGATTTACTGATGCAGCTGCTAACTCTCTACAAATGTCCTTGCACAAATCCCTCATTCGCCTCTCCGCATCTAGTTTGCAGCAAGTACTGCAAAGTGATATCCTTCCGGATACCTTTGAGCCCAGCAGCACATGTAGCGCGTGCTGCAGAGTGCGTGTTAGTGGCGCATCACACGTGGGATGTCATGTGGAGGGCTGTGTATTAGGATTGTACACCATATAAAGAGTACCGGTGAGTGAATCCCAGCATTCTCTTCGCCCCTTTTCTCCCCACATCTGAAACCTCGTCAATGAGCTCATCACGGTATGTCAAAGGAAATTCACTCACCGGAATACCGAACTAACTAAGGAAGTCTCGATAGCCTTGCCCGGGAACAACTACATCATCCACTCTCCCTAATATACCCCGCCATCGGTCCGCCATCATTTCCATCCCGCCCTGGGTCATTTGTCCAGATAGATTGCCGTTTGGAAGGCTCGTTAACGGAAAGGCGTGCACATCGTGAGATTATGAAGCGGTCTACTAATGCAGGACGATGTATGTTTCACGTATCCTTTGCATATCACCCTGCAACTGTTGTTGATTGGTGCGATGTAGGCCGGGTGACAATCGACATGCTCCCCGACGTTGCCCTCTTAGAAATATTTGATTGCTATGTGAATCAGGCTCGAGAAGAAGACCCGTTCAAAATACAAGCATGGCATACGCTGGTGCACGTGTGTCGAAAATGGCGGATCATTGTTCTTGGGTCACCACTTCGCCTGGATCTTCGACTTTTCTGCAGGGGCACAACACCGGTGAAGGAGACGTTGGCTGTTTGGCCTCCCTTGCCCATCGTCATAGTGCAATATGGCCGACCAACACAGATGGATAACATCATTGTAGCACTTGAGCATAAGGACCGTGTATGTCAAATTTCCCTCTTTAATGTTACAAATTCGCAATTGGGAGAAGTCTTGGCAGCAATGCAGCAACCATTCCCTGCGCTAACGGAGTTGTCGATCGGGAGGGAAGATGAAACGCGCCTAGTCGTTCCCGAATCATTCTTGGGTGGATCTGCACCACGTCTCCGACATCTCTGGTTGGAAGGCGTTCCATTTCCGGGATTACCAAAACTCCTTTTGTCTGCCACTGACCTTGTCGGTCTTTCCATTTGGGAAATTCCTCATTCCGGATACTTTTCACCCGAGGCGATGGCCCGTTGCCTTTCCACGTTGACTAGGCTCGAGAGACTCGAGCTAGGATTCAAATCCCCTCTATCTCGCCCCGTTCGGGAAAGCCGACGTCCGCATCCGCTTACACGCTCGGCCCTCCCTGCTCTCACTTATTTTCGGTTTAAAGGGGTCAGTGAATACTTGGAGGACCTCGTGGCCCGGATCGATGCGCCTCTACTCGACAGGTTAGGAATAAGGTTCTTCCATCAACTCATATTCGACACTCCACAACTCGCCCAATTCGTCGCTCGCACACCAAACATCCAGCCACCCGTTGAAGCCCGCATTGTCTTCTTCGATAGCTACGTCGAGGTTACCTCTCCACAGACACTTTCCAACTGGTTCGAGTTGGGAATCAATTGCAGACAGTCAGATTGGCAGCTGTCGTCCTTGGCACAGGTGTGCAGCTCGTCCTTCCCTATTCCCACGGTCGAACGCCTCTACATCTGCGAGTATGAATATAGCCGACCGCGTTGGCAAGACGACATCGAGGACAGCCAATGGCTGGAGGTTTTACATCCATTTACTGGTTTGAAGGATCTCCACGTATCCCGGTGGTTTCTGCCATGTATTGCACCCGCCTTTCAAGCGCTCTCAGGGGAACGCGTGACAGAAGTGTTGCCTGCCCTGCAGAGTCTTTTCTTGGAGGAGCTCCACCCGTCGGGACCTGTCCACGAAGCCATTGAGAAGTTCGTCGCCGCGCGAAAGCTCGCCGGTTACCCTATAGCTGTCTCTCACTGGGACGGGAAACAAGACGGGTGGTAGAAGGTCGATGATTGATTGTCTCTACTTCATCTCCCAATTACGTTTACTCACATCTACTTACCACTCGCTATTGTCCTTAGCATCCATCGTTTGGGTCCTGAGACATCAGTCACAGTATTTTTCTTAGCTTTACCATGATCAGACTTATTTGTACGATATATTTGTGTAGGATAGAGACCAATAGATTTTGAACTAGTCACTGACAACTACGCAACCCTCGGGTTCACGGTTCATATGTCGTATCTTGCATTCCGGCTGCCGCTCGGTGCCAACGCGTTGGCCCATTCGGGAAGGACGTACTTGCGTGCTGGAATGGGATGGGATGGACGCGAATCACACCGTGTCACTATCCGACACTCAGACTGCGGCTATGTTATTCCGGAATAATACAATACTCAGAAGTACCACAGGACAGGATGTTCACTGCAGGCGCCGCGGCGTGTGTCCTCACCGCATTTTATTGTCAGCAAAGAAATTGACGGGGTTCATTTCATTATCGATGCAATCTGATCCAGCTCCCTAGCGATCAAGGAATTGAGACAAGATGATCGCAACTTTTTACACCGCGGCAGTCAGCGAGTTGCGCAGGATACTAGTATGCCAAAGAAACGCACTCTAGCCTAGCACGATCATGATCACCGCGCTCCTTGCACTCTTTGCCTGCCATCACCCACTCTCCGCATTCGACGTACTAGAGGTCAACGCGCTTGTTGGAATCGCGGCGTTGCACGAAATTGACGGCTTCTATTACGTCGCCTTTCTTCAACGAGATGTCTCACGAGTGACAGTTTGGAGAACGAACATCTTTGGCAACATGGACCAATACCGAATCACATTATCACACGCGAGGTGCCTCTGCCTTATTCGTTCGATGAGATTCAGCCCGAAACACTGAAACAGACTCGGACGTGGGTGACGAAGATGATGAATCTCAAACACGAGGAAGCATACGCTCATCCAAGTCGAAGCGAAAATAACCAGGTCTTTCCAGGCGTGAGATTTGGGGGAAAGATGATAATTGCGACGGGTTTTGGTGGACGGGGTGGAATATAGTGTTCTATGTACCATCGAAGGTATCCTAAAACCCGCAGCGAAGGGTAATATAACCTGACATGACCTTGCATGCTGGGATAGACGGGAGTGTCCTACTATATATAGCTCTCCCCCACCCCTTCCAGTCATGCCTTCCGACGTCACTTCTACAAGTCAAACCTTTTATGCAAGTTTTATTATATGTCATTTGTGTGTGTATGTACAGTACAGATGAATTTTATGCTATCACAAGCCCCCACCCGAGTGGAAAGGCCGTTGGAGTCGCTCCGGGGCAAGAAATTGCGGCGCGCGACTGGGCAGGATAGCCAGGCGTCGACGCCCGCACCCAAGAGCGAGACACCCCTCGGAATGGCGCACGGGCGCCCTCCTGACCCTCCCGGCTTGTATACGCGAGGCTCCGCCGTCGCGGAGCAAAGTTCCGTCGATCCGAAGGTCCTAGTCCGCATGCATCAGAAGCGGAGGCCTGTTCTTGATGAGAGTGCCAGCGCGCACATCGATCCGTGGCCCGATCCGGGCACCATCCAAACTGATCCGGATGCCTATTTTGAGGCGTCAACTCTGCTCGAGGGGGAGCAAAACTTTATCTTACCAAGTGCAGACAGCGAGCAGGCTGTCACCCCCAAAATCTTCTCATTTTCCTCTTGGCCCCTTGTGCTGCCGCCACCAGATACCCTCGAACACGACTTGAAGCCCGGTGAAGGAGCGGCGCCTGAGCAACACGACACCGCACAGCGTCCCGCACGCCTGAAGCCGCCTGACCACGTCGCTGAGGACCCGGAGAAAGCAGGGGGAGCACGGCGGGAGAGCGCTCCTGCCATTCTTGGTTGCCCCCAGCTCGCCATTGCAGCTGAAACGGGCAACGTTGAGGCACCGAACCAGCGCACGGTAGAAGCCAAGCGCAAGGCTAAGTGGCCCCCGCGAGAACAGGCAACCGAGCACAAGCACGGGCCTGAGGCCTGAGCGGATGCCACGAGAGGCGCCATACGAGCGCGACCAAAACGTCTTGAAGAGCACAGGCGCTTGCAAGCCTGAGGGGGGAGCTGGCAATCTTGAGGTGAAAAGCTGGTTACATTGAGGGGGAGCTATCTTGGGAGGGTTTGGTAGACCCACAGGGACCCCATTTCGAGGCCACAGAACCAAGGTCGCGGGCATCGTCGCCTGCCGAAAGAGAGGACACACTCTACAGAAATCAAGTCAGTAGGGTCAGCATCGATTATAACGATGTCCCCGCACCTTCATTTCTGTTTCCATAGCTTTGGGCCACTCTTGCAGTGCCTATCCACGTTCGAATACAAGGACCTCGCCATTGCCACCATCATACCTCCAAGACCTATAAGTGGCGTGGGAATGCGTCACATGACTGGAAGGGGAGAGCTGGTCGATAGACGCGAATTACACTGTGTCGCTATTCCGAAACTCAGACTGTGGTGTGGTTATGTGATTGCACAGAAGTACTACAGGACAGGATGTTCATTGCAATGCAGCCGTGACCAACGCAAGAATTTTTTTGATAGACCTTCCCGGTTGTTAACGTCATTGGCGATTGGCTGCCACGTCCCACCGTGACATTGTATCAGTAACCCCACGCACCGAGCCCGCCATCGAACCACTGCCAGTGGGATGCCCTCTTGATCTTCCCCTCTACTCAGAACGGGCGAGCAATGGCAAAAGTCAAAAGTGGGTCATTGGCACATTTCTTGAACGCGTCCACACTACACGCGCGCCTTGCGTTGTGACCGCACCTAGCCATCATGCATCATCGACCGGAGACAGCACTGTCCGTGGAGCAGAACGTCGCTTCGGCAGTTCGGCCCGGCCGGCCTCCCAGCTGCTGAGAACTCAGTACTAATGTCCTCGCACAAATCCCCCATTCGCCTCTCCGCCTCTAGTTTTCAGCAAGTACTGCAAAGTGATATCCTTCCGGATAAAATTGAGCCCAGCAGCACTGGGTGCGCATGCTGCAGAGTGCGTGTTAGTGGCGCATCACAACGTGTGATGGTCATGTGGAGGGCTGTCACGGTGTATTTGTACGCCATATAAAGTGTAGCGGTGAGTGAATCCAAGCAATCTCTTCGCCCCTTTCCTCCCCACACTAAAGCCTCGTCAATAAGCTCATCACGGTATGTCAAAGGAAATTCACTCACCGGAATACCGAACTAACGAAGGAAGTCTCGATAGCCTTGCCCGGGAACAACTCCATCATCCACTCTCCCTAATATACCCCGCCATCGGTCCGCCATCATTTCCATCCCGCCCTGGGTCATTTGTCCAGATATATTGCCGTTTGGAAGGCTCGTTAACGGAAAGGCGTGCACATCGTGAGACTATGGAGTGGTCTACTAATGCAGGACGATGTATGTTTCATATATCTTTTGCATATCACCCTGTAACTGTTGCTGATTGGCGCGATGTAGGCCGGGTGACAATCGACATGCTCCCCGACGTTGCCCTCTTAGTAGTATTCGATTGCTATGTGAATCAGGCTCGAGAAGAAGAAGACGATATAGAGGCATGGCATACGCTGGTGCACGTGTGTCGAAAATGGCGGATCATTGTTCTTGGGTCACCACTTCGCCTGGATCTTCGACTTTTCTGCACGGGCGAAACACCGGTGAAGGAGACGTTGGCTGTTTGGCCTCCCTTGCCCATCGTCATAAAGCAATATGGCCGACCAACACAGATGGATAACATCATTGTAGCACTTGAGCATAACGACCGTGTATGTCGAATTGACCTCTGGCATGTTACAAATTCGCAATGGGGAGAAGTCTTGGCAGCGATGCAGCAACCATTCCCGGCGCTAACGAACTTGTTGATCGGGAGGGAAGATTCGCGGGAAGATGAAACGCGCCTAGTCGTTCCCGAATCATTCTTGGGTGGATCTGCACCACGTCTACAATATCTCTGGTTGGAAGGCGTTCCATTTCCGGGATTACCAAAACTCCTTTTGTCTGCCACTGACCTTGTCATTCTTTACATTTGGGAAATTCCTCATTCCGATTACATTTCACCCGAGGCGATGGTCCGTTGCCTTTCCACGTTGACTAGGCTCGAGAAACTTGAGCTAGGATTCAAATCCCCTCTATCTCGCCCTGTCCGGGAAAGCCGACGTCTGCATCCGCTCACACGCTCGGTCCTCCCTGCTCTCACTTTTTTTCGGTTTGAAGGGGTCAGTGAATACTTGGAGGACCTCGTGGCACGGATCGATGCGCCTCTACTCGACAAAATGAAAATATGGTTCTTCCATCAACTCATATTCGACACTCCACAACTCGTCCAATTCGTCGCTCGCACACCAAACATCCAGCCACCCGTTGAAGCCCGCATTGTCTTCTCCGATCGGGACGTCGCGGTTGCCTCTCCACGGACATTTCCCAGTAGGTTCTCGTTGCGAATCAATTGCAGACAGTCAGATTGGCAGCTGTCGTCCCTGGCACAGGTGTGCAGCTCGTCCTTCCCTATTCCCACGGTGGAACGCCTCTACATCTACGAGAGGGGATATCCCCGACCGCGTTGGCAAGACGACATCGAGGACAGCCAATGGCTGGAGGTTTTACATCCATTTACCGCTTTGAAGGATCTCCACGTTTCCCGGCAGTTTGTGCTACGTATTGCACCGGCCTTTCAAGAGCTCGCAGGGGAACCCGTGACAGAAGTGTTGCCTGCCCTGCAGAGTCTTTTCTTGGAGGAGCTCCACCCGTCGGGACCTGTCCACGAAGCCATTGAGAAGTTCGTCGCCGCGCGAAAGCTCGCCGGTTACCCTATAGCTGTCTCTCACTGGGACGGGAAACAAGACGGGTGGTAGAAGGTCGATGATTGATTGTCTCTACTTCATCTCCCAATTACGTTTACTCACATCTACTTACCACTCGCTATTGTCCTTAGCATCCATCGTTTGGGTCCTGAGACATCAGTCACAGTATTTTTCTTAGCTTTACCATGATCAGACTTATTTGTACGATATATTTGTGTAGGATAGAGACCAATAGATTTCGAACTAGTCGCTGACAACTACGCAACCCTCAGGTTCACGGTTCATATGTCGTATCTCGCATTCCGGCTGCTGCTCGGTGCCAACGCGTTGGCCCATTCGGGAAGGACGTACTTGCGTGCTGGGATGGGATGGACGCGAATCACACCGTGTCACTATCCGAAACTCAGACTGCGGCTATGTGATTCCGGAATAATACAATACTCAGACGTACTACAGGACAGGATGTTCACTGCAGGCGCTGTGTGTCCTCACCGCATTTTATTGTCAGCAAAGAAATTGACGACTACTACTCTGGATATTGCAGGACGGGGTTCATTTCATTGTCGATGCAATCTGATCCAGCTCCCGAGCGATCAAGGAATTGGAACATGATGATCGCAACTTTCTACACCGTGGCAGTCAGCGAGTTACGCAGGATACTAGTATGCCAAAGAAACGCACTCTGGCCTAGCACGATCACCGTGCTCCTTGGGCTCTTTGCCTGCCATCACCCACTCTCCGCATTCGACGTAGAGGTCAACGCGCTTGTTGGAATCGCAGCGCTGCACGAAATTGACGGCTTCTACTATTTCGTCGCCTTTCTTCAACGAGATGTCTCACGAATGACAGTTTGGAGAACGAACATATTGGCAACATGGACCAATACCGGATCACACGCGAGGTTGCCTCTGCCTTATTCGTTCGATGAGATTCAGCCCGAAACAGACTCGGACGTGGGTGACGAAGATGATGAGTCTCGAACACGAGGAAGCATACGCTCATCCAAGTCGAAGCGAGGATAACCAGGTCTTTCCAAGCGTGAGATGCGGGGGAAAGATGAAAGTTGCGACAGGGTTTGGTGGACGGGGTGGAATATCTACTATATTATATACGGCGTGAATCCAGAGAGAACAGAGATTCGAAAAAAATCGCGGTGTTTCTCTTTAGTTTGTCATGTCATCAGGGATCTTCCTGAACAATCGCGAATTTTATTTTTGGGTATACAGTATAATGCCTTGCGACCTGCTGGATGCCCTCACGTTAATCTAATTAGAAAATGGAGGTGAGTTCTCCCGTATATATGTTGGTGCCATCGCTTACCATTTCTACAGTAGGAGAGATCAAACCGATTACCTTGCTAGAAAGCCGTGCACAGCATCGTCGAACTCACGTATCATCGCGTTGTGGGTTGTAATCATGATTGCTCTGACACCTCTGACGAAGATGGGGGCACGACTGCCAGGCCGGCTTTGAACGTGAGATACTCGCAAGGAGGCATCCTTCCCAGAGGAAGGCCTTCGCTGATGAGGTGGTCGTTAACAGTGGTCGCGTTCAGACTAAGGTACGGCTGGCACATCCAAAATTTGTTACGTACCAATCAATCGACGCTCGCCCGATTACTGCGGCGAATAATAAAGTCTTTCATGCCATGGGCATGGGTGACCTGTAAATCGAAGTGCCAAATGGCGCGACGTCGAATAAAGTGCTGCTGAAGGACACCTTGCATGCGCCAGACTTGTGCCTCACAGTAGTATCGATATTGTCAAAGCGGGTTATACAGTTCAGTTTGCAAAGAACTCATGCGACATCAACCGGGGTGAAGACGGTCATATTATTGGGCGCATACCGGCGGGCGCGAATGGATTATTCAGAGTCGAACGCACGTTTGCAGCCACTGATAATTCCTTTTCGGCAAACGCTTCATCGCAGGCTGGGACATATCTCAGCTGATGCTATTCACGCCCTCATTTATGCCGGTTCTATCACCGGACTTCATGTAATCGACGACCTCCCCCCATTCATCTGTGATTCTTGTGAATATGCAAAGACTACCCGTAAGCAAATACGCAAGGGGCGAGTAGCTTAACAAGCCCAAGCCTTCGGAGAAGAAGTCCATATGGACGTCTGGGGTCCTTTGCCCGCACTCAGCTTGGGAGGACATTGGTACTATGTAACTTTTACTGACGATCACACACGTTATACTAGGCTTGAAGCGCTTCGGACCGAAGACGAAGCCTTCCAGGCTCCAAGGCCTTTTCTTCTTGGGCGCAAACCCAGCATGGCGCGCGCATCAAGTGACTCCGTTCTGATTGCGGCGGTGAGTAACGGAGACAGTACATGCAGCAGCCACGCTGCCTGAACGTCCCTTCGGCAGCTGCTGAGAACTCTTTACAGTACTAATGTACTCGCACAAATCCCCCATTTGCCTCTCCGCCTCTTGTTTGCAGCAAGTACTGCAAAGTGATATCCTTCCGGATAAATTTGAGCCCAGCAGCACTGGTAGCACGTGCTGCAGAGTGCGTGTTAGTGGCGCATCACAACGTGTGATGGTCATGTGGAGGGCTGTGTATTAGGATTGTACGCCATAAGAGTAGTGGTGAGTGAATCCAAGCAATCTCTTCGCCCCTTTCCTCCCCACATCTGAAACTGTCACGGTATGTCAACGGAAATTCACTCACCGGAATACCGAACTAACTAAGGATGTCTCGATAGCCCTGCCCGGGAACAACTCCATCATCCACTGCACTCTCCCTAATATACTCCGCCATCGGTCCGCCATCATTTCCCTCCCGCCCTGGATCATTTGTCCAGATAGATTGCCGTTTGGAAAACTCGTTAACGGAAAGGCATGCACATCGTGAGACTATGAAGTGGTCTACTATTGCAGGACGATGTATGTCTCATATATCTTTTGCATATCACCCTGCAACTGTTGCTGATTGGTGCGATGTAGGCCGGGTGACAATCGACATGCTCCCCGACGTTGCCCTCTTAGAAATATTCGATTGCTATATGAATCAGGCTCGAGAAGAAGAATGCAATATAGAGGCATGGCATACGCTGGTGCACGTGTGTCGAAATTGGCGGATCATTGTCCTTGGGTCACCACTTCGCCTGGATCTGCGACTTTTCTGCACGAGCACAACACCGGTGAAGGAGACGTTGGCTGTTTGGCCTCCCTTGCCCATCGTCATAGTGCAAAATGGCCTACGAACACAGATGGATAACATCATTGTAGCACTTGAGCATAACAACCGTGTATGTCAAATTGACCTCTGGCATGTTACAAATTCGCAATTAGGAGAAGTCTTGCCAGCGATGCAGCAACCATTCCCGGCGCTAACGAAGTTGGAGATCCGGAGGCCAAATTGGCGGGAAGATGAAACCCTGGTCGTTCCCGAATCGTTCTTGGGTGGATCTGCACCACGTCTACAATATCTTAACTTGGGACGCGTTCCATTTCCGGGATTACCGAAACTCCTTTTGTCTGCCACTGACCTTGTCACTCTTTACATTTGGGAAATTCCTCATTCCGGATACTTTTCACCCGAGGCGATGGTCCGTTGCCTTTCCACGTTGACTAGGCTCGAGAGACTTGGGCTAGGATTCAAATCCCCTCTATCTCGCCCTGTCCGGGAAAGCCGACGTCCGCATCCGCTCACACGCTTAGCCCTCCCTGCTCTCACTTGTTTTCGGTTCAAAGGGGTCAGTGAATACATGGAGGACCTCGTGTCCCGGATCGATGCGCCTCTACTCGACCGATTAGTTATAAGGTTCTTCCATCAACTCATATTCGACACTCCACAACTCGCCCAATTCGTCGCTCGCACACCAAACATCCACCCACTCGTTAAAGCCCGCATTGTCTTCTTCGATAGCTTCGTCGAGGTTACCTCTCCACAGACACTTTCCAGAAGGTTCGAGTTGCGAATCAATTGCAGACAGTCAGATTGGCAGCTGTCGTCCCTGGCACACGTGTGCAGCTCGTCCTTCCCTATTCCCACGGTGGAACGCCTCTACATCTATGAGAATGAATATGCTCGACCGCGTTGGCAAGACGACATCGAGGACAGCCAATGGCTGGAGGTTTTACATCCATTTACCGCTTTGAAGGATCTCTACGTATCCCGGGAGTTTGTGCCACGTATTGCACCCGCCTTTCAAGAGCTCGCAGGGGAACCCGTGACAGAAGTGTTGCCTGCCCTGCAGAGTCTTTTCTTGGAGCAGCTCCACCCGTCGGGACCTGTCTACGAAGCCATTGAGAAGTTCGTCGCCGCGCGAAAGCTTGCCGGTCACCCTATAGCTGTCGCTCACTGGGACGGGACACAAGACGGGTGGTAGGAGGTCGATGATTGATTGTCTCTACTTCGTCTCCCAATTACGTTTACTCACGTCTACTTACCACTCGCTATTGTCCTTAGCGTCCATCGTTTGGGTCCTGAGACATCAGTCACAGTATTTTTCTTAGCATCGCCATGATCAGACTTATTTGTACGATATCGTTGTGTAGGATAGAGACCAATAGATCTCGAACCAGTCATTGACAAATACGCAACCCTCAGGTTCAATCTTGCATTCCGGCTGCCACTCGGTGCCAACGCGTTGGCCCATTCGGGAAGGACGCGAATCACGCTATCCGAAACTCAGACTGCGACTATGTGATTCCGGAATAATACAGTACTCAGAAATACTACAGGACAGGACGCTGTGTGTCTTCACCGCATTTTATTGTCAGCAAAGAAATTGACGTGGTTCATTTCATTGTCGATGCAATCTGATCCAGCTCCCGAGCGATCAAGGAATTTGGACATGATGATCGCAACTTTCTACACCGTGGCAGTCAGCGAGTTGCGCAGGATACTAGTATGCCAAAGAAACGCACTCTAGTCTAGCGTGATCACCGCGCTCCTTGCACTCTTTGCCCGCCATCACCCACTCTCCGCATTCGACGTAGAGGTCAACGCGCTTGTTGGAATCGCAGCGCTGCACGAAATTGACGGCTTCTACTATTGCGTCGCCTTTCTCAACGAGATGTCCCACGAATGACAGTTTGGAGAACGAACATCTTGGCATACTACATGGACCAATACCGAATCACACGCGAGGTTGCCTCTGACTTATTTGTTCGATGAGATTCAGCCCGAAACAGACGTGGGTGACGAAGATGATGAGCCTCAAACTAGTACGATAGTGTTGTCACGGTTCGGCTACGGAGCGGCTAAGCCGGTCAGCCAAGCCATTGCATTGGAACGGCTAGCGGCTGCTCAGCTGCCTTTAGAGTGCGTTCGGCGCAAATGTTTCCGCGCGCGGCATCAGCCAAAAGTTCGGAATCGGGGAGAATGCGGAAATCTGCGGAAAGTGGACCGTTCGGCGTCACTTTTTTCGGAAAAATGCGGGTGCGGAATAGTGCGGGTGCCCTGCCAATTTTCGGAATAGGTCCAGACCTGTTCCGAAAAAAGTTGCCGCACCCGCACGCGTGACGTGACGTCCAGTTACAGCTCTGTAACACGATAAATTACCTGTTATCTAGATATGTAGCGATCACGGCATTAGCCGATATCTCACGCTCATACTCTGTGTACTTTACAGTAAATACTTGGAAGTAGGGCTACAAATAGTACATCACTTTATGTCCCTCCGAGAGCTAAACTTACTTTTTGAGCTTCTCCATGTAATGGAGAAGTTAAGATTTGCGCGCTGCCTTAGTTCTAATGTGGAGGTTCTCTTAGGTGAGGATGGCTCGACTGGAGCCGGAGAGATGAGAGAGAGATGAGAGGGATCACTAAGGATCCTCTCGCGGGCGCGGATATTTTATGAAGAGCGAGGGAGCGGGACCACATATTAGGGATGTTATGTAATGGTTGTACCATATCCGGATACGCGCTTATTACTCCCCCTCAGACTGGCGAAATTCCCATTTCTTTCGTGTGACGTCTGTGTTTGTCACAATGTAACGGCTTCGTCAACACGTCGGCAGTCTGCTCTTCATCGCGTACGAGGATTACATTGAATCTTCCCGCTTCTATTTTCTCCCTGACCCAATGAAAATTGGAGTCTATATGTTTGGTTCTTTTGTGGAAGATTGGGTTTCTTGCGATTCCTACAGCTCCGGTGCTATCGGATCTAATCGCGGTCGCTTCTTGTTGTGTGAGTCCCAATTCGCTGTACAGGTTGCGAAGCCATGAAATTTCTTTTCCGCCTTCCCACAGTGCAATATATTCTGCTTCAGTGGATGAAGTAGTGGTGACGCTTTGCTTTCCTGATCGCCAAGTTATCGCTCCCCCGGCGGCTGTAAAGACATAGCCTGTTGTGGATTTGCCATCATCCCGATTTTTATGAGCAGCATCGGCTAGTGTTTCGGCAGCTCCAGCTAAAGCTCGGCTAAAGCCGGCGCCTGAGTCGGCTAAAATGCTAGCCGAGCCGCGCCGCATGTCACCGAGCTGACCTTTTTAGTCAACTTGGGAAAATCGGCGCAAGCCATTGAAAGCCGGCGCAAGCCGGCTCCACGTCACCCGTTGCCATTATGAGCACCCCCCCCCCCTCAAACGCTTCTCTACCGCCTGGGACTCCTGTTCACACACGGAGCACCACCACTGACAGGTATATCGACAGATATGAAGATAGAACTTCAATTTTTTCCCGTCTTGCAACTGAAATGAGCCCTTTTTTCGTTGGACCGATAAGCGCGGAAGCCTTTTTGAATCGTTTCCTACCCCCTCCCTCGGATCCCTCCTCTGTTCCCCAATTCCCCACGGGATTGTTCGACGATTTCATTAAATCGCTCTCACAAACGGAGAGTGCATCGTATGATAAATTTGTGAGTTCTGACCCACGTCGCCCACCGCACTTGTTCTGTGACTAATCCTACCCTTTTAGATTGAAGCCATTTCTCTGCATGTCCCAAGTTTAATCATAGTCAACACATCCCGTTCCTCAGACAAAGCACCGCGTGGCAAATTCCATCTCAAACTGAAGCCCGACTGCTCGGTATATATGCATGGGAAAAGGACAAAAGATGATCTCGACCTCTCTCGCGTGGATTTTGTCATCGAGATGAAATCGGAGGCGGACCCATTTGTCCTCAAAGTTCCGTCTAACCCCAGGGACCACACTTCCAACAGCGGCGACGACTTAAACTCCTTCCTACACCTGACATCTGGTTCACGATCAAATCTAGGCCAGATCACGGCGTATGCCACGGCGATAATGAGCGCTCAGTACCGCACACATACATTCTCGGTTCTCATTATGAAAGACTATGCAAGACTCATTCGATGGGACCGTAGTGGTGCAGTCGTCACCGAACCGATATATTACAATTCGCAACCACACCTTTTCGACTTTCTCGTCCGCTATGGTATCGCAGATTCCGAAGTTCACGGCCATGATTCTACGGTTCACTCATCATCCACCCCGGAAGAAATTGCACTTGCCAGAGCCATCGTCCCTGAACTGAAAGACGTGGAGTCGTTTCTAGTCCTAACCATACCAGATGATTCAGATCGACCGTCAGAGCGCCGATATATCATCTCCAGCCCAGAACCTCGACCGGATATCCCCGTAGGTCGGTGGACTCGGTCGTTATTCGCCTTGGATGTCAAAGAAAGGCGTCGTGTCCTCGTCAAGGACTCTTGGCGTGTCCTTTTGAAGGACATCAAACCAGAAGGGGAGCTCTATGATCTGCTCCATCGGGGAAAAGTTGACAACATTCCTTCCTGCTTATCGGCTGGTGATGTTGGCGCCGACATCTATCACCAAACTCAAACTCACAAAGTCGGCAACGACATGAATTATAAACTAACTCCTCATCGGCACTACCGTATTGTCCTAGGTACCATAGGGAGGAAGTTGGAGGAATTCAAATGTACTCGGGAGTTTGTAAATGCAATGTATGCTGCCCTGAAAGGTGAGATGACTATTTTCTTAGCAGTTTGTCTATGTAACCTGATTCACATTGTAGCTCACAAAGCTGCTCATGACATTGGGATCCTTCATCGAGACATTAGTCCAGGAAATATCTTGATCGCCTGCGACGATGAATTGGACCATAATGACCCGCATGAATCGAAGATTCAGGGCGGATTACTCATCGATTGGGATCTCTCCAAGGTGATCGACCGAGATGACGAACACAGTGGCAGTACCGCACGCCAGCAAACACGCACTGTAAGTTATTACATGACCCAGTATTCCCGACTCCTGACATATCTTTCCGCCAGGGAACCTGGCAGTTTATGGCTGCTGAGCTTATCGAACGCCCCAAGATCCGCCACACATTCAGTCATGACCTTGAATCATTTTTCTGGGTTCTTATGTGGATTGTTGTGACACGGGTGCCAACTACCTGGGATGAGAGCGCACGCTCAATTTTCATCAACGGGGTGATGAACCCAAAGGTATATTCTAACATCGGAAGCACAGAGAAGTTGACGTGGCTGAAAGCAGGTAATCCGCTGAGGGAGAAAGGATTTCGAATTCGCGACAATCCTATCCTTCACGAGCTTGCGATGGAATTGTATGATTCTGTCGCCAGCCAATATCGTCCACGGCCATCAGACCAAGCGCCGCCTACAAAGCTCAACCCCTACATACTCTCTGGTCGTAGTCTACGCAAGAATCCAGAGGAAGAAGACAAGAATTATGAAATAGGGTTGACGTTTTTGAAGGATTATGACACCCTGCTCAAGCAATTCGAGCAGGCCCTTAACGCCGAGTGGCCCTCCAATGACAAGGCCAGTCTTCAGAGTATTGCACGATCGAATGCTTCGATCCACTTCTATTCCCAATCACAATCCAAGCGGTTGAGGCCTGTAGCGGATGAGGGGGGTCCCTTTAATAAGGTGTCTGGGAGCAAGCGGTGGCAGGGTTAGCAGTGGTTACTATGTTTCTCTCGTGTTTGTTCTGTACGTAAGTTACTGCCTAATGTGCCGTTCAGTATGATGTGATCCGATCCAATCTGATCTGGGTATTTCTGAGTCATGAATCGCGTGATTCAATTGAACGTATGCGACTCAATTTGAATGTACGGTGACTCGACTGACATCGTGGCATGTGCACGCCCATTCACCCTTCTTACTTCCCAAGGTCCTCATCTTGTCTTTGTTATTCCGTTCACTTTCACTCAGTATCCAAAAAAGAATGCTGTATTTAGCGCCAAGATTACAAGTCTACAACACCACATTTTCACTTTGAGTCGTTCGCCCAATGCTTGGTGACAGACCCGCAATCCAACGTCAATGTCATGGATGTAATCTATTTGGTCATTTTGGTCATTTCCCGTGGAGTGCCTGTGGGTAGCGCAAGTCTCGGCCCATAAGCAATACACTGGCCTTCGGGATTTTAGGCCATAAATCCCCCGTTCTCTCGATTCCCCATTTCTCTTGAATCCCCCGTTCTCACTGATCCTTCGTTTTCTCTTCGTGCCATGGCTCCGTGCAAGACAGAACAGCCCCTTGAACCGTCATCAGTAGCTGCACCTGTGGCTGTGGGACGAGCCAATGCCAAGGATGCTTCTCGTTGTTCGAGTGCATGTCCCGTTGGCTCGTCTCTGACTCAACCAAAGGTGACTTTCCTGGGCTCTCTACGTACCTTGAGTCTTGAGACTTACTGGTTAATCCAAGGCAACTACCACCCAACTCGACGCAGTCGCCAATGCCAAAGAATTCAACTTGCAGGGGAAAGACAGTGACGACGAGATATCCGACACATCTGGTCCTCCGAATCCCTTGTCTGAGCTAGAGCCTCAGAACACGGGTTCCCAACAAGCTGACCCCCTCAATGGGCCCGTTGACGTGATTGCAACCCTTGATCTCCTGTACTTCTTCACTGGTATTGAACAACCCACTCAAGGCGGCCCAATAATTTTGAAGCAAGGTCCGCCTCCACCTAAAGTCTGCAAGCTATGCTCGTATGTACAGACTTTCTGATATCCATTCTGCTTTCTTATGACAAACAGCGAGAAATATGGATTCGATAAGTCTATGCTCCCCGGTGTAGCCAGATATATCTACGGGCCAACCACCGCAAACACGAATCTCCGAAGGCATCTCTACCAAGCACACGCTGAGGAGTACGACAAAGCGGTCTTGGAGTATAAATGGACATATAAGCTATCGAGTGAAGTTGGCAATGCATCCACCCACGCTGCTCGAGCATCTCGTAGTTGCAGATGATCAGGTGAGTCCCGACGCTCAGTTAATTCAAGACGGTCCTTGACAACGAGTGGCCCTCCAGTGACAAGGCCAGCTCTCAGCATATTCTGCCATGTAAATATGGTTTGCATCACCCATTCCGGTTCCAAGCGGTCGAGGTCTGTGGCCGAAGAGAAGGCTTTTTATATGGTGTCGGCGAGCAAGCGGCAGGGTTAGCAGTGGTGCAGTGGTATAGCAGTGGTACTGTTGCATCTCTCACGTTTGTACTGTATGTGCGGCGTGCGTTGCCTGTCTGTCCAGTGTGATGTGATCCGATCCGAGTATTCTGAGTCATGAATCTGATTCACATGAACGTACGCGACTCAATTGAACGTACACGATCTAACCGATAACGGTTGACAAGACTGACATCGTGGCATGTGCACGTGCACTCCCTTCGCTGCTTGCGGCTCACCCATTCACTGCCCATCTTACTTCCCAAGGTCCTCATCTCGTCTTAGTTATCCTGTTCACTTGCACTCACTTTGGGTTTAGCGACCGTCAGAACGCCATCAAAGTATCGTTCCCAGGCCCAGCGGTTCGGCGCTTGCACAGTGCACACATTTTGATTTTGAGTCGCTCGCCCAATGCTTGCCGACGGACCCGCAATTCAACGTCAATGTCATGGACGTAATCTATTTGGTTATTTTGGTCATTTTCTGTGGAGTGCCCGTGGGTAGCACAAGTCTCGGCCCACAAGCAATGCACTGGCGTCACAAATCCCCTGTTCTCTCGATTCCCCATTTCTCTTGAATCCCCCGTTCTCACTGATCCTTTGGTTTCTCTTCGTGCCATGGCTCCATGCAAGACAAAACAGCCCCTTGAACCGTCATCAGTAGCTGCACCTGTGGCTGTGGGACGAGTCAATGCCAAGGGTGGTTCTCGTCGCCCGAGCGCACGTCCCGTTGGCTCGTCTCAGACCCGATCAAAGGTGATTTTTCTGGGCCCTCTATGTACCTTTAGTCTTGAGAGACTCACCAGTTAATCTAGGCAACTACCACCCAACTCGACGCAGTCGTCAGTGCCGAAGAATTCGACTTGCAGGGGATAGACGATGACGACGAGATATCTGACATATCTGGTCCTCCAAATCCCTCGCCTAAGCTAGAGCCTCAGAGAACGAGTCCCCAACAAGCTGACGCCCTCAATAGACCAGTTAAATCAAATGTAGCCCTTGATCTTGTGCACTTCTTCACTGGCATGGGTCGTACTAGAGGCAAGCGTTCTTCGAACGGAGAAACGCCTCCACCTAAAATCTGCAAGCTATGCTCGTACGTACGGACTTTCGAATATCTATTCTGTTTTCTTACAACAAGCAGCGAGATATATGGCACCGATAAGTCTACGCTCCCCGATGGTGTAGCTAATTATATCTACGGGCCAAATACCGGAAACACGAATCTTCGACGGCATCTCCGCCAAATACACGCTGAGGAGTACGATGGCGCTGTTTTACAGCACAAGTGGTCATATAAGCTATCGAGCGAATTGGGCGATCCATCTACCCACGATGCTCGCAACAAACGCGACCCCGAGCTCCCATCATTTTCACCAGAGGCGTTCCTGGAGCATCTCGTTCGCTTCGTAGTTGCAGATGATCAGGTGAGTCCCGACGATCTCGCGTGCTTTCACACTCTCGCTAGTCTTCAGTCGATTCGTGTTGTAGAATGCCCCGAGTTTCGACAGATGTGTATGGTTCTTTGCAAGACTCTCGTTGACGCCGACATCCCTCGCCGCAATAAGATGAGGGAAGCAGTCATCAGTGAATGGCGGAATTCATTCAAACGGTTGAAATCGGACCTTTCTGTAGGTATAGTCATTTTGTCTTTCCGCTTTGTCAACTGTCTTCGGTCATAGAAATCCTGCGGGCGGATCAGTTTCACTTCAGACGTCTGGTCAAACGCGAACCTAGAGGCCTACTTAGCGTTGACCGCACACTGGATCTCAAGTGACGAGTCAAGTGGATGCCTCGCGCTTAATGCTGCACTTATCGGCTTTCATCGCCTCAAGAAGAAACACACAGGCGTCAATATAGCGAAGAATATCCTACACCTACTTGATCGAGCTAATGTTACACTCAAGGTATGTATTTCATATGATATCTATTCGCATGTTTGCCTTACTCTTTGTAGATCGGCCACTTTACGCTCGACAACGCCGAGAACAACGCTGTAGCCATGGAAGAGCTAGAGTCTCTGCTCGCCGAACGTGAGGCGTTCGCCACAGCTGACTTCGATCACCTTAAACATTGCGTCCGGTGTTACGCACACATCATTAACATCTGTTCGTCTCACGTCATTTCATCGATGACGTCTGTTTCAAAGGGGTATCTCTCCGAGCTCAAAGTTGCCGTCGATTCAAACCACATAGATTGCGATGACTCCGAGGATGAATTGGATGGTGGTGACATTGATACTGGTGATCACCATATTGACGAGTTGAAGCTGGGTGATTGCTACGATGACCATTCTAACCTTAAGGAATGGGTTGCGGGTATCAAGCGCGATCCCCTCAGGCGTGCTCGCAGAATTATTCGTCTTTTACGCTCTTCGGACCAACGCAGGGAAGGCTTTCGTAAGTTCATCCAAGACGGAAACGAACGACAATGGTTCTCTGAAAAAACTCAGAGTGGCAAACGTCGTATCGTCCAAGTTCCCGAGCTTCAACTTCTGAGGGATGTGAAGACGAGGTGGGATTCGGTTTTTATGATGCTGCGACATCTAAGAGTTCTCCGGCCGGTAAGTTCATCTCAGCGACTGGACGGTGTTACAGTGGAGACTAATCAAATATCTAATGTAGGCTCTCGATCGGTATCTTAACACTGAATTGGTTGACTTCTCCGATTGGAAGCTGTTGGAAATTGATTGGTACATCCTTGAAGGGTTAGAAACTGTCTTGAGCGTGAGTCGTCTATTTAACCCATGGACAGTCACTCATGTGACAACAGGTTCCGCACGCGTGTCAACAAAGCATGTCGTCCGAATCCACACCGGTTTTGTCGCGTGCGATATCCAGTTTTGAGATGTTTATGACAGAATGGGAAAAACTCGGGGAACAGCACGAGATGCTCCGGCCCTGGACGGAAATCGGCCTGCGGTGGGCAAAGAAATACTACATTCGAATGGACGATACAGACGCTTATGTCGTCACAATGTGTCAGTCTTTGAATCAAGATTTGTCGCTCTAACCTCTGACTTCATTGAACAGTCCTCAACCCTGCTATGCGCCTCTCGTGGATCCAAGCTGAATGGGAAGGTCACTATATCCGGCGTGCCAAAGATATCATTCTGGCACTCGTAAGACTACACAATTCAACTCCTCAGTCATCTTTCTCACGACTTGCAGATGCGTCAGTACCGTAGCCAGAAGTCGTCAACGTCTGAAGCTACAACGACGGATTCCCCTGTCCAACCCGATCCAGTGGTTTCTGTGGCTCCAACGCGATTCAAAGTCCAAGATTCTGTATACAAAAAAAAGTCCACACGTAATGTGTCCAGTGTGGATGTTGAATTCCAAAAATATGTTTCGGGTCCAATCTCGTCTGAGGAGACCAACATCCTGCGGTTCTGGGAGGTGAGGTGATTCCTATAATTGAATGGCGTTTTGGTACTACAACTAACTCCCTCAACAGGCTAATAGGTTGGAACTCCCAACACTGTTCTCAATCGCGATGGATTATCTCCCGATCCAGGCAACGTCCGTCCCTTGCGAGCATGTGTTCTCGTCAGCAAAGGACACGGACACCGCGAAGCGAAACCGAATCAGCCCAATTCTCATGGAGGCCCTTCAAATGCTGAAATATTCACTCAAGAAAGAACGCCTCAACTTCATGAACGGATGGTCAATATCGGAAGCTGCCATGAGTATGTCGGTGCCAACTGGCGAGCTTAGCTCTCTCTTTGTGGATGATCCTGTTGTTTCGTTTGACAATTTGTTGAATGACCTTATTAACTACGATGATTGCGAGTCTTAACCCCAGCTTTTTTACGTCACTGCAATGAGAATATATTTTCCTTGGCCACGTTACTGTCTGTACTGACAGAGATGATCGCACAGCAGTTGCATGCGATATTGTTGGTGTTTATTTGACATCGGAGTTTGCAATTTAGTGAACCGACGCATCCCCCAAGTTGACTTTACCCATCATTTCTCTCTCTTAACGTTGATGACGACTACGCGCCTTCGAAATCCACGACATACCTCGGAGAAGTGATTCTCTCCCTCGAAGTCAGATATTGTGCGTGTTGGTGGCCGGTACAGAGTATGTAACCTACTCGGTACTGGGGGATCTGGTGAGCTCGACTCTGACTCGAGTTTGACACACTTTCCTGAGTTCGTTAGGGAGTGTCTATCTAGGAAAAGACATTGCGATGGGGGGTGATGTTGCTGTGAAGATAGGGCACCCATGCGGCTTACCTTCAAGGCTCAGTCATGAACACAACGTGTATACAACTATCGCCGGTGGCAGAGGAATCCCTCGAGTACTCTGGTACGGCAAGGAAAGTATATATGAAGTTATTGTCCTCGATCATCTCGGAACTTCACTGGGCGACCTGATCGATCAGCTTGAGTTTGACCACAGGAAGACATTCTCGTACGCCACCCAAATGGTACGTTATATAAAACAAACAATCATACTAAACCTAAACACACCCTCACATGCAGCTCTTAGCAGTCCAGTCACTTCATGATCGACACTACATCCATCGTGACATTAAACCTGGGAATTTCATGATTCGTGCTGATAACCTTCCTCCTACCCTCTTTCTCATCGATTTCGGCTTGGCACGATTGTTCCGTAATCCCGCAACTTATTTACATATCCCTTTCACAACGAATCATTCGATCGTTGGTACCCTTCCGTTCGCATCCATCAGTGGCCAGCAAGGCAATGTCCAGTCGCGTCGTGATGACCTAGAGTCTCTCGCCTATACCATCATTTATTCAGCACTCGGCGAGTTGCCTTGGACCAGCAATTCCGCAGGCAACGACGAGGAGGTAGTCCTCCGTAAGAAAACATCGATCACAGTGGAAGAGCTGTGCGAAGGCTTACCCGCTCCCTTCTGCAAATTCGTCACCTATGTCCGTTCTCTTGGCTTTGACAAGAAACCGGACTATCAGTTCCTTCATTCCATCCTCTTACAGTGCTCGGAAACCGTGACTGATCAGCCCATCAAAGCACCACCCCATGTCAGCGTGGACCGTGCACCTATCTTCACTAGTCGGGTGTAAGTGACCTCGCCCTCTATGAATACATCAGGAAAAGTGTCAGTACTTTTTCTTGTCTTTTAGTACTTTTTCTTGTCTTTTTTGTCTTTTGCCTTTTAAAAAAGACAAGAAAGACAAAAAAGTCATGAAAAAAGTATAGAAAGACAAGAAAAAGTACTGACACTTTTCCTGATGTAGTGGCACTAACTAGATTTATTTAGCCTTCGCTCTTCGACTCGCGCGATTGCTAAACCGTCTCGGTACATACATCAAACACCCGCTCGGGCCACTTGTACAAGGTCCTGGAAGTAGCATGTTTTCGTAGTTTGAGACGTTGGGCTTTGAGGTACATGTAGGCGATGATGTATCACGCGTCGATTTTGTTGTAGAGCTGTAGTTTGATGTATGGGAACTAAGATTTGACTACAATTTTCGCGATCTGGATTGGGAGCTGAGCCGCACTCTAGCCGGAGAAACGCCGGCTATTTTGGCGGCGCGGCTCGGCGCGGCTAAGTGGCATGGGTGCCCACGGCGCAGCTCGGCTAACAAGCTGACTGCCCGGCTAATTGTGGCTCGGCTAACGGCTCGGCTCAGCTCTTGTAGCCGCCGAAACACTAGCATCGGCGAATCCTTCAAATGTGAAGGGATCAGGTACGTTTTTATATGTTATTGCATATGTTCGCGTTCCTGATAAATATCGCAAAATCCGCTTTAATGCGGTTTGATGTGCTAAACTCGGGTTGGCAGTATATGATGCTAGTCGATTTACCGCGAAGGCGATGTCCGGCCGCGTCGCATTGGCGACGAATTGGAGTTCTCCCAGCAGTTGTGCAAACGCGTTGCTCCGACTTCCTTCGTTTCCCTCTGGGTTAGGCAATATCTTTATATTCGGATCCAGGGGCATTTGAACCGGCATGGCGTGATCAAGACCTTGCCGTTCCAAAATTCGCTGGACACTTGTTTTCTGCGATATCGATATCTGCGTGGGCGTTTGTGTTATTTCGATTCCAACGATTTTGGTTGGGTCGCCCATATCGGTGGTTTCCCATTCGGTAAGTATGTCTTTTTTTATTTCGTTCATACTTTCCACAGATTCAGCAAACAGCAGGATATCGTCTACCCAAACGGTTACGATTTGGATTTTGTTATTTCCAGAACGGTTGTATACGCAGGGGTCTGCGTGTAGGCGTTTGTACCCTCGGCGTCTCATTTTCAGATCGAATTCCGCGTTCCATTCGCGGCCGGATTGTTTTAATCCATACATCAGGAAAAGTGTCAGTACTTTTTCTTGTCTTTCAGTACTTTTTTCATGACTTTTTTGTCTTTCTTGTCTTTTTTTAAAGTCAAAAGACAAAAAAGACATGAAAAAGTACTAAAAGACAAAGAAAAAGTACTGACACTTTTCCTGATGTATAGGGTCTTTATTAGGTGGCAGACCCTGCCGCTGCCATTGTCAAAGCCGTCGGGTTGGCGCATATAGAGTGTTTCTTTTAATGTTCCATTTAAGTATGCACCTTTTACATCCATTTGTTGTATTTTTAACCCTTTGGCAGCTGCGACGGCGAGTATGGCGTGGATTGACTCGATTCGAACGACGGGCGAGTGCGTATCAAGATAATTGCCTGGGCACTGTCCACAACCTTTCACTACAAGCCGAGCCTTGTGTTTGATTACGGAACCCTCTTTGTCCCTCTTTAAGACGAAGACCCATTTGTTATTTAATAGCTTTGCTCCTGGTGGCTTTTCGACAAGTTCCCAGGTCCCTTTTTCCTGGTGCTGGTTGAGCTCGGAGCGTATAGCTATTTCCCATTCTGGCCATTCTGGTGAGTCCTTTGCTTCTTTTAGCGTTCGAAACTCATCATCTATTTCTACGACCAGAGTTTGAGATAATATATTGTCTTCATCTTGATCGTCGGCTAACATGTTTTCTTCCTCCGACCAGGGGTCATCAAGGTGTCAATAATCGACGCGGATGCCTCGTGTAATTCGAGGTTCTCCTTCGTCTTCTATGGCTCTTTTGCGCTTGCGGCTAGGTGTGTCTTTTTCTTCCACTTCTCGCGTTGGTTCCTCCCGCTCCCCCTCACGCGAAGGAGGGTCCTTTATTTCAATTTCTTCGGACGCTTCCGGAGGGTGATTTGTTAGGAACGTATAATTCCGCGAGGTTAGTATTTTTCTCGTTTCGGCGCTGTAATACATTACAGATTTTGATGCATCGTTATATCCGACATATGCACGTCTTTTAGATTTGGGCAATATCTTGCGTGCTCGCGTTTGTCCTTGTAACAGGATCCACACTGGCGCACCAAATTCGCGTAGGTGAGCAACATTTGGCTTCCCTCCGTGCCATGCCTGATAAGGCATGCGTCCTTTTATTGAGGTCGTATAGGCGTGGTTGCGAACATAGGCGGCATGTGCGATTGCGAGTTCCCAAAGGAATTCAGGCAATTTTGAAGCAGAAAGCATAGCGCGGGCGAGTTCTACGAGCGTGCGATTCATTCGTTCTGATCTCCCCACCGTGACGTTGGCTTCTTTTTTGTTCGCGTTAGCGTTTTGATCAGTTTTCGGTTTACGCTTTTGCGATTTCCCTTTAGAGGGACATTGTTCCTCCTTGTGACCAAGTTTATTGCAGGAGGAGCATTTTGGCTTCGCCGCGTGATAACAGTCGTCGATAGTGTGATTAGTGCGACCGCAATGCGTGCAATGAAGCTTCTTTTTGTTTTGGTTTTGAGGCTTTTTTCCAATACGATTGATCAGGGGACCTCGGGAAGCGGAATAGGCATTGGTATTGCCATTTACGCCATTCTTCCCTTTTCTTCCTTTGCGTCGGCAATATTCCTCATTGAGTTCGCCTATGTACTTAAGTACATCGATGTTACGCTTTTCGGGATCTCGGGAAAATTGACGAGTGAAGTCATCCCATGATTCCAGCAGTGAGTATGTTAGAAATTTTTTAAATTGGGTAGATGTCATAGGGAGTTCATCTTGGCAGACGAGTGTAGCGCGGTCCCACAGCTGTTTCAGCCGGTCAAGGTGTGCGATTATGTCATCCCCATCTTGGGCTTGAATGCTGATGAGTTCGCGCATCAATTGGTTCTCGGTTTGGTCGCCGCATGATTGGTGGATAGAATGTAGATTAGTCCACATTGCATTTGAGCTTTTGCAGTTGGTCGTGTGATGTTTTTGGCCTCTGCTTAAGCGTTCGCGAATAATAACAATCGCGCTATTGTCATTGTAATCCCAATTGGTTGCGCCAATAGGGTCTGTTGTTGGATTTGGGCGTTCAAGAGTACCAGTAATGTAAGGTAGTAGACCACAACCGGTCATACCATACTTGATATCGTCGCGCCATGATTGCCAGTTATCTTCGTCTAGAAGGTTGCTGGAATCGGTTTTTAAATGGGCTTGCCATTCCTTTGTAGCAATACGTGTTATCGAAGGGGTGGTTTCAGCTGTTGTTTGTTGGGTAGGTGTCGAAGTCGACATAATTGAATAGGGGTTACCCCTGAGCGTGGGGTTACCACTTCACGCGATATGTATGTGTTTATGATAATAATATTGCGTGTTTGTATAGTCTGAGGCGTCTAGGCCGCAGGGCCCATAACCTCTTAGGTGAGGATGGCTCGACTGGAGCCGGAGAGATGAGAGAGAGATGAGAGGGATCACTAAGGATCCTCTTGCGGGCGCGGATATTTTATGAAGAGCGAGGGAGCGGGACCACATATTAGGGATGTTATGTAATGGTTGTACCATATCCGGATACGCGCTTATTAGGTTCAGTAGTACATTTTTTTTGGATTCCATTAATGTGCGGAGTCGGCGTGCAAGTAGTAGCAAGTGTGAAGCGACGCAGCTGGTCGCGCAGGCCTCCGCGGAATACAGAAACTTGAAGGGGTGCCCGTCTAGGTCTGATACGCGTGGGACTTGCGTAGCTAAGGCCGCGCATAGGTGCAGCGATGCCGGGAACAGGAAGGAAAGGCTGCACTGAGCCGGAAGAATGGCAATCGATGCTGGTCGCGCACGCCTGTGCGCGCTTTGCTACTTCGCGACTGGGGCCGCACTGAGCTACTTTACGCTCCTCCGGAATTGCTAAGGCCGCGGACGCGTGCGGCACACTCGGGAGGGCGAGGGAGAGCTACACTGAGCTCTATGGAGTCGAGTCACTCGAGGGGGAAAGGGGGAAATCTGTTCTTTTTCTCTATAATGTAATTACATGAGCTATATAGTAGGGTGACAGTCCAAGGGACTGTAGTAAGGTAAAAGGAAACCAAAACACTACAAATGATCTAGGAATGATGCCACTGCCCGAGCGCGAGAAAGCGCCGGAAAGCGTGCTGGAGAGTGAGGTGAGTGCTGTGAGGATCGCGGCCGGAGTGCCGGAGTACATGCATTTCCGCATGCTCTGGGGGCTCCGGCGTATCAGTGTCGCGCTAGGTAAGGGGGTGTCGAGCGTGGAGACTCAGAGTTGGTGGCCACGCCAGGAACTCTCCTCAGGCTAGATGCTCGGTATGATGGTGCGTTGGTGGCTGCACGCACTCTTCGGCGCCCTTGCGAGTTGTCCGTGTGTCGTCCTTCCCTTGACTGTGTCACTGTTGGGGTTACACACGTTAAGAGGAGCTTGCGCGGCGCGTGTCTTGCGCTACAGGGAGAGTTGGGTTGGACAATGGAAGGTGACGAGCGCAGTCTCACATATCGTCACACTGCTCACGTGTTGTAACGCTTTGTCATAAATCGAAACGACTCGGAAATTTTATGTCTTTTTTACCGAACGCCCAATAGAACTTTTCGAAAACTACGGAAACGTTGCCGCTGCCGACAGGGTGGTCGGCAGCGGAAATTTGCCACAAAATTCCGTGGGTCAAAATGCGCCGAACGCACTCTTATGGGCTTTGAGCCACTGGAGCCGTTACGGCCGCGGCCGGAACTACCAAATTAGGCATGTCAGGCAGCTCGGAGCCTCGGGCGATGTGGCCATCGTACTGTAGCTCCCACACCTGTATTAACGGTCCAATCCTCAGCAAACAGCGACGGCAACACATCATCAACCTGCAGCTGCAGGATCACAATCCACAACTTCCACTCTGCCCTCGCAGCCCACTGGCAACACCATTACGCAGGCATCACACCGGAGTCATGGTCTCGCAGCTCCCACACCACAGCGCTTCCAGGCCAGCCCGAGTCATACACATCAGTCAAGCAACTCCGATCAACTTCGACGACTGTCCGCGCCGATAGCCCCCAGCCGCTCTTCATCCCCCCGCGCTACAGCCCGCCCTCCCCCTTAACGGGTACGAAAAATATACGGTGTCACAAGATAACAGCGGTACAGTTAGTACCCGCGGTGATACCACCACCACCTCCGCCCGACCCTGTTGCATCCCCACACGCACGCCTTGTCTCGGTGCCAACAAATCTAACTGCGCTCGTGAGTCAGCTGCGTACACACGCGTGAGGTTTATTCCTTGCCTTCTGGCGGTTCCTACTCGGCATCATTCTATCTTCCTCACCACCAAGAAGCAGCGCATGCGGCAGCGGCACACGTGTACAGGAAGTCAGGAACTCGAGGTGTGGACGCATTCCTTCTTACTTTTTTTATTTTTTGCAGTTGAGAAGCTCGCGAGAGGTGCTGTGGACGACGCGGCGAGTAAGGATGGGGAAGAACTTGACCAAGTCACTGGTAATGCCGAGGATGAGATCGGCGACCGCATAGCCGCCGTGCGAGAGTCAGAACTATTATATGGACCCGACTCACTTCCTCGCGCTGTACGGGCTCTTACTCATCCGTATATGCGGTCGACCAGACCAGTTCAAGGTTCGTGTCTGGGTAATCTCGACTTCCAAACGCATACTAACCTTTCTTCTAAACCTTTTTTCTTTCTTTTTTTCAGAATACGACGTTGCGGGCAGTGGCGACGCTCTCGTTTAGCAAAATCCTCTGCGTGAGCTCACCATTCTGCGATGCGAACCACCAACTACTCTCCCGCATCTTGGAGACATCGTGAGACGCGAACATCCGGAGCAACATCGCCATCGCGCTCGGTGGCGTCGCTTTCTCGTTCAGCACGATCGTTGACGAGAACAGCGATGAGCTGTACAAGGGTCTGTCGGATCAGGATTTGGTGGTGAAGAAGAACACTTTGATGGTGCTCACGCATCTTATCCTCAATGGTATGATCAAGGTCAAGGGTCAGCTTGGGGAGATGGCCAAGTGCCTCGAGGACAAAGAACCACGTATTGCGGGCCGCGGACCGTGCCAAGCTGTTCTTCACTGATCTATCTACGATGGATAACGCGATACCTGCCCGACGGTGCGTTGCCTTCTTTTTTTTACTTTCTCTTTTCCGAGCGTGCGCTCCCCCGCGCCCACGCGCGCCATACCATGTGTTTCGTTTTTTTTTCTCAAGCTGAAGCTGAAGCTGATACAACTAACTAACTGCGCACATAGTCATCAGACATCTCTCGATTGGCGAACACGCGATGGACGAAGAAGGCTTCCAACGCACGATGCGGTACATCTTCACTTTCATCGAGCATCGTCGAAAAGCTCTGTCAGCGTTTCCGACTGACGGAGGATACGCGACAATGGCGAGACATTGCGTTCTGCCTATCCCTACTTCCGTTTAAATCGGAGTGCTCGGGGAAGAAGCTCATCGAGGGTTTACCCTTCTATCGCGATAAATTGCATGAGGATAAATACTAACACACAACAATGCCTCAACGGTAGCGTGAAGAAAGTCAAAGGTTCTGTTCTGGACAAGAGCGTTCGCATCGAGATGGACAGCCCAGTCTTCCGCAAGCTGCAAGAAGCCATCGAACACCTCTGCCGGTCATGCGAATGGTTTGCCCAGCAGAACAGGCGATAAACACCTATGCGCTCGGCGAGCAGCCACGCAACCCACGCAACCACCCTATACACACCGCCGCGCGCTGCACGCATCTTACTGCAAGGGGCCGCCCCCGAAACCTCTCTCAACTTTTCAACCACCCGAAGCGCGCTGTCACGCTGCTACGATTCATGGAGGAAACTGGTGCTTGCATGAAGCCGCGCACAGTGTGAGAGCCGGGATGAGTGGCATTAGGGGAAGATAATTGGAGACCGGGTCCGGATAGCCCGGGACCCACACGACCACCCTATATTTCACCCTATCGCTGCCTATAGCTAGCCAGCTCTGGTTCATCGCTTTTACCATACATGCCTAAGCATACTACGTATTTCTATGTGACCACCTCTGTGCTCCTTTGAACGTGCCGCGGAATACACAACCCTTCGGCAGAGTTCGGCCCGGCCCGCCTCCTGTACGTGCAGCCTCTAGTTTGCAGCAAGTACTGCAAAGTGATATCCTTCCGGAGAAATTTGAGCCCAGCAGCACTGGGTGCGCATGCTGCAGAGTGCGTGTTTGTGGCGCATCACAACGTGTGATGGTCATGTGGAGGGCTGTGTATTAGGATTGTACGCCATAAGAGTAGCGGTGAGTGAATCCAAGCAATCTCTTCGCCCCTTTCCTCCTCACATCTGAAGCCTCGTCAATAAGCTCATCACGGTATGTCAAAGGAAATTCACTCACCGGAATACCGAACTAACTAAGGAAGTCTCGATAGCCTTGCCCAGGAGCAACTCCATCATCCACTCTCCCTAATATACCCCGCCATCGATCCGCCATCATTTCCCTCCCGCCCTGGGTCATTTGTCCAGATAGATTGCCGTTTGGAAGGCTCGTTAACGGAAAGGCGTGCACATCGTGAGACTATGGAGTGGTCTACTGATGCAGGACGATGTATGTCTCACATATCCTTTGCATATCACCCTGCAACTGTTACTGATTGGTGCGATGTAGGCCGGGTGACAATCGACATGCTCCCCGACGTTGCCCTCTTAGTAATATTCGATTGTTATGTGAATCAGGCTCGAGAAGGAGTCAGGTTCAAAACACAAGGATGGCATACGCTGGTGCACGTGTGTCGAAAATGGCGGATCATTGTTCTTGAGTCACCACTTCGCCTGGATCTTCGACTTCTCTGCACGAACACAACACCGGTGAAGGAGACGTTGGCTGTTTGGCCTCCCTTGCCCATCGTCGTAGGGCAATATTTCCAAACAACACCGAGGGATAACATCATTGTAGCACTTGAGCATAACGACCGTGTATGTCGAATTGACCTCTGGGATGTTACAAATCCGCAATTGGGAGAAGTCTTGGCAGCGATGCAGCAACCATTCCCGGCGCTAACGAAGTTGCAGATCTGGAGGGATTCGCGGGAAGATGAAACGCCCCTAGTCGTTCCCGAATCGTTCTTGGGTGGATCTGCACCACGTCTACAAGATCTCAGCTTGAGACGCGTTCCATTTCCGGGATTACCAAAACTCCTTTTGTCTGCCACTCACCTTGTCGGTCTTTATATTTGGGAAATTCCTCATTCCGGATATTTTTCACCCGAGGCGATCGTCCGTTGCCTTTCCACGTTGACTAGGCTCGAGAAACTTAAGCTAGGATTCAAATCTCCTTTATCTCGCCCTGTCCGGGAAAGCCGACGTCTGCATCCGCTCACACGCTCGGCCCTCCCTGCTCTCACTTATTTTCGGTTTGATGGGGTCAGTGAATACTTGGAGGACCTCGTGGCACGGATCGATGCGCCTCTACTCGACAGCTTGGATATATGGTTCTTCCATCAACTCATATTCGACACTCCACAACTCGCCCAATTCGTCGCTCGCACACCAAACATCCACCCACTCGTTAAAGCCCGCATTGTCTTCTTCGATAGCTACGTCGAGGTTACCTCTCCACAGACACTTTCCAGAAGGTTCGAGTTGCGAATCACTTGCAGACAGTCAGATTGGCAGCTGTCGTCCCTGGCACACGTGTGCAACTCGTCCTTCCCTATTACCACGGTGGAACGCCTCTACATCTACGAGAGGGGATATCCCCGACCGCGTTGGCAAGACGACATCGAGGACAGCCAATGGCTGGAGGTTTTACGTCCATTTACCGGTTTGAAGGATCTCTATGTATCCTGGCAGTTTCTGCCACGTATTGCACCCGCCTTTCAAGAGCTCGCAGGGGAAGGCGTGACAGAAGTGTTGCCTGCCCTGCAGAGTCTTTTCTTGGAGGAGCTCCACCCGTCGGGACCTGTCCACGAAGCCATTGAGAAGTTCGTCGCCGCGCGAAAGCTCGCCGGTCACCCTATAGCTGTCTCTCACTGGGACGGGAAACAAGACGGGTGGTACTAGGAGGTCGATGATTGATTGTCTCTACTTCATCTCCCAATTACGTTTACTCACATCTACTTACCACTCGCTATTGTCCTTAGCATCCATCGTTTGGGTCCTGAGACATCAGTCACTGTTTTTCTTAGCATCACCATGATCAGACTTATTTGTACGATATCGTTGTGTAGGATAGAGACCAATAGATTTCGAACTAGTCAACGCAACCCTCAGGTTCACGGTTCATATGTCGTATCTTGCATTTTGGCTGCCGCTCGGTGCCAACGCGTTGGCCCGTTCGGGAAGGACGCGAATCACACTGTGTCACTATCCGAAACTCAGACTGCGGCTATGTGATTCCGGAATAATAGAATACTCAGAAGTACTACAGCACATGACGCTGTGTGTCTTCACCGCATATTATTGTTAGCAAAGAAATTGACGACGACTACTCTGGATATTGCGAGACAGCGTTCATTTCATTGTCGATGCAATCTGATCCAGCTCCCGAGCGATCAAGGAATTGGGACAAGATGATCGCAACTTTCTGCACCGCGGCAGTCAGCGAGTTGCGCAGGATACTACAGTAGTATGCCAAAGAAACGCACTCTAGTCTAGCACGATCACCGCGCTCCTTGCACTCTTTGCCTGCCATCACCCACTCTCCGCATTCGACGTAGAGGTCAACGCGCTTGTTAGAATCGCAGCGCTGCACGAAATTGACGGCTTCTTTTGCGTGGCCTTTCTCAACGAGATGTCTCACGAATGACTCATACCCAATCGGACTCCGCTTCGACCGCGAAAATGTTTCTAAGCCCTCAAAGTCCCGGGTGGCAGTAAACGCGTGTAGCTTTAGGTACCAAAACCTGGATGGATGGTTGTAGTCGTCAATAAGCCAAGGTGCGGCGTTACACGCGGGGACTCGGTCTCTCATACCTCTTGTCATGCACTTTGAAGTCCGACTTGAGTTTGTCGGCGCGTTTGGACATGCCGTTGAGGAGGCATTTCTTGATAGTCTCGTCGACGCTGAGGCCGAAGAATTCTATCTTGTCCGTCGTTTCTTTCTCGAGTGTTTGCTGGAACGCCAGTAAGCGACCATACTCGTCCATCATCTTCAACGCGCGTCATTATTGTTCGCCATGCAGCCGTGCAAGTCAAAATGTGATTAACCAACCTTGGCCTCAAACGAACGTTCTTTATCCTCCGAGAAGAATTTTTGAGCGGATTTGATCGACGTTATTCTTGCAGCTGGGTCCTGGGGCTGATGTTGGCCAGAAAAAAAAACACATGAAACCGTTCACAAATTACCTTCATTCGCCTTGCTTCATCTAAACTTAGGACGGCGCTCTCGACGCGTCTATCATCTGAATAATAGAAGTCCCGGAGCATCTCTGGGTTCTGTTCCTTCGCATACACTTGCAACAACCGGCTTGCTGGGGCGAGGCTGGAACCACCATCCTCGATTAAACGGAAGAAACCCCCCAAGGGTAGGCGGTTGTACAGTTGCAACAAGACTTGATACACTGCACGATTATGAGCGGTTGCATCCTTTGTCAAGTAGCCGTAGCGTACCTAAATCCGTGTCACCGCTGTCAATGGCCTTCTGGAGTGCTAACCGATCTTCCTTCATCATGAGCAACAAAGGAACTTGATCCGAGGCCCTCAGCTCATGGTCCAAGAGCTACGTCTCCTTAGATCGCACCCAACGTCGGGATCAAAACGTGCTGGGTGACTCACCATTGTGGCCAGGTGGGTTCGGCCAACTTCCCACGCCTTCTTCGCAATCTCGGCGTAGCTGACAGTGACGCCCCCTAATTTCTCAAATTTCTCTACAATAGCCCTTGATACATCTTCATCGCCTAGCATCTCAGCATCTTTGCCGGTGCCACTAACGGCCGGTTTTGATTTCGTAATTTTTGCAGACGCCCAGTGCTTGAGGACATTATCCGGCGAGAGAGACAAGAATGAGGATATATGAAGCCCAAGCAGGTGCAGATTACGGGAAGTCAGTCGAGAGATAAGATGCGAAGGCGAGAGATAGTTATATCTTGTCATTCTCAGTCAGAGAGTGGGAAATCACGAGAACATCGAGCTCACTGAAAGAGGGTGAGGGGTATGCCCACTTCAAACTGACGCACAGCGTTGAGGACCTTGAGTGTCTTGCCCATGTTCACAAAATCAGTGGGATTGTATAGATCCAAAAAAGATTTCCCAAAGTTTGCGGCCTAGGGATTTCGAAGTTTTCAGGATTAGAACAAGTCTCAACACGAGACACGTACGCTCAAAAGTTTCCGTTGCCATGTAGGTTCCCACTCTTGTCCCGCTGCATCAATGACTTCGTCGACGGCTGCAGCTAGGTCTAGTTTGATACTCCGTATGTTCTCATCGGCTTTAGGGGAGCGGTTATTAAAATTCTCCCAAGCGTCGAATAGAATCGCCGAGGGTGATGTAGATCCTGGTCGGAAAACGGACACACTGGATGCTGAAACCGCAATCAGCCAAGCACCTGATTTTGTAGGAGGGTTTATTACCTGGAACTTTCTGTATTAAGTCAGACGCATCGGCAGCGATGACCCTGACCCCGTCAACCTCTGTGACAGCAAACGTAGGCCCAGCATAGTAGTACCTATGTTTCGTGTCAGTGGTATGTGGAGACATCTGTAACTGAACGCACTGTAATGTATCACCAAATGGGCCTACCAGTAACGCAAGTGCATCCCAAGTGACAAGAATGGCATCATTACCACACCACTCGACCTGCCTAACGGGGCCCTCGGCGCCAGTAGACGTGGAATCAAACTCGGCCAAATTCCGCTGGAAGTCGGTCGAAACGACCCAAAGTATGCCTGACATAGTTAACAGGGCAAGTGATTTTCCATTGGGTGACGGGGCCATGTGAGTGAATGGTCCCCGGGACAGACGCTGGTCAACTGCCTCAAGATTGTCCACTGAAAGAACGCTGGCCTCGACAGAAAGTAGAACCTCAACGTGGCGCGATATTGTGAGGTCTGGTGGAATAAGGGTCCAAACGGTGGGTGGCTCGGAGAGGTCTACCTATCCAGTCGATTAAAAATCCGTGAATTGAGTCGAAGAAGACTGACTTGGATTGGCTAAAGTTAGTGGTTTGCCACCTTGCCACCCCTTCACTTCCAACAGTTGTAATGAGCCCGTCATTGCAACTAGACCATTATCATGTATGCGTGCGTCTGTGATTCCAACCTCTCCAGCATCTGTACCCAAAGAGAATTGAACGTAGTCGCCTTGTAGGTCGTAGAGACGGTATACGCCCTCCTCGTTTAGGATCACTAGTCTCTCGTCGCCTGTCCACCCAAAGCGAATAATTTTGGCTTGTTCCCACTAATCGCGAGCGTCAAAAATGTGTGCATGAACTGGGCAATCGACACGTACGCTGAACAGCAGCAAGCCCTCGCCTGAAGGTGAGTACACCTGAATTTGTGACTTTGAGAATATAGGTGTTGCAGGTCCAATGGCAATCACTTTTTTCGTATCCCTCATAAGCGCTGTTGAGCCTCCAGTGAACCTCTTTATAGTGGACAAGCTAAGGCTAACGCACCCAAAGGACCGCCATTGCGGCAACCAGCTACGATGCAGTCACCAAGACTAGGTAACTTGCCGTCGAGGGTGTACAGACGTTGTTGGCGATAAAAGACATTGCCATCTTGCATAGCTTGCCATGATGTCGTAGGGTGTTCTTGTTCTGCCATTGCAGGCGTCCGCCTATGACTTGCACAGTCTAGAGGCACCGCATCACACGTCACGTGCCGGTGAGTGCATGTGATGCTCCTCACAATGGATCCATGGCATTCCTTGTCTCTTCCCAGAACCATCCTCAAACGTGGACGCAGTCAAAGCCTACGGGTGCTCGCGGCCGATAGACAGGTCTATTCACAGATTAAGTACCTTGGTATCTACAAATGGCCCGGCGGCCACATTACTGACATTATTTGCTGTGAGCTGGACGCGTCTTTCCATTGAGTTGTCTCCCGCGGGATCTGTAAAGCGACAGGGCTGAGCTGCCCCGGCCTGTGTTAGCGAAAAGATGCTGCACGCAGGATTTGCAAGCACGAGACGCCGAGGCGGTTGCATAAAAGCACGGTGAATGCGGTCGGAAACCAATAAATCACGCGATAGCTATATGTAACATTGTACAAGCCATGTACATGCGAAGTTATGGAGAGACAGAGGAACGTATGCACGAGTCGCGGGCGATTTATGTCAATTTCTCGAATCTCAACATGTCCGGTGAATCAGCCCTTTAACCGATAATCGCTTCGCTCCGCTCGCAAAAAACACCGTCGATCGGTCACTGGCAAGTTGAGCTTGTGCCTCATTCTTTGTCTCGTTCTCCCGTACAGTATTATTGAGGCTGAGGCTGAGGCTC
Source organism: Russula emetica (assembly GCA_015178925.1). Lineage (NCBI taxonomy): Eukaryota > Fungi > Basidiomycota > Agaricomycetes > Russulales > Russulaceae > Russula > Russula emetica. The sequence continues at coordinate 35,134 of WHVC01000030.1, read as the reverse complement.
GGGTTCCTCACTGCAATGGCAGCTTTGTCACTAAATCTGGTGCCCTGTTGGATCCGAAAGGCACGATTCCTCGATCTCAAGTGCGGCTTGCGCCAACTCGGCGTTCATCACGTTCATCCCTTGCGCTGGATGCGGCTGGAAATAACTCAATTACCGAAATGCGCATCCGCTTCAAGATCGCCTCGTCAATCTCGTCCGGGACGGCGCAGTACAGTATCGGCTCAGCGACTCTCGGACTTCTTTCACCTGCTCCAACAACTCCTCCATGTCGTATTGCATGTTCTACAGAACCGGCCACTGGCAGAAGCGGCGATTAGTCTCAGTCTCTCGTATGGACAGGATATGTCCGCCCCTCGAATGGCGCATCTCGACCTTGCCATAATGGTTGCGCAGTTCTTTGCTCGTCTGCGACATGGCATCATCATCGCGCGTCACTACAGAATGGTATTCCATATGTTCCAACTTCCTCGTGGCCAGTGCGGTGCTCTCGATGTTAATTATGGACATTCCGGATCATTAAGACATAACACTGACGGTAATTCCGTGCTGCGAGAATCCAGAACAGGCCTCAGAAATAAATAAATAAACATTCCACAGATGTGTCGCAATCTGCTTGTAAAGCACCATACAAAAATATAACTGACAGCAAACAGAGACCGCGATGAAGTTACAATAATCATAATGCTCCGCTTGAACTGGTCTGTGCCGCTGATGGCATACATCTTCAGGATTGGAGACCATACGATGTGACCCAGAGTGACTCGTCATGTTAGACCATCAGCCAAACAATCCTATGAGTACTACGATCCTAATGTCTCAGCCCCATTCGCAACACTGATAAACGGTGAAGATTTGATCTCGGGAATGGCAAAGAGGACATCAACACCCTCGACGCACAAAGAGTGGGCCAGAAAACGCCGCAAACCATACGGTGACCTTGAACCAGGAACTTCCTGGATGCCCTTGAAGGGTATCGGTAATCAAAATAGTGGAAAGGTGAGGTAAATCGACCCCTACTACTGTAGTACAGATCGAAGCCAGGCCATTCTAGAATGACGGGTAGCATGCACCTGGTCACAACTGGCGGATGTACGTTACAATTGACTTGCCGTGTAAGGTTAGAGCTGACCTCGTCAATAGCTCTAGCATGACAGCGTATATTATAAATTTAATATAACGGGCCGAGGGATGTTTCAGTCCACGCCGCTGATAAGATGGCCTGGCCAAACTATATTTACTCCAAGAACGACATCGTTGCGATGAGGCACCACGATAAAGCAGCAGCAACCTGAAAAATGCGGGGTTAATGAAAGAAACGGGAAAGAAGGTCGGGGGACTTCAACTTACTGTGTGCGAAAAAGAAGAGGGGATAGCGCTAAGGCACGCATGCTCGCGGCTGGCCACTGGCCACTGAAGGCTGCATCCCACCACGGTGGTGGCCTTTCTTAGTTCTTACGGCTTGAATGTACAGTAAGAGTAGCAGTCGAAGCATGACATGATCGCCCTGTGGCGAAGGCGGAAGCAAAAAGGGCTGCGGCACCAAACTGTACCCCGGGGTGACCGGGGTGACCCGTCGCCGTCACCAGGTTGCATTTCAATAGGGGCCTAAACTCCTCTTGGGAAGGTTTCCTTCCGGCCGGCCGCCGGCCTGTCGCCAGGTAACTTAACTTAGTTTTGATCGCGACCCGGAATGGCAGACTTTCGAGTTGCCGCTAAGGCACAGAAGTCCCAAAATCGGGCCCTCTCGGCTGCGTGGGTACGCCGCAAGAAAATCACTCGGATAACTGAAAGAGGTTGCATCATCTAGGACAGCGTCAAAGCGAAGTCATTATTCGGAAAGATAGCTGCCAGGCAATAATTTACAGCGGCAAGGGATGCCCACTATTTTCCCAGCTTTATATTGTGGGCTTGTGGCACGGGTCCACATGTTACGAAACATACGAATACAGACGTCTGACTACGGGTACGTCGGTCCCGTGACAGTACTCTGATCCGAGTCATACACAACGGCGTTTCATCTCATTGACACGACATGTGTACGTGAGCGCCTGAGAACGCCCCTGATTTGCTATTTGTCGACAATTTGATGCCTGAGTACGGAATGTTAGTGATGAACGGTGCTGGCATTTCTGGAGCCAGCCACAATCATGTACCCAAACACAATGATTACAAACGGCTGCGAGACACTGAGCGAGTCTAACTCCAAGTCGATATAATTATAATTCCTATTTACCGTCCTCCTGAGAACGCCGTACACCAGAACCCTAGAACCTAGAAACCCTGGAAACTCCCACCTTAGGTTGAAATCCCACGTCGCTGCATGTAACTAACCTCAAAGATGGAAATCTTTCCTCATTTGGAGTTCTTCTGCCATCATTTGGATCTCTTCTTGTGACCGCACGCTAATCGTCTGTTTGCCACCATGCTCTTCATCCAAACGAAGAAGGTCGACATCAACCTCTATGGTCTTGTGAATGGCAACCTCTACATTTGGGTGAGGCCAGACTTTGGCGCGACGACGGCCATACACATCGTGATCACTTAGAAGAACAGTTGAGAGGATGTAGGCTGAGCTGTCACGTTGGAGAGCGTACTTTGTGATGTACTGGAATAGGTCACGATAAAGTCGTGTTGACATAATGACCCTAGCGAGACACAGTTAGAAGAACGGTTGACATGATCGAAGGCCAGGAACTAACATGAGAACCACTGGAAGTCACGGTTGAATAGAGGATGCGTGATGATCAGGAAAAGATAAGACAAGCATGGAAGATGCACGAACTGTGAGGCTCCTGGAACATCTGGCAGAGGAGTTCATCAACTGTCTAGCGGAACGACCTGGCCTATATTTACTCACCAAATTCCATGCATCTGATATATCAGACAAGACTAAGCAAGCTCATCAAGGGCGACTAGTCATAAGCTTTCACACACCGTTCACGTTCATAAAACCGAGGACCTTGAAAGAATCAGAGAATGAATAATAGCTCAAGAAAAAATTGTGACGATGACTTACGACAGAGGGCACTTCGGTAGAGCTGGCCGTCAGAATCCAAAAGATACTCTGAAAATAGAGCATCCGCCAAAGATGCGTCGCATTCTTCTTTCGCAACACGCCAGCAAACATGATGCATAGGAGAGTTAGGTCCACAATAATGTTGACAAGTAGACTCCAGCGGAAAGAATCCGTGGACGAGATGACACAAGCGTTATCTTCAGGGACCCATACAGCATGAGACTGCATAGAGGATGTGCCCACAAATTCTGACTTTAGCATCTTTCGCCATCGTGGGCAACACAAAGTGCTTACCTTTGTAGTACCTAGATAAACGAGCATCCTGAGATCGAATCCAAAATAAAAATAAAAGGGAATAAAACGCACTCCAGAATGCACCAGCAATACTCGCGGACCAGATAAATAGGGTGACCGATGTGATAACTGAGTCTCGGCCCCAAATGGCAACGCTGGGTTTGGATGAAAGATCAGCCTACAATTTCCGCGTGAACACGTGCGACTATGGACCACTTGCCCCCGAAGCGCGAGAAGGAATGAGGCGATAGCCTCAGAGAACCATGACGTTGCAAGGACACAACGCCACCAGGCCTGCGTAAGATTCGGCTCGTCAGCACCCGTATCAAAGGTACTCCTGAGCGACCACTGACATTGCAATGATATTTAGAAGTGACGCTTGATCCTACGAGGTTGAGGATAACCGATATCATAGTCAACGACCGTGCCAGGAGATACACGACGAATGACCACTTCCATGGCCGTCTGCCAGTGAACACCTCCCATTCGAAGCCGAGTGTACTGATGAACTCCCATCTGTGGCAAGCGGTCATCGAAACGCATGCTATGCAGCAAGATTCGAAGCGCACATATAGACACCGCAAAACAGATGGACAACTTTGACAAGGTGGTCTGAGAAAAGAGGTAAACAAGCCTTAGATCATCGAGACCAACAACTGGCTATGACTTACTGTATACATCCAACTCAGAAGGCATGCTGACGGCGAGTCAGAAAGGAATGAAAGGAGAAAATTGAGAGTCTGGAATTAAAGACTAAAGGGAGAAGAGGAAAGCGCTGGGGGACCCTGGTTGCCTTCTATGCTTCGGTTGATGTGTCCGTCCGACAACTTACCACACCATCACATCAGATTGGAGGGCGCCCTGAAGAAATTTCTATAAGTGAGAGACCGCAACGCGGGCACACGTAGGTTAACCTGAAAAGGAGCCGCTCGGTGAAATTCGGGTTTCCGGGGGTTTGGAAGGCGCTTAATGATCTCCCTCCATTATTTGTTCAATGCAACGCCCCAAGCGGAAAAGAGAGAAGCGGCGGCCCTCTGATCCACACCTAAAATTTGCCGAGTTGGTCGAAAGTCTCACTAACACTCAAGTAATGGTCATTAGAACTTTGAGCTACATGCAGCAATGTTGTGTACTTGCGGTTGAGTGAGTATTCGGTCTGAGTATGAAGGTTTAGACCAGGGACGAATTCGAAGGCAACAAGGAACCACAGCGAGTTGACCGTGCTTCTTGGACCTTGGTAAGTCGCCGTGTAGTACAGTATACTGTATGAGATAAAATTTCATTCAAGGAGACGAAATCGCAAATGGAAGGCCTCGGCAGCTTCGCTGGCATGCAGTACGACGGGCAGTGACATGTTTTGGCAGTTATTTTTTGGCAGTTATGACAGCAATATCCAATATGATACGCCGCCCCTGGACCACAAATCATCAGAAAATATGTTATCTTGCAAAAACTGGGCTTAGAGAATAGTTGGGGATTTTGCACACACTGGAGCTCATGCGCTCATGTACCAGCATGTTCCAGTGCACCGCCATCAAGGAAGCGGTTCTTGAAGCGATCAAGGATCTGTTGAGACCATCCTCCGAAAATCTGGCTGAGAAAGACACATTTTCTCTGGAATCAACGAATAGTATTCACACGCAATTAATCTCAGGCTTTTTCTGATCTTTCTAGAATTTTTAAAATTTGTTTTACGCCCTTTAGAGGTTGCAAAGCAAATCCCCATTCCCATACAGCAAGGGCGCGGATGCCAAATCTCCCCAAGTCGATTTCAGTCCCCAAACGCCGTTCGGCCGCCATTTTCAGGTCCGTGGACCACTCCAAGAAACGTGACTTGTCGCGTCACGTGTAGACGTAGACTCGATTATTGGTGGTGGCCTCACAAGCGCTGAATCAATGCGTTGTGTTAACCTACGTCCTCGTTACCGTCCTCTCACCACCAGTCTTCCCCCACGTCTGCGTATTCCCCAAGAGCAACTGCTCACTTCACGATATGTCGGCCGCAGGACCATCTTTCGATCTGCCAGTGGGGCAACATTGCCTACAGAACTAAGTCCCCGTCTGGGAACCATCTTTCTTGGGCTTATTGGCCTAGGTTTCATCTCAACGATGCTTGGGGTGTCCGTATGTCTTCTTATCGGCTCCGCTATCACATATTTATGCCGCTCCGACAGGTATGAATTCTACTCTTCCTTTGCAATCTGGCCCGAGGAAGTTCGCGCAGATTTAAGGGCCGGTGTCAAGGCTAAACAACAAGGGAACCTTGCCCTCAGTGGCAAATTACTATTGCAGTGCGTGCTTCGTGTCTTTTGCTGCAGCTGTTACTGATTCAATGGCAAAGATCTCTCAAAACAGCTTTATCACTCCCCCCTGATCGGTTCTCGCCGTCACCATACTTGAAACTGTCAGGAATAGCAATCACCCTTTGCGAGGTCCTCGAACAAGATAACAGATCGAAAGAGGCATACGAATGGTATACTGTTGCACTAGAACACCTGCGGAAGAACTGGTCTACCCTCACAAACGAAGAGAGGCTTCGCGGGATATCCATCGGCCAGAAACTTGGTGAGATGGCCGACACATATCAACTAGGCGAAGCAGAGGAGGAACGATGGTTGACCTGGTCGGTTGAGGAGGTGTTGAAGCTCGCGGAAGCCATCGGAAGCTTGAAACCCAGGAGTAATAACGAGGAGAACCATCTAGTACTTTCTGACCTCGAGTTACCAAAGTGGGCCAGTGTGACCGACATTGGGGCGCCTTTGGAATCATTGGGGGCCTTCTACGCGCGGGCTGGTAAATTAACGTGAGGATGATGATATCAGCTGCTTCGCTTTTGAAGCTCATCGGCCAATCTATCTCATACACCAGATTCGCCGTGCCTCTCTATCTCCACACTATATCACTCCTCGTCCCCCCCGTCACCTCGCCGAGGAAGGCGACTACTGAAGAGCTTTGCCGAGGTTTGTGCCGTGCCCAACCAACGTCAAGTTGATCTGTTGATCGGAACTGATTATTCTTGCATCCAGGCGCACAGTTAATGAACAATCTTTCGGAACTGTTCATGCGGAGCGCACCGACTCCGGCCGCTTTGCATCAGTCCGAGGCTTGGGCCCGCCAAGCCCTCTCTTTATTACAGAAGACACAAGAAAGTGCTAGTCAGTCGGATGATAGTCGGGTGTGCGAAGATGCGCTAGCTGTGGTTTTATTCAACTTGGGATCCCTTCGGGAGGTTTGTGCTTGTACATCTTCCCAGGTATTGGCGGCTGATGATCTCTCCCCTCCCTGCCCCTTTCCCAAAGATGAATGGTGACTCTAAATCTGCTCGCCAGCTGTTTGAGCAGTCTTTCGAGCAGTCCAAGAAGCTTAAATCTCAGGAAGGTTTGATGCAAGCCCGAAGGGCGATTCGAAGGCTGGACATCAAACAATATGATACACCACAGCCTCCATCACCGCAGCAAGATAATAGCACTCAGACGGGATCTGTCTCAGATGAATAGATATGGGCGAGCGAGTTGACCGCGCGTAGCGACTACATACACAGTATCCACAAGTGAGTCCATATCCTGACAGGAACAATATATCTATCACGAAATTTCTTCCGGGACCTCCTCCACCGTCGCTGCACGACTTACCGACCGCGAGTTCGCAGCGGAGACGCCTGAATCATCGACATCATCGACAGCGTGGTCAGGTGTATTGACACCGCTGCTCGCACCCTTGCCTTTGTCCGATTTTTCCGCAGACTTTTTTTTATTCTTCGACTTCTTCTTCGGAAGGTCCCACTCCCAGAGTGGGATGAAGGAGTCGACCTGAGTACAAAGGCGGCAGTTAGATTCGAAAGGGTAACTCGGTAAGTATGAGGACGTACGAATCCGACATCTGCAAACAGACGAGGAAATATCCATATGCCAGGACTTGCCACTAGGACAGTGATGACGTAGAATATAAGTCGTATGACGGAGATGACGAGCAACAGCCCGATGAGACCCAAAAAGACCAGGGAGAGGTACCACACGCCCAGGCGAAGGATTGGTGGCCAGAGCGGGAACATAACGCCAGCCAGAATAATAGCGACCATTGCAACCCCGCCAACGTAATTTGTCCATTGTGATCCTTCATAAAACCAAGCATAGTATTCATCGGGTTTGAAGAGCTGCATTTGATTGATTTGCAGTGACTTCGGTGACGATGCAGAGCCAACGGGTTGGCCGCGGTCCACTCGTAGGAAGAAGGTAAATGGGATAATGTTATGAAGGAGGTTGTGTGCCTCCTCTTCCGACGTGATCTTGGGGGTATTCTTGGTTTTCGCATACGCTGGTGACAGCAATGCCTTCACAGCCGACCTGCCTAACGGCCATAATACAGCGTTACAAAAGCGCATAGGCGGCGGTATTGAAGGAGAGAGGCGCATCATACCTTTGAAATAGTCAACTCGCTTGCCATTCAGAACTCCAACCCTATTCTTGAGCCCCGCTTTACTACTACGAAGAAAATTCACGACATTTCGTGTTTCCTGCGGTGCCTTTTGCTGCTGTTCGTTGGTTGACATTGTTTATAGAGGATCCGGCTACGTCACGAAAGTTAAACGTTGCCTGCATATATAATGAGATGAATGAATGCTCACAGTAATGTACGTGCCAATTAGTTGTGATAGTTGCAAACTTAAGCCTCAGACACGAGGCGGTGAAGGGAGTGGGGTCGAAAGGATCCTAAGAATGTGCTGGCGAAACGAATTGTGCGCACGCACTCTTCGAGGTTGATCACGTAAGCAATCATGAATGTCAAAAACTCAGCTGGACTTGCCGGCCGGTTGCCGGTGCCGGCCTGGCACGCACCCGAACCGAGTCCGAAGTAGTTTCCTCTGTAGTGGCTCTAGCTAGATCTGATGACAGGCTCTGACAGGTTTCGGGCATTTCGGCTGGAGATATTGAGATTTAAAATTTGAGCTTGTGTGCTCAGCTCTTGTTTCACGTCCATCATCCATCATGACCATATCTGCACCCCTCTTCCAGCGACACGTGCCACGTTCTCCACGCGCTGCTACAGCGTCTTTTTCCAAACCTGTCTCCAGAAACACCATCACATTTTCGGAACTGCCAGAATGGATGAAAGACAATGAATTCATTCTGACGGGGTATAGAGGGTAAAAAGTCACCCCAAACGGAAATTCCGCCCGTTCTTATAGGGGGTCTCCTATCCTACAGGGAATTGAACAGCTGGTACAAATCTTTGAAATCTGTTTTCGGCTGTACGTGCAAACCATCGAATATTATCAAACTTCACTTTTGCTCTTACTAAAATCCATTGTTAGATCTGCATAATGAAACCGGTACGTCACGGTGATCTCCGTTCCAGCGTACTCTACGTTGATGTGTTGCTACCAGTGAACATTCATACACATCTTCATGCATCTATTCTGTTCGCCTTTTTTCTGCCCACGTTCAGTAATTCATATTTCAAAGTTCACAAGGACGTATCTTGGGCCGATTATGCTGCATTTGGGGCCTTTCTCTCTTCAGCGTGCTTCTGCTTGCTTTGCAGTGCATTCTATCACATGTCCTCATCACATTCGAAGCAAGTGAGTGACCTCTGACCCGTGTAGCGAGCGAGTGTACGCGTTGACCAACCGTTCGAAGGTGTTCGCTAGATCCGTCGCGTTAGATTATACCGGGATTGTCGGCAAGCTTTTTTGATGCGTTTCTCGGGTTATCATAATGACTCTGCCCCAGTTCTCATCCTTGGCTCATTCTATGCCTGTTTACATTATGGATTCTATTGCGAACTTCGATACAAGATTGGATACATGCTGCTCGTCACTTTGTCCGGTCTTGGTGCGTGGGCAATTTTCAATCACGCTCGACGTCATAATCAATTTTTTTCATAGCGGCGGCGTACATCGTTTTGAATCCCGAATATTCAAAGCCAACCCACCGCCATGCGCGAGCTAGAGTTTTTCTCGCACTGGGCCTATCCGGCATCCTACCCTTCTCTCACTTATTGCTCTTTCACGGACCGCACACCCATCTCCGAGAGATGGGCTTCATCTGGCTCCTAGCTGCGGGCGTGATGTATACTACGGGTGCCCTACTATAGTAAGCCTTTTCCCGCTACAGTCTCCAGATAGCCGGCTCATCTAGCTTGATCCACAATTAGCTCATATAGAATTCCAGAGAGACTCGACCCTGGTAGATTCGACCATTTCTTTTCGTCTCATCAAATCTTCCATATATTCGTTGTCCTCGCTGCTCTTTCGACGTATGTCTGTGTGTTAACGGCATTCGATCACTGGCACAGCGGGCGTGGAATGTGCGTATCGTGAATCCCGAGAAGGGATGGCTCTAGGGGGATAGGTACATTGTTTTGGAGTCACCATTTATGGTCCGCTATACACATAAAGGTAGAGATGCGGACCCTGAGTACCCCCTCCTGTTCATCCTTACTTTCAAGATGACTGAGCACGTGCAGCCGACCGCTCAGCCGAGTAGGGGTCCATATGTATATACGACAGGGGGACTGATCTGTTACTACACCAGGTGTAAACAATGAGGGCCGGGTTGACGTCGACTGAGCTTTCGCAGCGTCTCGCGCTTAGAATAAGGGAAAAGGGGCCCAGAAAGGTTCGTTCTTCATGCCAGTGCCCCGAGTGTAATTAAGCGACGTAGTCTGTCCGAGGTTCACATGTGTGTGAGATCGGCTGGGACAAATGCCGACACGCACGCAGGATCCGAGGGCTTGCGTCGGAGCGAGCGCTGATACATCACGTTGGCAACTCAGAATATGCAGTAAACAAACCGTGTTGGTAGCAACTAATATAACAACATGCTAATCACATACAGTCGAAGCTCTTATAACCCACAACCCTTCCGGAACACATAACGACCTACCTAGAATCCGTTACAAATTCTTGTAGGTTACTTCGTTTACTTGTAGAGCTTCGACTGTATCTCATAAGAGTCGAAATTTAGATGAGGCTGTACGGTACACGTCATAGTATGAGCAATCTGCCAGTGGCTAAGCCCGCCGATTTTGATGACCTGGCCCATAGAGTAGAGCAAAAGCTCCGGAGTTTTCCTTAACTGAAGTTACCTCGGATCAGGGGAACCAAGAGAGTCGAGTTAAAGAGGATGTACAGTGCAAACGGCCCGGGACGTTTGTCTGAGTCGGGGCTCGCTATAATGCATTTGCAATGGTATCAAACCATCCCAGTGTACGGGTGTACAAAGGACAATTGGGGATGAAAACTGCCGCCTCGGATGTATTTTGAAGGTTTATTGATTTTCACGTTATGCTTTCTGAACGATCGGTACTATAGGAGGTGGGATTCCATTACCTAAGCATCCGTGCCCTGCATTTCCATCTCTTTCCTTGACCACCAGGTTCGGGTGCCTCTGAAACTACTCAAATCGTGTTTCTCTCGGTTCCGTCTAAGCCGAATCTGATACATTAGCGCATCACTAAGGTCCCGAGGATCGTTCCCGCTTACCTCCATTGATGTTATAGGAACCATCCTCGGAGAAGAGGTACTGTGCCTCGATAACACCACAAACTGGTTCGTGTTGTCTTTGATCATCCAAGCAATTGCCATATTGCCGCATTTCCGAATACGCTCATCATGGGTATAATCTCGAATTGCCTTAATTTAATCTATGGGTCAGGTCAGCGAATAATCGGAGACGCGCGTGCGAGCAGAGAATCGTGGAGTGGGGAGATGCGCCGAGTCCTGATGTCATAGGTTCGACTTGCGTGAGGCCTTGGGAACTTCTTCTTTCACCGGCAACCGACACCGACGCTTCTCAGAGAAGGGCGGCATGTGTTTCCAAGGATATTCAACAGAGTGACAGAGCATTGCGACGGTATGTCCGTCCGATGGAAATCCGCATCACGGAACCGCAACGCTAAATTTCTGTACTTGTATTCACCTCATCTATCTCACATGCGGTCTCGCCAGGCTACTCCGATACGACCGCGGTGCCGCCAGCAGCAGGTTGAGATGTGTCCGAAATGGAGTTACCATTGGATCACACCATCTGTTTCAGCTTGTCTTCCTGAATTATGCCTCTCCTCCGGTTCCATTCGCCTTCCCGGTGTGACCGCTCACAACATCTGCATTGCCGGCTTATAGGTCTCTGTCCTCTATTTATACCACAGCCCCTTGACCCGACAGCTTCATCCTTGCAACCTGACCTGCCATGCATCCCTTCGGATTAATAACCCTCCTTCAATTTCTTTGGGAACATGGAATTCCTTCCTTGCTCGTCTTTGGCTTACTTCTGTCAATCGTGTTTCTCTGTCGCCGCGATCAAAGCTACCAGGATGCTCCTGCTGCCCTCCCCCATTTTCCTCTCTCTCATGTCACTTCCTTCATGAAACAACGCCACGACTTTTTCGCTTGGGGATTTAGAGTAACAAATCAGCGGCTGTTTCAGTTTAGACTCCTGCGCGTATGTTGGACCTCTCTTGTTCTGATGGCGTCAACTTTTCGTTGACGATGGCGCATCTCTCGTGGATATAGCATAATGTTGTTGTCGTCTCTGGGGAGCAAGGGCGGAAAGATTTTTTTAGCGCAAAAGGGTTGGACATTCACGAAGCCTTTAGTATTCTCTCGGGAGAGGTGAGCATACTAGGTCACCCTCCAAGGTCCTCACCCATTTGTGTTATTTTCCGTCCTAGCTCCCCATCCTCTATGGCCTGGCAACAGAACGTCAACAACTGGTTGCCAAAATGTATAGGCGCCTTTCGAACATCCAACGGAACGAACGCATGACGGATTGTACGTGGCCTGGCCTGCGTCAAGCTAAGGTATCTCACCTTATTTCCGCACAGTAATTCCCGAAATTTTGAATGACGGCCGACGGCTCTTACAACCATGGGAAAGGGCTGGATCTCTTGACCCCTTTGAAAAGATATACGAAGTAAGTCGATTACTCTCTCTATTTTAACCCTTTACCGGAGATGGCATCTGTCGAGAAGGATGGCCGGTCCTGTAACGCCTGCCAATTCTTGTAAATGATATAATGGCGTTGACCCACTTCCTATTTCAGCTTTCGTTCCAAGCCACCGTACGGTGTCTGACATGCACGGAGATAGCTGACGAGCCCCAAGTTGTGGCTCGCTGCAGGCAGCTTATCGATCAGGTTGAGCGTGGGATAACGCCGGCGACGGTGCTCTTCCCATGGTTCCCTAGCCCTTCCATGGTCAAGAGAGCTTGGGCGACAAAAAAATTATACGACATTATAGTGAGGGCAATGAATGTCAGGAAACAGAGCGGCATCCCCCGGAATGATGCCCTACAGATGCTTTTAGACTCCGGAGACGAGCATTATACAATTGTGGGGGTATGCGTATTGCTTTTGAAGCTTCCACGTTATCCATGCTGATATGTATCACTAGTTTATGATGGGTTTCGTAACGGCCGGGGCGCGAGCGACTGGTACTGCAGGCGAGTGAGACATCAGATGCCCTGCCGCTACCGAAAGAAGCTGACCTTATATCAGCTTCCTGGCTGGTCACATACCTTGGTTGTCATCCGAAATGGTGCAACGAAGCACGCGCAGAAGTCAGGAAACTAATCACGTCACACTCCCTGGAGACCGTATCCGAGTGCAATTCACCGCCCGATTCCTCGTCCACCGCACTATCTTCTATCCCCCTCTCCGCGTGGGAGAATGAGACCCCCGTCCTTGACATGCTCATCCGTGAAGCGATCCGCCTATCTCAGGCGTATGTCGCGTTCCGTCGGAATGTCGGCCCTGAGATGTACATCGACGGCAAAGTCATCCCCACAGGCGCTCTCGTAGCATACCCGGCTGCAAGTGTCCACCTCGATCCAGCCTTATACCCGGATCCTTGGAAATTCGATCCCGCGCGTCCGCAACCCAAGGGCAACCTAACATATCTGGGATGGGGGGGAGGTGCGTTTTTGCGCTTGCGTCTCCTACTCAAGGGGACTATCAGAGCTGACGTTGACGATATCCCGATATAATTTTTTGCTTTAGGGAGGACGACTTGCATCGGCTCGCGACTTGCACGACTCAATATCAAACTCATTTCCGCGCTGCTGCTCATGGATTTTGACTTTGACACCGTAGACGCGAACGGTCGACTTGTCGACTCGCCTCCAAAACCCAACTGGAACGACGTTGTTGGATGCCGGCCGGCTCAGGGCCAGTTCTTCCTCAAGTACAGGAGACAGGATAATTCCGAGCCTTCGAGTTGCCCGTTGTCAGGAGTATAGGCCGCTGTAGTGGGGTTCTATTCTATTCATGGGCAGCTACATTGCGTCCCTAATGTACAACCTTGTACCGTCCCTTTGAAGTATTAGTATTGTATATAAATATGGATCAAGCAATCCAGGTCCATCTTTAAGTCTCAGAACCCCTTGCTTGTTTCTTGTCCAAATACCATAAATGATTGATATGTGACGTCTAGTACTAGTACTACCTTCTGTTAGCATTCTCCGAGGATCTTTCTTTGATGGCGATTCTTGTTGCGTTGGCAAAAAGGAAACAAAGACTGGCTTTTTGCTTTTGTTACAAGCGCGGACTTCGATCATGGAATTGATCTGCTGATGTCATCCATCTGCTTCTGCGGTGTCGAGTTGTGAGGATGTAGCAGTGCAAAGATAAACTGAAGATTTTTTATTCTCAACAAGAAAAAAAAACGGTTGCTGGTAATCTGTTTCTTCACTTTCCCGAGCTGAGCAGCCGAGTGCCGTGTAACTTACTAGTACTATCGTAGTAAGGTTTAAAGGAGCAAAGAAGGGACTCGGAAGTGCGCGTGACAATGTGTGTGTTACTGTGACCGACCAAAGATGGGACAGCCCGATGTAGACTAAATGCGCTACCAGATTCGGGAATCTTGTTGATTCAAAACAGATTCTCCCTTGAGGATCAGGACCAAGAATCAGAGAGAATTCCCTAAAAAATTTGTACTTATTATTTTATTTTTTATTACTACCCCATCAGAATTAGATTCTGGTTCTATAGTACAGTAAGTCTTAACACGTACTGGTGCTGGGCAGACAGACTAGACCCCCTTTCGAATATCGGATAATGGATAATATTTTCCTGTGATTTTTTTTTGCGCGAAAAGACCGATTTGCGGACTCCGGCGGGCCTCCACTGCCAGTGCAGGCAGTCGCATTTCGTAAAACGCCACCTGATGGCCTTACTGTATAACCCTATGAGGGTGGGTTCGAGTTCGATGGGAGGCCCGGCGCCGGCGGGCGTCAAAGAGTACAAGTGTTTCTCTGACACGGAGGAAAAGTCCGTCGAAGGGGGGTTGCTATAGCGCTAGGGAGTGTATGTAATTTAGTACAGGGATGCACCACGACGCGAGAGAAATTCCACGGAGGAAGGGGATGATGGAAAGGCAAACCAAAAAAATATGTAATTGACATCAAAAGTCACGTCAAGGACGATCGTCGCTGCGGACATGCATTGTTTCAGGGCAGGAACTTTGTCGGCTTGGCGCCTGTGCACATTTTGATGTGGAAGGGGAAGGCTAATTTAGCGTAATGCATTGGAGGCAACAACTGCGTCGCGTACGTATCAACAGTGAGGCAACTTTCAATACAATACAGAGGGCCGGCCTACCGTAATGGTCCTTCGCCATGGTCGTACAATAATATTTTTCTTCTTCTTGTAACTGTGCACCGCCAAAGAGCGCCGCGCTGTAGTGGTCCATACTACCTCGCTCTGCGGCGACGGTTCTGTTTTTATCCCCAACAATCTGAGAGTGCGGCCGCGGTCACAAATGATAGGACGATGGGAGACAGAGAGAGACTCCGCGCTTCCCTAGTTTAGAGCGGACGGAATGTTGACCCCCGACATTGGCTGTTCGATTTCCGTTCGTGGCTATCCTCATGGCGACTGTTAATCGCACTGCCTGCGTCTTAATCTGGTAGATAAAGAAATGGTAAGTCCATGAACACTTTAGTGAAGCACGATTACTGTAGTTGTCACGAGTACCACGACGGTACCACCGTACTTGGTACTGATATGGCCATGGCAATACCGGTTTGACCCTTGTAATCCTGTTTTGATGGAAATTTTTGCTTCGACTGCAATTAAAACATGGCGTAAGCATCGGCACCGAAACACGCTCTCTTACTACCAACTGGGAGTCGGCACGGAACTCAAGAGGCCGTACACGAAACGCCGCGGGTCAGGAAGGTCATTCTATCTACATCCGGCCGTTTCAACCCATGAGATATACTGTGCGCCGCCGCCGCCGCGTCAGAGCTCTGTCCTCAATCTAGAACGATTGGAGGGCATAACGGGAATCAGGGGGAGGAACCACATCGGTTCTGGCTAGGCCGATGCGTTCGCTCGGGTTCGAATCTGGTAAGGACCCAAAACGGGGGACCGGGATATATTGAGAGACTGCAACGCAACGTTCTTGAGATCAGTGGGCAGATGGCAGGCCGTCAGATTGAAGTACGACGTGTCCCAACGCTCAACGCCACGACCGTTGTGGAGTTACCGATAGCTTTCCGTCTTGGTTCGCTGTTCGGAAAACGCATCACGAGCGTAGAGTCGACTTCTTTCGCTACATCATCATCTCTATCAAAGACCTGAAGATGGAGAGATTCTCCGCTTCGGAGGTAGAATTACTGTAGAACTCGGAGGAGATGGATCATATCACTGCGGCGTCCCTTAGGTGCTTCAAGTTAAAATTGTAGAAACGTCTACGTACGAATGTCGACTTACTACGTAAAAAAAAAATTAGAGTGATCTGTTGCAACAAGTGGGTATTTTATCTCGGAAGTTGATAACGATGCCGACAAGTACCGTTCTCACTGTCCACATGTCTTGCGCCGCAAGGCTCTATGTCTGATGACCGGTCTTTCTCCATTTGTTCTCTGTTTCCCCCATGCGTTCCGTAGTGCGCTTCGATCGAATGCGGTCCTGCCTGTACCGTTTTTCGCGTTCCAAAAGGCGCGCACGTTGCTCTTGTGTCGGCTGCCATTTGCCTCTGAGGATACGGCGCACAGCCTCAGGGCTAACACGGAACTTGTCGGCGAGTACAGGCGTAGTAAATGTATCGGGATCGTGTGCGTGTAGCGCGCGCAAACCATCCATTGCTGCTCGAGAAAGTTTATGCGGAGGCGCCCACCCTTTTGGGAATTTTGTCTTCAGTGAGGCACGGTGTTGTGCCCATCGTGAGGGGGTTGGATCAGATACGGGGGCGTAGTTGTCCGTCTGGTATCGAACAGCCGTTTTCCCGCCTTCTTCTTCTTCTTCTTCCTCTTCTTCATTCAGCTCCTCTTCAGAGAGCGCAGGTGGCCGAGACAAACGACCAACAACGCCCCAGTCCCGGTGACGCAATGCAGAAGGTTTTCCAGAGTTATGTGTGAGTCTGACTGAAATTCTCGAATAGGATGCAACTGAGATTCGAGGCCTTTGAGGATGTCGTTAAAGTACGGTAGATGAAGGGCAGCATCAAGGCATGGACGGATCACGTGGTGGAATGAATTATGGCAATAAGCAGCACAGCCACCGGGTTTTGACCGTTGTAACACGGCTAAGGCGAGGCGGTTCCAGTCAACGGTTGCTTTCTCTGGTTTTCGCCATCGTACAAGGCTCGATTTTACTTCATTTCTCCATTTTTATTTCTCGCCATGGCTGACGTCTCTGACCCCAAGATCAACGAAGGTGCTTTCGTAAAAATTCAATCATGATGCGTTTTTCAGTTCCTCACAAACCCTCAGCATACGAGGATGTTCGCTCAAACAAATCCGATGTCAACTGGGTTCTCGTAGATTACGAGGTTCGCCCATGATTTTCATTCTGATTTTTATTATTATTTTTATTACACTTTTCCTGATTATACGTATGGCCAGGATGACCGTTCTGATAAATTGGTCGTCACAACCACAGGCACTGGTGGCCTAGCTGAACTTCAAGAGAAGCTGGATCCTGCTAAAGCTTCCTACGCCTACGCCCGTATTACTTACTCGAACGACAAGGAGTCGCAGCGCGAGAAATTCATCCTCATTACCTGGATCGGCTCTGGCTGTAAGATTATGAGGAAAGCGAAGGTGCGTCTTCCGGATCTTGTGTATAGCCATATATATGCGGCTTTCTTTGATGTTCCGGGTTTGCTGTAAATGATGGTCGATTCGTGAGCTAACGTTCTCGTTATAGATCTCGGTGCACGCTGCTGACGTGAAGTCGGTCTTCCGCGCATATTCCATTGACGTCGCGGCGAGGGAGAAAGATGATCTAAAGGAAGAGCCAATTGTCGTCCGGTTGCGCAAGGTCTTTACTCCTGCTTTTTGTCCTAGACGTCAATGAGCTGACTCTTCCATTCAAGGCCGGAGGTGCCAGTTACGATGGCGTGTAGCGCCGAGACTATACCCAGGGTTCCTGGAATTACATGCATTCTATTCCTATTGCACATCTCTCGGTCGCGTTATAATCCAATACCAATGACACATTTTCTTGAAGGGGAATTTTCTGTCTGACTATGTCGTGCGCCGTTTCTACAAACATTCGTTCTTACATGGTGATATTCTTCAAGTTCTCAATCCCCTCCTCCTCGAGACGCATGCCTAACCATCCGTCTTGGGCCTTGGCATGGAGACGTTTCTCATAAAAGTCAATAGAGGGCTGGTTCCACTTCGCGGCCGTGAGCACGGTTCAGCTGATATACGCTTAGTGGAGCAGTACCTTGAGAACAGACCAATCCATACGAGCGCAATCCTAGAATCAGGTCAAAGGTCAATTTCATGGTCAAGCAAAAGGTGTCAACTCTGTAACCTTGTCTTGCGCAATTATGGCAAGTTCTTTGAACAACGCCTTTCCTATGCCCTTATTCCTGTGCTCGGGTCTCACGTAGAGGTCTTCAAGCTATAAGAATACACCAGAATTTGCCCCAGTCTAGACGCTTTCCAAAGAACAAACGTACGTATAGTCCTGGTCTGCCCGTCCACGTTGAAAAGTTGAAAAAGTACAGCGCAAAACCGATCGCTTCTCCAGGAGCATCCAAGGACCCAGAAAACGCAAGAAGTGCGTTTGCGATGCGGGTTTCAAAAATATGCTTTCTGATCTGTGGAGGATTGCCGTTATGGAAAGCTTGCAGATCATTCTACTGATCTCGCTCGAAGTGCGCTCACCAGTGCGGGAGTTGCCACCGCCAGATGTGGTGCTTTCTCGTAGACAGCCTACCACACCACCAAAGGTATGAGTGAATGCAGTCGACAATGAAAAGATCGGATCGTGCCAACTCGTAGATCAGTTGTACCACTGTGGGCTAAAAAAAAAGCACTTCTGTTTTCATCCTTTTTGCACAGATTTTTTCAAGACTCGAAACTTACGACATCTTCCGGTTGTATAGGTCTGATGAAATATGGAAAATCAGACATACTCAATGAGACAAGTTGCCAGTTGGGAGAGGGAGAGACTACTCAAGGTCGTCAAATCTCACTCCGACAGTCCCACGCTATCTGTTGCAGAGGCTGCAGAGGCCTAACCTCCGATCGCTCTGATAAAAAATCCTGTTTGA
Organism: Russula emetica; assembly: GCA_015178925.1. NCBI lineage: Eukaryota > Fungi > Basidiomycota > Agaricomycetes > Russulales > Russulaceae > Russula > Russula emetica. Next base: position 16,317 of record WHVC01000030.1, on the reverse strand, counting down.
CCTTGATCAGCTTGTGTGGCATGATTGGGCCATCCTCACGGGCGTGTTGATAGTTGCTAAAATACGCATGGAGAATATTCATTTCCTCTCTCGCATGCGAAGGAAATGGATCCGATGGGTTTATTTACTACTATTTGGCGGCAAACCGCGAAACCTTGTTTTTTCGCCAATAGTGAGTGCATCGACCAAACCCTCCAAAGGCGAAGGTCCTCAGTCAATTCAACCATGGATCCCGCAAAACTGGCCAAGCTGCAGGCGCAGGCGGCCTCAAACAGGATAGGTACGTCCATATCTGTGACATCAGACCGGTATATTTTTTTTACGGTTTTGCGTCTGTCTGTGTGTCTGTGCCCTATGGGCGGATGGTTCTGCTGACGCGTTCACCATGTTCAGGTGGGAAGGGCACAGTACGGCGAAAGATAGTACGCAAATCGAAACCTTCGAACACACAAGACGACAAGAAGCTTCAGGGTGCGCTGAAGAAGTTGAACGTACAGCCGATCACGGGCGTGGAGGAGGTTAACATGTTCAGGGAAGATGGGAACGTGTTGCATTTCAGTGCTCCTAAAGGTGAGAAACTTCTTCTCTCTCTCTGTGTGTGTGCCTGCACTGTCAGGTATGACGATTACCGTGTCTGACTTTGTGGCGTGGGGGGTATGCCAACTCGTACTCGTGAAACAGTGCACGCTGCGGTTACTGCGAATACGTTTGCGATATACGGCGCGGGGCCAAGTGAAGGAGCTTACTGAGCTCGTCCCGGGAATTCTCAACCAACTCGGCCCTGACTCGCTCGCGTCGTTGCGCAAACTTGCCGAATCATACCAGGCGATTCAGCAGGGACAGCAAAGGGCCGGCGCCGGTGCTGCAGAAGATGACGACGACGACGTACCTGATTTGGTCGAAAACTTCGATGTGGAAGAGCAAAAAAAGGACAACACGCTCGAGGAGCTGAATTAAAGTCCTCACATCGCATGTAATTTTCGGTGGCGAGAAGTATGTAGGATATACTGTTTTTTCCCTCGGGAACGACCTACGCTTACTTGCTCTATTTCATTCATTCGTTCTTTTCCAGGCATTTGCACCGTTTGCTGAATTGTTATCATGTCTGCCGTGCATTTTGTATGCTTGCAACCTCATCTGTATCTGATGCATTCTACTCTTTCTGATATTGGACGAGTTCGATGATGTCTACAACTCATGAATAGTGCGATCATGCCGCTAATTTTAACAAGGAATAAGCATTCGTCATCCGCCCTGCTGTGGACTTCGGCATGCTACAGCAACGACCCAAAGTACTTAAGGTTCGTGTGATGCCATTACAGGCTCGAATCGGTGCGAACCTTTGTGATGGGCCAGCAAAATGCAACACGACATCACGTTGGATTTGCCCTATTCCTAGCTTTCCTCCACGCGGAAACTTCCCTCAGCAGGGTGACCACTAAAGGGGCAGCTACTGGGGCGAAGAGGGGTGTGTACACAGCGTATTTGTGCTCAGCTGGAAAGTAGAGCAATGCCAACATCCCCGGATTGAAGAAGGCGCGTGAGGCAAGCGTCAACGCCCGTCTTGAGTGTTGCAAAGCCAATGCAGGAATATTCCAAACCCCGACATATAGCTTAAAACTTTTAGACAGGGATAGTTTCAAAAAGGTAGGACACACCACTTCAAGTGCGGAAAGCGCCTCGAGGACATCATCGCGGACGTCTTGGCCGACTGGCATATTCGATATTTGATCGACCAACTTGACGATGCTCTGTAACGTCTCCTTGCTGCTTCCCGCGTTCTCGAACGCACGTTGGCGATAGAGCGTGTCCAGTTGAAAAACGGTTAAGGGTAAACTGGGTTCAGCTGACCGCACTTCCGGTGGTAGCTCGGAAACCCCGATAAGTTTAAGCAGTTGGGCTCGGAAGCCACTAAAGACGTGATCGAGCTCAGCTTCTGTGAGATGAAGCTTTGACGGGCCATCTGCTGGCAAGTTCAACAAGACAATGCCACCCCACTGTGGAAGTATGAAGGCGTCGGAAGAGATGGGTTGACCTAGCCTTATGAGATGGCAGCCTGAAGAAAAGTAGCAAGACTCACTGGCGTCGTCAAGTATGCGTAGTGGCGTGTGAGAGACAGAAGGGACGAACACAACAAAATGGAGAACAGGGTCGTTGGACACGCTAGATGCTATAAAAACATCGTCAACCTAAGAGCTTCTTCCATCTTCTTAGATACATACCTAGTGTCCACTCAGCAGAATTAACAAATACTTTGAGGTTCTCTTGCGATAGTCCGTATATCACATCTTGGTCATTGCTGAGGACGCGTGGTTCGAACGCTAGTGGGGCATAGAATTGGATTTGGCTTTCCACGGTGAAGTTGTGAAGTTCGGAAGCTTGTTTTAGAACGGGGGAGATCCACCCTATCGTTCAAAATCAGCACTTCTCATTGCGAGTAGAACAATGAAAGGCTGACGAGAGATCATATCGGCAACGTCCCAGCGGACCACAGCCCTGCCAGCTGCGGCATCCTCATTAAGAAGAGTGAACGCGAGGCGATAGCGAGGTGCATATTTGGCGACTAGATGGCGGAATGTCCCGGGTGGTGATGAAGTCCCGTATGGCGTTAATAGAGACAAGAGCAAGTTTGGAACCTGATTTGCTATTCATGGACATATCGGCCACAAATATCACAAGAAAGGTGCACAAAACTGACCGTAATGTGCTGGGACGGATAAATGCCTTCTTTGGATAGTAGGGAATTGGGTATCTTCGGTCAACGAGATGCTGTATGCATGTGGTGGCGCAGACTGCCCGGACCGGTGTTCAAATCACAAGACATTCACGAAGCAGGAAACGACTGACTGACACCTCGAAATGGATGTACAGAGAACTCCAGATGGCTGTACAAGGCAGATATATCTCGTCTTCTCAACTCGAATATCGTCCGTAGTTCCTCTACCAAATTATCCGAGGGTGTTCCAGGATTTGCAATGTCGACTGCAACGCTGATAGGTAAATGAAGCTGACCGACTGTTAGGCAAGGATTCAGGTTATCCATTCAACCAGCGACGAACCTCTTTACTTCCCAGAGAGTCGACGTGAGACGTGGGTAGCGAAAGCCGTTCTATGCTTGTGGTTGACCACCAGAGAGGGAGGCCGAGGACTACGAGAATTAGATAAGAGGCAAGTATCGTCACCCGTGTACGTGGCTGCTCAAATGGCAACGTAGAAGGCTCCTTCAAGCCATGGTCAACATGGTTGCTCATCGTCGCCGTCGACCAACAGACCGCACGGACGAGGGGTGGTGGTTATGTAAGTCCCTATCCCTGAGTTGTCGGCTCTCCCCGGCGGAGTCTGAATATGTGGCTCGCTACGACGGTACTCGCAAGCACCCCTTGTGAGTCTCCACACACTGTTTCCTTCTCCAGGCACATCGCGCTCAAGCAACTACAAAACGGCGCTCACTCTGCCATACGCGCGTTACCCTACTCCTCGATTCCACCTGCAAAGAGATTTCTGCATAGAGATTTCAGCTTAAACATATCCCTTCAGTCACTGGGTTCACATTACACATTAATCACCACCATCTCGCTAGAGCTCGTTTGCGACACGTCTTCACCTTCGGGGAATTAATGTCCGCCTACTCCTTTTCTACAGATGGGTATTGGAACTTACATGAGAACTTCATTTGCTATAGTGGTCCGCAGATGTCCAACCACCCAATTCCTCAACCCCATGGACCATCGCGCCCGCGCCCTAGTTATGGCGGGTACCAGCCTTCACACGGGAGCTCTTTATATTGGAATGGGCCAGTAAAACCTGGCAGATTTCGTGGTCAATCTAGGCGATTCCAACCCTCACATCGTCCAAGGGATCACCATGCAGATCACTCTGAGTCTGGCTATGATAATGACAAGCCTCGCTTTGGTTGGGGAGCGAATTATTCTCACTCCCAGGGCTATGATCCACCCCCTGCTTCATTGTCGCGGCGCGACATCATGGCAGAGAGGATGTTTGAACCATCTGAGTCTTGGAAACATGATCACGTGTGAGTTATCGGATACACGCCTGCGGAAATTCATTCCTTCTTGTTTACCTCCATTGCACTTAGACCTGACTCAGACCTGGGTATCTGCGATCGATTTTCTGAAATTCGTAATCGGATGCCGCCACCTAGAGAAGACTACGTGTACCCTTATGGTGGCGACTCCTACCGCAGTGGACCTTCTCACATCTCAAGACGTGACTCAGCGTACCCGCGCCAGTCCAATAACTACAGACCTGTCTACCCTGACGAAGGGCGCTGGAACTCTTCGTATTCCTTGGATGATACCTCAAACCCCTGGACTCGCCAACGATCTCCGAGTAGCACATCTCGCCCTCCCCGTGGGCGGCTGGACTATAGAGACGTGTCGTACGAGAAGTCTCTTAGTGGTTCGCCCCGTTCTTCCCGCTTTTCATCTCCGAGGCAATCTCGCGCGACTGCCTCGCGCAGGGCTCATTCCCCATCCTCATCCTCTATTCGCTCCTCCCGAGAACGATCAAAATCTCCGCCCCGATCTCCCGAGCGTTCGCGATCGTCTGTTCGGTCTTCCGTCGATTCTCGTTCTTATACTGCCGAACCTCCTGTGCGAGTACCTGTTCAGCGAAGTCACCCAGTTGGCCAATTCCGTGGTCGAGGTCGCGGTAGCCAACGATTTGGCATGCGCTGTCCGGCAGATGTTTTTCGGGACCCCATTGCGCCCCCTATTGCTCCCTCTTTAACGTATTCAAGTCCAAATGAATCGAGGTCTGAGGATCGCCCTGCCATTCATCCTTCTCTCCCTCAACGACCTTCTCCGCCTTATACTACTCTAGGGCCTGGTGGACAACCCCGTTTATCTGAACGTGGATTTTCCGGCCCTGTGCAGAGTAAATATCACGATTCCCAAGCTGATAGAGGTGAATTTTGTGGTGTTACCGGAGTCCTGTTGAGCGCTGACAAATAATGCAGGTAGCTCGATTAATCCTGATGTTCCTCAACAGGGGAATCAGCTAGGGAAATCAAAAAGAAAGCGACGTGGAGGTGTCAATCGGAAGAAACGGCGTAATCAAACGGCGTCGGTTGGGGACATCGATGACCCAAATGCAAGTCCTTCACCGTCGGATGACCAAGGATCTGTTGTGTCACATATTGCATCCCCTGTGGATAAGGCACCAGAGGACTTACCTTTTCCTGTACTACCGGAACCTCAGGCGGCTACTTCTGCAGCTAAGGAAGAAATTCCACTTTTAACTCCCACAGAACCAAAGATCGAACCCCCTTCAGCAGCAGAGAATGAAATTTTTCCCTCGAGAGCTCTCTTGTCAGAAAGTCTTTCTAATCGAAAGTCAGAAGCTCCTGCACATGTCATGGCAGATACAAATTCACCAGGGGCTACGTGCAAGCAACCGTTCCTCCAGGATGGCATCAAGGACGCGTCACCTGTGGTTGAACTAATCACAGAGCTGCCGAGACTCGTTATCCCACCTTCAGATACCCTCATAGAACCTCCGCCTGCACGAGATGGTCTTCATGAGGTGACGAAGGCCGACTCGCCATCTCGATCTCCGTCAGCATTATTTTCTCTAGTTCCTGTGGGAAACACGACCCACCCGCTCCCGTCATTGGAGCCTTCCTTGGAGCAATGCAGTCCACCACGATTTCCCCCTATCAACGGTCTACCAGAAGCCACAACGTCCTCCCCCGCGTCTTCTACGGCACCAACTCCGAGTATACAGACACCGTCATCGCCTTACGTGGACCCCGTGGTTGTTGTCGCAGCACCAACTTTACAGGAACCAGAAGATGATTTAGTCCCGGCTTCACCAGTGTCATCAGCATTGCGAGCCGTTGGCGTACCTACAATTGTGCACCCTGACCGTGATACCTTCTCTGCAAATGCTAAGGAGGCAGAGTCATTGATCGAGGCTCTGCACATGGTGGTTAGTGCTCGGCAGCAGTTAGATGTCCAGACTCGCGAGGAGCGTGTCAATCCCATCCTAATGTCCAACAGGGCCTATGCCCCACTCCTCTCCAATGTCCCTACTCCGTTGGCGGATACCTTTGTGCAAGAGGTCTTGGCTGGCCGGCGCGCGGAGAACACAATCCAAGCTTTCGAATCTCACGTGCGGAATTCTTTAGTTGCAAACATGGTTTCCCGACAAGAAATCGTCGATGACAAGATTGTTCAACTCCGCAGAGAATACCTTGCGCTTCACAAAGAGTGGGTCACACGCTGTGCTGAATTGGATAACTCGCACCGAGTCGATCCTGCTGGTGGTGAAATATCTGCGGTCCCCACGCGCACCACTCGTCGTTCTGCTGCCGTTCTCGGCGATGCTGTCCGGTCAGACCTCGAGATGGAGCAGATTATTGCTAGCCTGGGCAATGACGAACTTTACGATCCAGCCCATCTTGCAATGCGTAACCTTGCTGCCATTCCAGACATGATTTCAGTGTCGCGGGGCAAGGTCGATGCCGTCTTCGACGATACGAACAACGCTGTCGATGACCCTCAATCCTTTTTCGATCCCTCACCCGGTCTCGCTGAGTGGACTGATGATGAAGTGGAAATTTATAAGCAGCGCTTCGCGAAGTACCCAAAACAGTTTGGCCACATTGCTGTGGGGCTTACGCACAAGACACAAGCGCAATGTGTTCAATTCTATTATCTGCACAAGAAGGCGCTTATCGATTTCCGCGAGGCTATTACTACATATGGTCAAAGCAAAAGGAGACGTGGCGGGCGGAGGACAGATAAGAAGAAGGGTGGCCTGCTGGCCGACATTCGTCAACACGACGCAGAGGTGTCGAAGGGGCAAGATTCTGTTAAACGTCGACCGGGTGCGGTGGGGCGGAGAAGGCGCGAGTCAGCGAGGGTAGCACCGCGCAGGAGCAGCACGGCGGTGCAGCAAGAGGAACAGACGCCGGTCACAACGCCGACGCCAGAGCCAGAACCTGAGCCGGTGCGCCCCAAGCGTCGAAGAAATCCTCGCCCAGCCCCTGAGCCGGAGCCTGTCAGTGTTGGAACTGGAACTGGAACGGGAACTGGAACAGAGGAGCCACCACCTAAGAGGAGTAGACGGGGGCCGCGGAAGCCCAAAATAGTCCCAGTCCCAGAAACCTCGACACCAGAACCGAAGCCGTTGTCCAAGCCGGCCATCGAGGCCCCAAGTCCATCCATTGAGGAAATAGGTTAGAATGCGTGCGAGCATGTAGGTTCATCCGCTAATGCAACACACAGCAGGCCTCTTCATAGCCCAATACGGAAAGGACTTGAAGCGCATAGCTGCGTCCCTCTCGAACAAGGTGACTACTCTGCTCTCTTCTCGTGTTCAATCTAACTTTTTTTCTTTTCAAGACGACCATTCAAGTGGACAATCGCTTCGTGTCTGACCTCGAGGGGTTTAATATGAGCACTATCGCGGCGCAGGCTTCTGAACACACGCCTTTGGCGCCTGATCCTCCCCGAGAAGATGAGAAGGATTCGTCCGAGCTGCTTCTCGACGTCGCAAATGGCAAACAGGACCGCTCGTTTACGATTGGCGATGTACCTCCGATGTCAGCAACCTCGCGATCCCACCTTATCGACCTCCAGTCTCATCCGTTTTCTATTCCTGGGTCATCAACGAGTTCCACACTGCGTCTCTACTCCTAGGTTACACTCCAGTTTCGCTACCCGCCTATCCTGTCCGATTTAGATGTAGACTTATTTCGCATCTATCGTTACTGTATTGTTACTAGATTCTAGTGACACGTACTATTTATGTACCTTGTCCATCAGATAATTGTCCGCATACTGTACGTCATTCTTTGCATCGTTCTGGCAATCGGAGACACATGGATGAAGAAGGGATGAATACTCGATATTGCATGCTGAGGCAACATACCAATCATCAGTAGTGACTTAGCGCCTGCCCTCTACTATGATGATGTGATAACCATAATTCGTCTTGACAAGAGGTGAAAGAACGGGTTTGTCCACAGTAGATGGTTCAAGTGCAAACGCCGCATCTTGAAATGGCCCCTTTGTGTGATATTGGTCTCGCGGCTTTCTGATTAAATGGACAAAAAGAGCGCGCACCACCATCGAACCGCGAGCCATCCAACCCAGACTACCACCAGCTTACAGAAAGAGGTTCAGTTTGAGTACGAGACTCCATAAACTGAGCAAGTCAAGATACCTTTCGCCTTGTCCTCCGAACATTCCTGGGCAACTTTGTCAAATCGCTCCCCGGCCTAACAGCGCAGCAAACAAGGAGATCGCGGCAAAATATTATGCCTCATAAGCCTAAGATACATATTAAAACAACGTACTTGGATGCGCTGGAGTGCTTCCGTGGCTTTCGAGTGTTTCTCACATAGAATGTGCCTCACGTTAACGGCCGTGGCAGCTTTCAACCCTTTACTCTGCCAGCCCAGCCCTCCAGATCAGCACACAGGGGATCCAGTATATCCGTACCTTTCCACCCTTGTCTGCCTTCTCTTCTGCTTTCCCTTTGCCCTTGTCGCCGCTCTTCTTGTCTTTAGAGGTTGTGCCCTTTGCCATTAGTATATGATAGAGATCGTTACCGAGTATGGGTGCAAGGGGTCACCAATCGGATTGATGGGATTTACACTGATCAAAAAGCCACGTGGGGCCGGCCGGACACTGATTATGGAAATTGGAAAGTGCGGGTCGGATGGACAGGCAAGTGAGACAAGTGGCCGACCGACACCGTCAATTTCTGTTTTTACTCTTTTCCATCATGACCGACAAAATAACGCGTATAGCGATCGTCGATGCCAATCGCTGCAAGCCCAAACGTTGCGCGCAGGAGTGTAAAAAAGTACGTCTGGCGTCTCCCTCCTTCATCAGGTACTGTATCAGGCAAAAATCTAATCGGCTCTCCAAAAAGTCATGTCCAGTTGTCAAAATGGGTCGGTACTCGTCGCCATAACTATGTGCCCAGTCTGAAACGTGTGCCTGTCATGCAGGTAAACTTTGTATCGAGGTGAAGCCCACCGACAAGATCGCGTTCATCTCAGAGTTTCCTTTGCATCGGGTGTGGTATTTGCGTCAAAAAGTACGTGGCAGTGCTAGGCTTTTCTGCGCGGTTTTGCTTGAGCTATGCCTTCTAGATGCCCTTTTGAGGCCATTACAATCATCAATCTTCCTACGAATCTAGAATCCGCAGTCACCCATAGATACACCGCCAATTCCTTCAAGCTACACCGTCTCCCCACCCCCCGACCGGGCCAGGTCCTCGGCCTTGTCGGGACTAATGGTATTGGAAAGAGTACCGCCCTTAAAATCCTTGCCGGAAAACTCAAACCGAACCTTGGCCGTTACGATGTACGCTCTAATAACCTTCCTTCGAAGGGTTCGCTTCCCAACCCTCATCACGCTCGTAGGACCCACCAGATTGGCAAGAAATCTTGAAATATTTTCGAGGATCGGAACTACAAAACTACTTCACGAAGGTCCTTGAGGATAATCTCAAGGCTCTCATCAAACCTCAATATGTTGACCATATTCCCCGGGCGATCAAGAACAAAATGACCGTCAACCAAATGCTTGATTCTAAGCTAGAGCTCGACAACAAGCAAAAACTATGCGACGACCTCGAACTAAACAAGGTATTGGACCGCGGGGTGTCGGACTTATCCGGTGGTGAGCTTCAGCGATTCGCGATCGCTATGTCGTGCATCCAACGTGCGGACGTGTGCGTTCTTTTCTCTCATATCGTGATGTCGCCCTAATGCTTTCTTCAGATACATGTTCGACGAGCCCTCAAGTTACTTGGACGTCAAACAACGATTGAGGGCTGCCGAAGTCATCCGCGGGCTATTGACTCCTGACAATTACGTTGTCGCCGTGGAGCACGACTTGTCCGTTCTCGACTACCTCTCCGATTACGTGTGCTGCTTATACGGCAAGCCATCCATCTACGGCGTCGTCACGATGCCTTATTCTGTACGGGAAGGTCAGCAGAATGACTCGTTCTTTCTCCTTTGTTGACATCACGCAGGTATCAATATCTTCCTGGATGGTTTCATCCCCACTGAAAACCTGCGGTTCCGCGAGGAGTCGCTAACTTTCAAAATGGTAGAAACGGCAGATGAAATATTGGCCGATAAGACGCGGCACTATTCCTACCCATCCATGACAAAAACGCTCGGCGGCTTCAAATTGACAGTGGAGGAGGGGTCGTTCACTGATTCTGAAATCATTGTCATGCTTGGCGAGAACGGGACCGGAAAGACGACGTTTGTACGTCTCCTTGCTGGCGAGGAGCCCGACGACCCAACAGACAAGCAAAGCATGGCTGTGTCACTCAAGCCGCAGACGATCTCACCCAGGTTCCCAGGCACCGTCCGCATACTCTTATTGAAACAGATCAAGTCTGCCTTCATGAACGCACAATTCCAGAGCGACGTCGTGAAGCCGATGAACATTGAAAATATCCTCGATCAGGAAGTCAAGACGTTATCAGGGGGTGAGCTTCAGCGCGTGGCCATAGTGTTGGCACTTGGAAAGCCCAACGTGAACGTTTACCTCATTGATGAGCCCTCTTCGTACGTATTTGAGCGTCATGGTCAAAGCTCACGCGAACTGAGCGAAAATCCAGCTTCTTGGATTCGGAGCAGCGAGTCATTGCAGCGAAGGTGATCAAGCGGTTCATCCTGCATGCGAAGAAGACGGCTTTCATCATCGAGCATGATTTCATAATGGCAACTTATCTCGCTGACCGTGTTATTGTCTTTGAGGGCATTCCTGCTATCTCTGCCACCGCCACACCGTACGGTTCCTTTTTTTTTGTCCTTGTATTATGTATGGGAAAACCTGATTGCGATCGTATCACCACAGACCACAATCACTCCTCACGGGGATGAACAAGTTTCTTCAGTCGCTCGAAATAACGTTCCGTCGCGACCCGACGAACTTCCGGCCGCGTGTGAACAAACTTTATTCAGTCAAGGACAAGGAGCAAAAAAGTTTGTATTCTGTTGACGTTTTGAGATCGCCGTCTGATGGCTTTTTGTTCAGCTTCTGGAAATTATTTCTTCCTCGAGGAGTAAATGCCTTTGGCCCTTGCGCCGTCGTAGGATGTATGATGGATGCACCGCATTGGACGGGTTGCTAACGCCCTATTTGGTGGTTGGCCATTCGTTCTCATATTTGTCTGTCAGGCTATAAACGGTGAATAGCATGTAGCCCACCTCACCTGTAGCATTAACAATTGTGGATTAAGAAGAAGGCAAACTAGAGCTGGTGTAAAAATGATGCCGCTGCCGTTGCCAGAGCCACCGCGTTGGCAGCTCAGTCGGGGTTTAGAATTGTTTTTTGTGAGGTCAGCGATTGAACAGCTCTTTGAATTATTCGTTCTCAGGGTTGGCCCTCGCACAGTGCCCTCCTCTTGTAGGAGTACTTCTTCGACCAACGGATGATATGATGTGTAAAAATCGTCTGATAATCGCCTATCAGGAGAGTTCGCGATTTTTACGGGCCAAGGGGACGCTGGCCATGGGCGCCGGTGGCAACATTAATATTGACGTAAGTTCAGAGCGGGAGTCTCGGTCTTGGGCTCAGGGGTTTTTTTTTTCTTCTGCGGAGCCGTAAAGTCAGGCGACCGAAGTCCCGGCTGGCCATGAGTCCACCATGTACCACCTCCCGTTCACGGTGCTCTCTAACCGCGTTTCGGTCTCACGTTTTTTTTCTCAATAGAAGTCACCCCCGCTCCTGCGTTTCATCTAGCCTAGCTAATGGAGGTAGACTAATGGACGTCATCCGCCCCAAAGCCTGGCGCCGCGGTCAACAATTGGGCACGTCTCTGGTTCCTGGCCGTTGTTCCGACCAGGGAAGATGCACAGGAAGGGCATTAGTTTGGAATAATGCAGAAAAAAGTGTAGAGCGTGATTGTAAGGCAGCCAAGAGTCAGAGTTGCCCTTGCCATGCATGTATACGCTTTTGTCTTGTCCATGGACGCTTGTCACCAGATGATGAAATTTTGAACCTTTGTATGTAATATGCAATCATTTGCATGGCTGGCACCCTGAGTCTGTTCGTCTTGGTACAACCCGGTACAACAACATCTTTTTGTGTTCTGTCTAATATTTTAATGATCCGCTTGGCCAGGAATTTCGAGTGTAATTCTTTTGTGTACGCTAACTTCCAAGTTGGAAATCCCTGAGGCGACTGAGACGGTGTCGCTGTGATGGGTGGATAATATTACATGTAACCTAGCTCGGCTGTAGCATTACAATTGTGAACACTTTACGAAGGCAAAAGGGACAGGCCGTTGTCGTTGCTCGTAGCCGTGGTTGGCACTCAGTCGGCGTTAGAAATTCTGCGTGTCAGCGGGCTTCGACTTGGAGTCACGGTTCTGTCCCAACTCATACACCGTAATTCTGACATTGTCCAACCATTGCCTCGATGCTGCCTCGATGCGAGTCAACTGGACGTTAGGCGGTGAAGTAGAATGTTCAACAGAGTTCATAAGGTCACTGATCATCTCAAGACTGTAAGTAAGTTAGTTCCAATCCGGCCATGCGCCATACCACGACCTGAATTACCTCTCATGGACAAGCAGGGTGAAAACAGGGAGTCTCCCACAATATCAAATATAGGTCATGTCCATGGCGTTACACACAATTACCAACCACGATCCGTAAGCCTCCAAGGTCTGAGTCATCGAATACGCTTCCATTGTCATACACGGGTCATCGGAATGGCTTGGGAGATCATCAGTTAACTAGAATGTTGCGCGAATACAGTAACGTACTCTCGACAATAGTAGACGATGCAGGATGGTTTGGAATTGGAAAGGTGATTGATGACTCGGAGCTGGATGATCTGTCCATCGCCAACCCCGGATTTTGGGGATCAAATTGATCAAACCCCATGTCATCTACGCATGGCACTGTGGTTTTCTGAAACACAACGAATTTAATGAGACTTAGATCGAAGGACGAGCCGAATAAGAGAATTCACCAAGGTATCTTTTAAAAGTGCCTTGGCGTGTTCTTCGAATCTCGAAAGGTGATACCTAAACTCCGAGTACGGAATATGGCGGTCCACAAATGCCATCTCGTCGCACCCCTTACTCAGTCTATAGTACGTATTCATGAGACTAGAGACCCGGCCATGGATTTGAATTTGAACAGGAGACGGCATCATTCAGCGATACGCACGTACGATGTTTTACCTCCAGATCTTTCAGACTTTTGCAGTTGGAGACTCTACATTGGGAGTCAATTTCCTCCCGTTGTTGCGGGGAGAGTTCTTGAAGTCGCGACCTGACCCTTTCCAACTTCCTCTCGGATTTAGCGAGCCAAGCATAGGGCGAGGCGTAAGCTTGATAACCTGCCAGGACGCTGTTTGCGCCAGTGATAGCGAAGCCAGCAAGACCTGCCGTGTTCACGAAGTTTCCAAGAGTTTGCCAAGACTCGCCCGACATCTTTGCAAATATTGAGTCGAGTACTCTTGCAATATACATATGACTCACCAACCTTAAAGGAGGGATGTCAATCGATCAACGATTTAAGGAATAACAGTGAGTCACGCAGTCAAATTAACTACGGGAGAAGCGATCCGGGCTGAGCCTGCAGAAGGACAAGAGGGTACCAGTAAATGTGTTTGGTACAGTATAAGCTCCTTTATATGAGGGCGGCGTCGAAGTTGAGGTGCTGTATGAGCTAGAGTAATCGTGTGAGCCCTGAGCGCCAAGTTCTGTATACAAATACCATACGAAGTGGGGTCTATTGTACTCAAGTACTGCAATACTGCATTGTTGGACTCACTCGCGACGGCGGTAATTACATCGCCACTGTCTTGAGTCTTGACAAAGCCCGTCAGAGGCAGTGTCGCGAACTTACCGCGTACCAAACGAGACGACCTGCTCAGGCAGCCCAATGATCACACAGGCTTTGACCCCAAAGATCAAGCGCAAACAATTGGGTCGCCTTCCCAACAGGCGCTGCCAAGTTAGCTCTTGTCGGATGGTCGGAGAGAACAAGAACGTCGCTGCATTTTATCGCCGTCTGTGCATCAAAATTTGGATATCCGACCAACATGTTCCCACGCGTTGTCTTGACGGCTCTTTTTATTCTCCCACTTGGAGAGGCTTAAGCCTGCACCCATCAATATATCGACATGCAGGCCACTTCAAGCTCTCCCTGGGCAAACTATGATGGTCCTGTAGAGTTGCTGTCGTATGAAATCAAATGGAGAGACCGCCAGTCGTTCTTGGAATCCAAGGGTTACATGCTACGTCCACGTCTCCGACCAGGGTGGACTCCATCTTGGCTATCGACAGGACAGGATTACTTTACTTGCGAGGATTCTGCGAGTCTTCCGGTGAGTTGATATGGTGGCTCCGTGGAAATTCTCATATCCCTTGATTAGCTCCGCCCTTTACTCGTCGACGCGACTCGTATATCAGATGGCAAGCTCGTATATATCAAAGAAGTTCGAACGGATGACGTAGAGTCATCTATAGCCTTGATGCTTAGCGCTATAGATGACCCTGCGAATCATTCGGTCCCCATCTTAGATACCTTCGAAGACCTCGTCGACAAATCAATCTCGTATTTAGTCATGCCATTCCTGCGGTTGACAGACAGTCCCCCTTTTGAAGTCGTCGAAGAGGTGTTGGACTTCGCCGATCAGATCTTAGAAGTGCGTCTAGAGCATGAGTTAACCAAGCTGTGTCGTCGCTAACGCATTGTCAGGGTCTCGTCTTTATGCATTTACATGGTGTTGCACATCGGTTCGTCTTTCATCTTTCTGTGCGATTAGAAGCTTATGTCACTTCTATCGCATAGGGATTGTTCCCTTAAGAATATTTTAATGGATGCAACTCACATGTACCCCCTCGGATTTCACCCCGTGGAGGAGCTTTTTCTGGACGACGTAAAGACCCCTGCTCCTAGAATATCCCGTTTAGAGGCTGGAGTCAAGTATTACTTCGTCGATTATGGCATTTCATCGCACTTTCCGCCAGGTTCGCGACGTGAATTGGTTCTTGGTATTGCGGGCCGTGACCGGGATGTTCCCGAGCTATCCAATAATGTGCCTTATGACCCATTCAAAGTCGACATATTCACAATTGGCAACGTCTTACGTGACGAATTTCAGGCTGTAGGATTTTCGCTCCCCAGCTGATATCCTTGTCTCACTTCTGTGTAGAATTACAGTAATCTAGGATTCTTCACGCCCTTGATCGAGCGTATGATGCAAACGGACCCAAGTAGTCGACCCTCGGCCGAAGAGGCCCTCCGGCAATGGCGAAGTATCCGTGCTCGTGTATATACCTTGCACCGTTATTGGAGGGTTCGGGATTCCAAGGAGCCACCACTGTTTGGACCAGTGCTTGATTTCTTCTACGTATTAGGATCCATCCCTCGTACAGTCAGGTTGCTTGGCAGGATGTTACGACCCAGATTTACTTAGGAATATTTATGGACACTTGGATTCGCGCTAGAACGAGGCATATCTCCAGCGCGGTGGCTAGGATACAATTGATTTACTGTATGTCTTGTTTTCATTACTATATCGGAATATGTACAGCATAATATTCCTTTTATTAAAAGTATCTGAGACGTGCTAGGCATGAATATACGACTCGGGGTGATCGTGATTGCGCCCATGCGCACCGATTTCTACTATTCACAATGCGCCAAAACATACAGTATGATCAGACCCTGATGGTGCCTGCCCTTCTACGAGGACATGTGTCCGCTCAAAAAAACACACATGCGAGATTATTGACCTCATACGCTCCTATGGGATTCTCAACTACAGGTGGCGGATGCTGTCCAACTGAAGTTGATGCTGGTCCCCTAGTTAATAACCTAAAATCTCTATCAATAGATGTTGTTTTGCATCAAAGCATACTACTAGTAGTAGCCGAGTAAGTGTGAGCTTAAAAGACAGTACTTCTCGCCACAGAACAATACATGAGGGTTGGTTACTAATAATCACCTACTATTTGATCCACAAGGGTGAGGCTACGGAAACCAAATCGGAGTATGGCATGTTAAACTGCCACGGCCATTTTTAGACGAAGACAATAGAGAACCCATGCAACCTGTTCAGGGATGAATAGGGGGTGAGCGGTAAGGGCCATCTTTCCGGCATAGACACTGCACAGATCCAATACTGTATCACACCAAATTTTTGTTGGATACACGCCCTTGTACTGTATTGTATTTGGACACCGGCCACCACTGGCACAATGCACGTCACTGCACTACGTCACGGTCTTGATGATACGCATGTTGGCATCGTGTTCAAGTTGGTCTCGGTACAGCATCCACCTTTACTGTAC